>JANUWF010002328.1:0-600000 GCA_026120185.1 Voacanga thouarsii
TTAGGTGGAACAAAAGTGCTGGGTTTAAATCAGTATATGTTGCATTCAACAGCTTCTCAGCAATAGTTTCTTCATTCTTTGTAGCCCTGTATTATTAACAAACATTAGATTTAGTATACGCACATGCTGTAGTCATTGTGTCCACAATAGTGTAGAGACAGAGATGCATATTAATTGTAGATTTCGAATGTTGTAGATTTAGTATCAGCAATCATGCCTGTGTGCTTATTTAATCAAAACTTTAGTTTTAACTGAAAAGTAGGGGTAATTTTGTATGAGGAATTTAATTTTTCCTACTCCGAATAAAAATATGAATTAAAGAGTTAATTATGGGTGGTGTAATGCTTAGTACCAGATTTGAAGCTGTCTAGCTTGTTGAGTTGGTGGATTTATAGTGATTGCTGAACTATACCAAGTCTTCAAATTGAGCCTTGAGATCAAACCATTGAAATTTAAGTTATAAGTTTTGTCAATATGAGTTGTTTTTTAATAATTTGGTACCGTTGAATGTACCAACTCCTATTCTTCAACAAGATATTACTGGCAATGATCCGTGCATTTCATTCAATGTGTGTCCTTCTTCTTCAGCATATTTATTCCATAATGTCATTCGGATCGGTTTCAACCTAATACATTGAATGAAGTTAGATCATTTTGTTTGTACACAGTTCCTTCGTTATATTTTTCTGTAGTAATAATTCTTTTATAACTTACTCCTCGTTGATGATAATAATATCTCTTCGCACACCGTCTCCAGATTTAGATTCTTTCAAAGGGTAGACATGTATGACCAATCCCAAGACATCTACACATATTTATAAGATTGATATTTTGAGAAGAATAGTAAGTATTATCTAGAACAAAGAAAGTAATGGTAGATGAAATTACCAACTCCTTCCTTTTGATCATCATAAAGTGGAAATTCTTGAAATTTTGTGTATTCAAATGCTTCATCAAATGTCTGTGGCATATTATCTCGTCGCATCTTCTACAATGGTTCTCGCTCGAGATAATCCACCGCATTTGAATATTATCGATTTGGTATCTTTTAGGAACTTGTTGAACTACCGCATTCGATATGTAATAGGTCTTGTAAGGGACAAATTTGTCACGGAATAAGTAGATTGCGTGGCCAAATAACGTTCCAATAACCTTCGTTCCCTGTGTAGGAATAAATATACGTAATTAGTTGTGTGTTAGCAAGTGGATGTTTTATTTTTCCCTTTGTGTAGATTAATATGAAGAATATTGTTACCTCATCATCAATCAAGATCATTTTTTGGTATGTTTTCGTTGGAGAATTAATAGAGTTTTGGACCCGCATCTTCTCTTGCACGCGCACTTTTGTCTGTCCAATTTTTGGAGCTGATCTGTGATTGATTTAACTGGAATGTTGCTCCTCATGATCTGCACAAATGTTATTATTTGACATATATTAAAATGTACATGGAATAGAGTAGTTGTTACATGTAAAGATATATAGTGTGTAACATCATAATCATGCAGCACAAAGTCATAATTTTGTGAATTTACTACAAATATGTTATGTGACAATTATGTGTAGGAATTATAAATAGACTTTGTGTACCATAGGTTTTGTGAACAGTTTGTGTAAGAATAAAGACTTTCGAGTAAACAATATTTCTTGTTTGCTCTGTTTTACCGAGTCTCGCAAAGGTTGGTGGAACAATTAACACTTTAACATCTGCTGATCGTCTTGTGCAAGAGAGAGCAACATAAAGCTGTCCATGAGAAAAGACTGGTTCTCGCAAGTAGCCCCACACAATCTAATGTTTGTCCTTGAGCCTTGTTTATTGTCATGGCGAAGCACAACCGAATAGGGAATTGTGTTCTTCTGAATGGGATTCCCTGTTTGTCATCATCTTTGGACTGTAGTGGTATAAGATGCAAAATTACAGGTTTCCCATAATGTTCCTCCACTGCAATTTCAACATAGATAACATATGGTTTCAATTCCTTGCAAATAAGTCGAGTTCCATTGCATAGCCCTTCTGTCGGATCAATATTTCTCAACAACATCACCGGACAATTCTTCTTTAATTGCAGCTTATGAGGAGGCAAACCATTTGGTTGAAGGCTATTCAAGAAATCCTCATAGTCAGCCTGATGCATTGGATTTATCGTCTTGTCACTACTTGTGTAGATCTTCAAGTCCCCAGGAAATCTTTCAATCATTAAACCATTAATGTCATCCACACAACTATTTTTTGGGGTTAATAATGCTCTTTTCATAACTGTTCTTGGATCTGAATCAAATAGTGATAAGTCTGGAAACGCAAATTATGCAAGCACAAGTAAATATGTCTCTTTACTAATGAATGGAATTATCATCTGTGGTGGCAGATTGATGTTGTCGTTTGAATCTGCATCTTCTGTACCGTCTCCGATTCTTAAAAGATAAGAATTGAATGCAGGATCATCTATTGCTCGCATATTCTGAGTGATTTTTACTTTCTACAAAAGTGGCCATATATACGAGCATAATAGAATGCTTGCAATCACCAATTCCTTAGATGCTTTTGGTATCACAGGTAATACTTGACGAAAGTCGCCTCCAAAAACAACTACTTTTCCACCAAAAAGTATCTCATTTCCTGTGATATCTTGCAACATAGTATCAAAGTTTTCAATTGCTTCTTTTTTTGCCATTGGAGCTTCATCCCAAGTTATGAGTTTGGCTTCTTGAATTAGTTTTGCAGTGCTACTTTGCTTGGTCAATTGGCACATCCCTTAATATCGTTGCCGTCTAATGGAATCTTGAACCGTGAATGAGCTGTGCGGCCACCAGGTAGCAAAGATGCTGCAACTCTAGATGGTGCTGTAGCTATTGCTATAAAACCTTTGGAACGAATGGAAGCTAACAAGGTCTTATATAGGAATGTCTTTCCTGTACCTCCTGGTCCATCAATGAAGAATGCAGTTGGTTCATCTTGGCTTGCTGCTGAGAGGATGTTTTCAAAAGCCATTCTTTGCTCTGGATTCAACTTTGATTCATTTGAGAGATCATCTTCGCTTATTGGTATGTTCTTTTCACTTCTGATCTCTCTTGTCAATCTTTCTTCATAAGACAGTCTTATTGGGAACGAAACAAATCTGAAATCATTGATGGATTTCCCCATAGATTGCAAAAAATGGTCGATATCTTGAAGAACCTTTATTCGAATTTCTTCCCTTGTAAGACCCAGTCTTTGTTGTGAGTACAAGAAATCTTGACTTAACTGCTGTTCGAACTTTTCCCACAACTTTTTTGGATTCGCTGGAGCACAATAAATAAGAATTGTGGGGAATAATCGCCTTAGTGCGGATGGCATTTGGAATTCTACAGATTCTTCGAGGTACAATTCAATGTCACTGTCTAGTGCAGCAGGCCTCTCTCATATGCTGCTTCTCTGAATGTGGGGCAAAGTTTCCCATTTTCTGTTAGAAGGTCTGCAAAAAATGTTGGTCCTGGAACATGAGACAGCAATAACCTCAAATAGTATCTTTCGCCTTCTGTTGGTGATACTGTAATCATTCTTCCAATAACCGGATATCTTTTTCTCTCATTCCAAATTTTATCTTTTTCTGACCAAACAAAGTACTCTGGAAATTCTTTGTATAGACATTTTAATTTCTGCGCTGCAGCGTTTGAGCTGTTCATTGTGAAGAATTCCGTGAGCATTGTACTTGTTATGTTTGGATTTTGCAGGAGATTTTTTATGTTGGTGTTGTTGTCAAATGTGATGGGATGGTTGTTGGGCAAATGGATTTGTAATGTTATCACTGCAGGTGTCATTGCACTCAAATTGAAGCTAAACAACCTCCACATTGCTTCTGGTGGGGATATCCATCTAGCAGACTGAAATTGCTTTATCTCACCTTGCTCTTCATCAGCAACTATTTGGTAACTTATCTTGTCAAGCCCCTTGTGTATATACTTGTAAACATATTTGACCAGCTTGATTGTTGAGCAGATTTCAACATTCATGTGACAATCGAATAGGGATAATAAGTATGGATTGTAAGGTACAACCCAACGATTGTCCAACATATGGTTCCTTACTTTTACCTTCGTTCCATCGTTTCTCCTTCGATAATAAGGATAACTATCCTCACCTTGCGTTGTGTATTCTAAATATTATTTTGGATAGTGATTCTTACATTTGCCATTTCTCATACACGGACTTTGCTGATTAAAGTCACCACAGGGTCCATGCATCATATGTTTGACAACCAAGGAGTGCAAGTAACTGTTCTGTTTTTCATCAGGGATTTCTACGCTGACCAATCTGTCATATGCTTCAGCATTTAATGGCTTTGAACCTTGTTTCATTATCAACAAGAAGTGTGCATGTGGTAAACCTCGTTTTTGGAATTCAGTTACACAAACACAGACAGCAACTTCGCCAAGAACATGTTTTTTCAGCAACTGATCCTTCAGCAGATCAAGTTTTACTTTGAATACTCTGCATAGTAGATCTGGCCTATTTTGTGCCAATTCTGATGGGAGAAGGTTTTCTTGAATTTCTTTCCACATTGGGTTGCAAGTAACTGTTAAGAATATGTCTGGCTTTCCATAGCGTTGTGCTAAAGCCATTACATCGATGTATCTTTTACACATATCTCGTGGTCCTCCAATGAAATATGCTGGCAGTATAATTTTTTTCCTGACGTTTGATCCCCTTGTTTCGCCAACAGAAATTGAATCAATTACACCCTGAAACAATTCACTCCGAATGTTCCTCTGTCTACTCCTTTGGAAATCAAGCCTTTCGGTTTCCACTTTTATGTACATGTTAACAACATATTGTTGAAGTAGCCTCCCACTTTGAAGAATCATGGATTTATCAGTGCTCCTTATTTGTAATTTGTAGCAGTAATATTCCCGACATGAAACTCTGTTTCTTTTCTTCTTGCCCCTTTTAGTTTTTGCAAGAAAATAAAGTATGAAACTCTGTTAGTAAGGTATGGGGTTTTTCATTATATTGTTTGGGGAAGATGTCCTATGAATGACATCTTTTGAAACGTTGTACAGAAGATGTTTTATAGAATATAAAAGGTATATTGATGGTTTGGATTTATTTTCTAATTATTGAAATGCATATAGCAGGGTACTAACCTGTATCTTCAATCTCCAACAAATCAGTTGCTGAGTTTATTTATGCTGCGTTGATGTTATTTGATGCATCACAAAACATTTGTCTTTGGGATTCTTTTGATGGCAGCCTTTCCATATTATAATGCCAACCACTTTCACCATGAGGAAACAACAAGGGATATTGTAGAGCATCATAACAGCTATATGTATGATAAATCCTGTGGCGTGAGTTTGAGTGCATATAAACCTGTATATGGCATCTCTTTTCAGCAGTATCATTTTCGAATTCAACCAATATTGCAGCAACTTGTGATGCAGAAGGAGCATTGTAAGTTCTTTGGTCTAAACCGGGATCTTTATTCAATACTATACTACATTCTTCAAGGTGGGGGTGCTCATGAAGTCTTTTGAAGAACATAGTATAAGGATTTCTCTTCAAAACTTCCATTAGTAGTCTGACTGTCTGAGGATTAAACTATGGTGATGCGTCAATCCTTTTATTCAATTCCATTTTGGTGTCGTAGAAATAGAGTTGAATTCCAGTTAGTTTGTCAGTTTGACATACCAAATCTTCGAGGAAGTGGTAGATTTGTCCTTGGATCTTAAAAGTATACACACCCTTCCTGTTCTTAATCAACTTCGAATCATGTTTTGCTCGCAAATGTAGTAAATGCAAAGTCGTTGTTGTAAGATCGTATCAATCTTCTGAATTCCATGGCTTCTTCATCAGTATTTATTAATAAACGTGCTAGATCGTATGGCATTGGATGGGATACCAAAGCAATCTTTCCCTCTGAACAGCAAAATTTAGGAGGTTCTCCATGGAAGCGCTTTGTTGTGCAAAATTTGCAGTTAGGCTCTGCTGGAAGGATTAATGGATCGCTTTGCAGGTTCTTTTGCAAAAGTGATAGGATTCACTTCTTCATTTGTCACTGTAGATAATAGATGAAGATATGAGTTTTGTTATATAATCTTTTAGATGTCTGTTTTTCCCAGTACTACATGTAATATTTTTACCTGATGCTTTTGAGTTAGACATTGGTCCAACCATGGTATTCATTGTAGCAGGTTGATTGGTTTGAGAATCTATAAGATGACAGAGGGGTTTTGTGTTAGTAAAATGATGAAGGTCAAATTATAATAGGGAAATATGTAAAGCAATTATATATGTAGTTTTCCTTGAGAAGTGTCATTTGAAATCTTGATATCGTAACGGATGCATACCTGATGTTGAAACTGGAATAAAGCATTTGTATCCCATTTCTATTGTTCCTTGGTTGGCATGTTGGAGAGCTTGGGTTTGGTTGGTGTATTGTTGAACTGGATGCTGTGGCTGTTCAATTTCACGTATAACTTTTCCAACATTTGAAGTTGTTTCTTGTTTTCTTCGAACATAAGCTTGACGCCGAGATTGTAATAGTTTTTCCTTTTGTTCAATTGATTGTGCATGATATGCTTGACGTCTTCGTAGCAACATCTGTTCTTTTTTCTGTTGTTGCTGCTGACGATAAGATTCAGATCTTTGTTGCAACACTTTTTCCCTCCTTTCATCTTCTTGTTTGTCTTTGGATTGGTGTTGATTCTCATTCATGATATGTTCTCTATTAAAAGAGTTTTCCTTATCCAATATACTCTCAATTTCAGATTTAACAATTATAACTATTGGCAAGCATAGTAATATAACAACTATTGAGTAGGAGAAAGTATAACAATAGTTGTTCATAGCATTCAAAAATAATGTAATGGTAGAATGTGTATGAAGATAATTTAGAAATGATTAGACCATTTATGTATAATAAGTAGTAAAGAAATTGCCATTGATAGTACCTTTTTTAGGCAGCAAAACGTTTGTCTGAATTAGGTCACGACGAGAAACTCACTTGTCTTTGACTAGCAAGCTTGTAACTTGTTCTTGTAGAATTCAAAATGAGCCCTACAAAACGTACAGATTGAACATACACATATACCGTTAGAATATCTGGTGTCTCCCAATTTTGGGTGACTTTAAGAACTTTTAAAATAGATATAGGCATTAGTTATTATAAATTGGAATTGATCTCCTATGTGTATTTTTTTTGTTGGTACAAAATATCATTCTTATGTAACAAAAAGGTATAATAATGTTTCCATAATCCAAATCTGTTTTGGTTTGTAAATTTTATTCTTTGCTTTGATTTTTGAAGGTTTTTTTTTTTTTTTGAATGCATGATATTTATAGAATTCCAAAAGAATAAAGGAAGCCATTAGAACAATAGTTATATGCAAGAAAAATAACTTATGCATGAATGGGAAATGGTTTTACAAAAGAGAGGAATATCGCATGGATTTTCTTATTTTAGAAGACTATGTGTTCAAGTAAATACTTAACAAAGCATTTAGTTAGTTATAACAAAGATCTCCTAATGTCGCAGAAGGTATAAGCCTCTACTCTTCGTCGGAATCCTCTAAATTGGATTCCAACAACCCCTTGCCATTGATCTTACTGAAATCTATCTGTTTTCCATCAACAAATCCCCAATTCATAGGTTCTTTCCCAGGTGTCCTTGAACCCTGTCCAACTTCAAAATGCCTTGGTGAGGATTCATAATCTAATTCCCCTGGGTCATCACTATGCGCACCCAGGTCAATGTCTTGGACAAGTTAGTCTGGAGCATGTTGTATGATTTCCACATCATCTTCACTATCAGAGACTAAGTTTATGATTTCCACAGGTGGGGCAATAGGTGGTTCTATAATTTGTACTTCATCATCACTATTCTCATCCATTGGTAGTTCAGGTTCAGGTTCTGACTCTGAAGAAGGTATGTTTGCTGGATGTATTTGGATAGGTGGGTGCCACACTGCTTTCTTATAGGTAGTTGCATACATTCTAACCATCCTATGGACATTAACAAGCATGGGTTAGTAAATGATCAAAGTAAAAAGATGAATATGTAGATAAATAATTTGCTTTATGGTTGAATATGTAGTAATCATTCATCTCATCTCAGAAATGATACAAGTACCTACCGAAATAGTTTGGGTGAAAAAATAGAGAAGGAGAAGGATCTGCAAAATCAGTATTCTGCAGCACAACAATATTCTCATCTCATGAACCCAAAAACAAAGAAAAACAACAGGCAGGTTGAGAAGGTTTGAGATACTATGAAATGCAAAAGATGTCTTCGTTATAGAAATGCAACTTAAATATCCTGTATGGTATAATGCAGATTTTCTACTTTTATTACTATTCTGCTTTCCACTATCTTAAAATATGTTGATAATAGAGGACCAGTATGATTACCACGAAATTTTTACCATTTTAAAAAAGGGAAAAATGAATAATCATAAGAGAATAAATAGACAAACAACATAAAATCTACAATTAGTTGATTTTGTTGTAGGAAGACCAAATCAATTCTTTTTTTTTTTTTTTTTTGTAGGGCTGCTAACTGAACATTAATGGTGGGTGTAATTGTCTGCTGGTTGCAATCTGGGGTTTAACTCTGTGGTTTTATGCTTCTATGGAATCTAAATTTTAAATTCATATGAATGTCCACTTCATACAGCATGATAAGGTTAGGTAGTTCTTATATGAATTGTTGAACATACTACTATAGCATAACAGAAAAAGAAACGAGCAGTAGTGAAAAACTAAACAGATTTTGCAAGATAACAAGGACAACAAAGACAAGGGGAAATCATTCGGTGGAAGAGTAACATGAACGAAGAAAGGGACCTACTTGTTTGGAGGAGGAATCATGCAATGTCCATGCAGTCTGTGTATTTTGTCAAAGCCTATTTTATATATGAATCTAACCACAAATAAGTATTCATATGAAAACAATTATTGACATTAATTTTTTTGTAACTGTCCTGTTTTATCATTGTAACTGTAATTTATCATTCACATGATATGTGTATTCATATTTATTATTATATTAATATGAATGATGACAACAAAAAACTGGTGTCATGATCAGTTTTTTTTTTTTCTGAAATTAATAACAGAGCTGTTATTGGAATTTTAAGAGGATGTTGATTAATATGGTTTTATTATTGTTTATTATGACTGTTTTTTGGTATTATTGTCAATCAGTTATTGTAATAATAATAATAATAATAATAATAATAATAATAATAATAATAATAATAATAATAATAATAATAATAATAATAATACTAATAATACAAAAAAAAAAAAAATTGGTGGATTTTTTTTTTAAGAATAATCGAAATACTTAAAATGAGAAACATATATTATCAGGGTAATCCCATAATACTAACAGGGTAATAGTAACTGGGAACTATGAGAAATAGCAGTGGAATGAGACAAAGGGGAAAAGCCGAAATAGTCTTGCTAATTGTTTTGTTTTTCAAATATCTTAGCACTACTGTTAAAGTTTTAATGTTCAACCATTTAAAGCGTAAATAACAAGGGCATAAAGTTGATTCATGGCAAAAGTACCTTGAAAGGCAAAATGTTGAACTCGTTCTATCGTCGTAGGCATGCTGAGAACCTTCCTTGCATGGTCAAAGTCATACAGAGCTCTTTTCTCTAGTAGATACCTCATGAGACATGTCAGCCAGAACAGCAAACTGATTACTGAATTCATAAAAGAAAAACTACCCACACAACGTGCAATGTACCCCATTGTACCTGCAAATATGTGGCTGTAATCCAGGCCTTCCAAACAACTATTTTGACCAGAGAAATAATGTTTACAAGGCAAAATTTAGGCTGTGCCATGTTCATGCTTTATCAACGTGTAGTGCAGAGAAAATTTAGTGTAACACGCAGAAATATGAGCACTTTAAAATGATAGAGAAATTTGGAAGGCCTGAATATGCAAACAGAATGCACAATTTCATTTCAATTACACCACCAACTTTTATGACTACAATTTGAACCTATGGGAAGTTAAACAATAGACAAACTAAAAGATTCCAGCATTCAATATATTGTGTCGGGACACAATATATCCTCTCTCTCTCATGCTAACAAACTACTACACTACCAAGTAAGGGACCTACAGACAGAAGATATGCCCTGAAACCCAAAATTAAATACATACATAAATAAAAGTAAGTAGACACTTTAGAACTGACTGCTCAAAAGGAAACAGCTAAAAGTGGGCCTATATTTAAACATGTGCATCAGAAATCCACTAAATAGGCAAAACCCCTCTTGCGAGCAAAAAGAAGGTGTAGTTACAAACCTAGCAATTTGCAAATGTTTTTGTTAGTCATAAACTTTTTAAAATTAAGCAAATTCACATTTCCTTCAACCACTTTCATGTCCAAACTACACTGCCTAAGATCTTCATCAGTCATGACATTGTGCATCATACGTGGGCTTCTGATGGTTAACCATCGTCGCAAAACACCGAATGGTTGCCCAATCATGTTTATATAGACGCCCAATATACTTAGCACACAAACACATCCAGTAAGGTTATAGCATATCCATCACAATATTTCAATGCATTATACATATTCTCAGCTTAGTAAGTTCGAAAATTAGAAATTGATAAGCTAAAAGGTTCTATTCCACCGTGCTTATGATTTTTGCATATGTATTCTGTCCAAATATGTTTAAGTTTTCACGACATTGTGCATCATACGTGGGCTTGTGATGGTAAACCATCGTCGCAAAACACCGAATGGTTTCCCAATCATGTTTATATAGACGCCCAATATACTTAGCACCTAATCATATCCACTAAGCTTATAGCATATCTAACACAATATTTCAGTGTATTATACATTTTACAGCTAAGTAACTATCAACAAAATACACTTTCTCAGGTTTTGTTGGTGGAGCAGTGGCTGATACCAAAAGGGGAAGAATATTAGAATCCTATATTTATTTTCAATAAAGCGCAGAAGAGGTAAAGTAGTCCAGTAGTATCATGATGAAATTGATAAATCAATATGTTTATAGTACATTTCAATTCCCCGCCCAGGCAAGAACACAAAGCCACAATATGCATATAAACATCGTATGTCTAAACAAAGTAAAAAGCAAGATAGAATCAAATTTTGACATATTCATGAATCACTGTGAGAAAACAAACTCGTATAAATCGCTACAAAAATACACTTGTAGGAAAAGTATGCAGAAAGGGAGAGGGAAAAAATAATACTATATGTAGGGCAAAACCGCTCAAAACATCGCTTGTAAGCGATAGTTTCAAGATCTTCTCAGTTAGTTAAGAGTAACTGTTGTGTTTACATTTATCTTCATAAAGTTGTAAAAGAAATAACTTATGCCAGATAATGGTAAAACCTGTAGGAGAAACACAAGCACAAATATATTAGAAGGAAAAAACATCTATCAGCAGTGATTTGTGGTAACCCTATATCAAGCCAAAATGCAGTATCGTAGAGTGAAAACAGGAAAATATGTTAGTGTCAAGTACAAAATCTGCCAATAAGTTATAAAGTTAACATATTTACAGCATTGAACGATTTTTAACAGGAAACAAAGGAAAGTGCAAATCCTTCAGTTTATTCCAAAGTTTTTTCTAATGAAACCATGGGCCTATGAGACTGAAATAATGGACAGAGTTGATTGTAAACCTGGCAATGCTAAAACATACATAATGATGTAAGAAAAAGGAAGATACGCTAGATGTCATGGACAAATGTGACCATTTCCAATCTATTAATCTTGTCCAGCTATCTAATGACATCCAGTATGTTGATGATGTTTGTGTTGGGCATCTATGTTGTTTAACATTTTAATGACATTGTGCATCATACGTGGGCTTCTGATGGTAAACCATTGTCGTAAAACATCGAATGGTCGCCCAATCATGTTTATATAGACACCCAATATACTTAGTACATAATCACATGCAGTAAGGTTATAGTATATCCAGTTAAAAAAGAACAATTATCATTGCACCAACAAAATACTATCCTGAAGAAGTTAACTTTCTACCATAATGAATCATATTTTAGATTTTTCTTTCTAAGATGAAGCAAATTCTACATAGCTTCAATAGCTAGAGACATACAAATGTATATTGTATATTGTTGCGAAAATAGACAACATCGAAAATCTAATGGCATTTCTAGGCAAAAATTGCTGCGTCATACTTTTTGCCTATGTATTTTGTCGAAATACGTTTAAGTTTCCATGACATTGTGCATCATACGTGGGCTTGTGATGGTAAACCATCGTCGCAAAACACCGAATGGTTGGCCAATTATGTTTATATAGACGCCCAATATACTTAGCACACAAGCAGATTGACTATTTGCTTTTCATTCCAACTGTTTCTTATCCATTTAGCAACTTTCTTATGTTTTTACGATATGGATTTTGTCCAAATAAGTTAACATTTACTTCACATTGTGCTGAAAACACGAAATTTTGTTAGTGTCAAGTACAAAATCTACCAATAACTGATGAAGCTTACATATTTACAGCATTGAACAATTTTTGATAGGAAACAAAGGAAAGAGCAAATTCTTCGATTTAATCCACAGGTTTTTGCAATGAAACCATGGGCTTATGAGACTGAATTAATGGACAACGTTGATTGTAAACCTGCCAATGCTAAAACATACATGACAATGTAAGGAAAAGCAAGATACGCAAGATGTCATGGACAGATGAGACCATTTCCAATCTATACATTTTCTTAAATTATTTTCGACTTCACATGAAAACACGTGGTTGAACTTATTGTTCACAACCATACCACAAACAAGGTTCACATATGTTGCAGGCACAATGCAGAAACCCTTCTATAGATAGAACAATCTTACCTATGGATATGTGAATTTCAAATATGCCATAGACTTCACCAGCCTTCTGAGATAGTTGCTTGCTGCAACTCTGGGAAATCTTAGGTTTTCAGATTTTAATGAAGTGATGGTTTTGGATAAATAAATGACAACCGTACCATAAACTAAAGATAGGAAAGTTCTCCATGTGGTGCAAGCCTAAAAAGAAGAAATAGTTTTTGCACAGTTTAATTTCAGTTGAAGTAAGCAGAAGGAAAAACTTCAAACAAGCAAAATGTAGAGGTTTCTAGCTTAGGTTAATATCACAAAAAAAAAAAAAAAGCTTAGTAACTATGGAAATTAGAAAATGATAAGGTCAAAAGTTCTATTCTATAACAGAGAGACCAAATAGATGGATATGATTCTGATTTTAGATTTTTTTCCCCATTTATCACCGTGCTTATGCCTATTGCCTATGTATTCTGCGCAAATACGTTTAAGTTTTATTGACATTGTGCATCATACGTGGGTTTTTGATGGTAAACCATCGTCGCAAAACACTGAATGGGCACCCAATCATGTTTATATAGATGCCCAATATACTTTGCACATAATCACATGCAGTAAGGTTATAGCATATCTAGTAAAAAAAGAACAATTATCATTGCACCAACAAACTACTATCCTGAAGAAGTTAACTTTCTACCATAATGAATCATATTTTAGCTTTTCCTTTCTAAGATGAAGCAAATTCTACATAGCTACAATAGCTAGAGGCATACAAATGTATACTGTATATTGTTGCGAAAATAGACAGCATCGAAAATGTAATGGCGTTTCTAGGCAAAAATTGCCGCACATAGAGGATATAGTGTCATAAATTTCACACTTCAATGAACAATAAACTTTTACACAAAACATAAGCTGATAGCACCAAAGATGCAGTCTGCATTCTACCTCATGGACTTCACCAGCCTTCTCAAATAGTTGCTTGCTGCAACTCTGGGAAATGATAGGTTTTCAGATTTTGATGAAGTGATGGTTTTAGATAAATAAATGACAACCATAGCATAAACTAAAGATAGAAAAGTGGTCCATGTGGTGCAAGCCTAGAAAGAAGAAATAGCTTTTGCACGGATTAATTTCAGTTGAATTAAGCAGAAGGAAGAACTTCAAACAAGTAGAATGTACAAGTTTAACATTTTAATGATATTGTGTACCATACATGGGCTTCTGATGGAAAACCATCGTCGCAAAACACCGAATGGTCGCCCGATCATGTTTATATAGACGCCCAATATACTTAGCACATAATCACATGCAGTAAGGTTATAGCATATCCAGTAAAAAAAAGAACAGTTATCATTGCACCAATAAACTACTATCCTGAAGAAGTTAACTTTCTGCCATAATGAATCATATTTTAGATTTTCCTTTCTAAGATGAAGCAAATTCTACATAGCTACAATAGCTAGAGATATACAAATATATACTGTATATTGTTGGATGATACCTTGACCCAATCAAGAATTGTTGCTCCTATGCTGTCACAGTATGGAAGATATGGTTTCACATCCAGGACAGGCTGTAAATGATACAGAATGAAATAAGTCACAGTAGTATAATAATGTTGGATAAAATTTTTTATGCACAATATGAAACTCACTGTTCCCATCCACAAGAACCACACCAGAAATTAAAACTGTATGAACATGTATTGCCTCTAGCTAAATCATAGAAAATAAAATGATGATTTTGTGTAATGTAGTCCAAATTCTATATGTAATAATAGTCTGTAGTTACATGCTAGTGAAAACCAAAATATTTCATTACTGGAATGAAAATTCAAAATGGAGAGCTTTCCCCCCCTTTTTTTTCCTATCTGACAAAGAAAAAATAACTAAGAAACTTTATCAATGACAAGAAGAGGTACAAGAAAGAGGATGAAAAATCAACAAGACAGCAAATTAAAAATTCATAAAAGCTACTTCGCAATCCCTTTGCAAAGGAAAGATCATTTGAGTCATTACAGTCATTACATTTTTCATAACAGAACTAACTAAACTCCCCATAGCAAGCAAAGGAACAAGAATAATTGGCCAAAACTAAAAAAAGAACCATTTCAATACCTACCCATTTAAAGAGTAATGCCTGGGAAAGTCAACTTGAAATGACCAGCCTCATAGTTTTGAAGAACAAATGGCCTATAATGAGTAACCCTCTTTTCAGTAAACAATGTCATTATAAAATATTGTAACATAAAGAAAGAAAGAAAGGAGAATGGAGGTAAAAAAATAAAAAAGCACTATGCAAGTTGTTAGAGTACAATATTGCATGTATGTCACGTGAAGAACTCCATGAATAGCATAACTATTACCAAGTGAGAATGAAGCAAGGAAATTGCTGAGCTGCAAAATACAAGTCCAAATATAACTCACGACTTTAGACACAAAACTAGAGCACAATTAGGAAATCCCATATGCAAACGTGCTTCCTGCAAGTATAGAAATGAATTTCTGTCAGAGAATAAAGGGATACTGGAAATATGGAAAAGAACCACCAGAATACAAAAGTTCCCATGGTGACCCAAATATTTTATGTCAAGGAGAATCAAGAGAGACCAAGGTTATGAAAAAGAACCACCGCATACGAGTTCCCAGAATGAATACTTTCGAGCACATCATACCTTGTCCAAGAACCAATATTGCATCCACAGCTAAAGGTACTATTTCTTGGATATTTTCACTTGAAAATATGGCATGTATAACTGGTCACAAAAGGATACAAATTAATTTAGTTCTCTGAAACAACCAAGAAATTGATTATGCAATAAGTTCACTGATCGACGTTGCAAACGAATAACTCAAGTCTCCCTAGATAAACAGAATAGTAGTAGAAATGCTTAAGATCAAAGAGTGCAATTAAAGTAACCAAGACACAGCTTGAAAAAAAGATGCAGATCTTTTATATTTAAATATTAAAAAAAACGAAAACAAAATATGTGTTGGCATCCAGGTTAGTAACAGGGAAAAATCTTTCAACAGCAATCTTAGCAAAAAGATCATTAAGATGTGATCTCTTTAGAAATAATCACCAAGAAACTACAACAAAATGAAATTATTAGAAAGAAGAGGTACCAAGAATTATACGGTATATGCAAGTTTTTTCTAAAAGACAGAACCACATTTCTCAATCGTACAATTTTTACAAATGAATTTTGAACATAGGACATACCACTTGTTTAGAAGGAATGAGAGAGTAACAATAAAAACACAAGCTCAATGTTGTGTGAAATTTGCCAACAGAATACACTCCCGCATGCATATATGATTCCCTCAAAGCAAACTAATGCATAATTTATTTCCATTACTTGATATTATATTTTACAAGTAACATTACCGGCAGCCCAAAACCCGAGGTTTGAGTTAACAATTGTTCATTATCTTTCCCATCACTTTCATTGGTCGACATCCCCGCTTCGAAGCAACCACTAATATGTGCATCGTATGACGTCCATCCGATATCCATATTGTCTCGTGCTCCTGCGAGAATGGAATAGCCTTCTTATGATAAACATAATTTTAAAGGAAATCCCTATGAAGCAAACACAGCTAGCCACACTGCAAGGATGAAGCAAAAAAGCCCAAGGAAAAAGTAAACACAAAAAACTTTAAAGTGGCTTCTAACTAATATGAATAAGCACTATGGTTGCAAAATTGAGCTCCGATTTAGATATTAAAACCTATTGCAGGGCTACTTCAAAATTGCAGTATTAACTATCCTAAGCTTGTACAATATCCTTTAAACCTAGGAACTTAAGAGAAAGGCTCCTTTTAGCAATTGCAGTCACGACTCCAGCTACTCACAAGCTGATGCAAATATCTTCTTCAACTCCTCTGTAACTCCATTGTCTACAAAAATGAAGTCAATGGTGGTGCTTGCCAGAGGGGAGATGGGAGGGTGTTGGACAAGTATTAGTATAACAAGATTAGAATACATAGTTATATACCACCAAGATATCCAAATCAGATTGTAAATAAACTCTTCACCTGCAATATGAAGATCAAAATTCAATAAAAAAACTCAACTGAGGCTGACTTGCTTACACTTTCTCGAGTTAGATGTGGCTTATTCATGAGTTGAAGAATTTTCTTTGGTACAGCTTCTGCAAAAGAATAAGAACATAGTGTGACTGTAGAATTTGGTTCATTAGAGTTACAGCTACACTAAAATCAGAAAAGATTCTTTCACCATGGATGGGTGTCTTAGAACCTTAAAGAATAGACAAAAAAAGAAAACTTCTTATTATGCATAGATATGTCTATTTCTCATTATGCATAGATATGTCTATTTTCATGTCACTATCTGCAGACGTCACTACAATAGATCATCACTGGAATCTTTACACTGAAATTAGTAACACTAAACACAATCAGATTCTTATCATATAGTCTGGAATTTCAATCTAAATAAGACCACAACATCTTTTACAGCATGAATCCAGCTCATCTATCCCTAGTTGGTTCTACCCTTTAGTTTTCTGCTCTCTCCTCTATCCTAGGCTTGTATCAATAAAGATAGAGAGATTTCAATTCATGCAAGCCAAAAAATGAAATTTCACCTATCTCCAATTCCTTAAGAGGACCCCCAAGAATGAATTAATGTTATATTGGAAGCATCTATAGAATTTTCAATCACCAATGTTTCTACAGGTAAGGGAAAGACCTTTCAGAATCTATCTACTATCAATATATGATGTTATGGTTCAAAATACTGCTATTGCAGAAACACAACTGCACAACAGGAAAAATGACACAAGCATCGAAACTTAAATTAGCTATTCTGCCAATAATAATGCCAGGAAAGGATAGAAACAGAGGCCACTTATTACATCTGGTTCTACTATTCACACAGTAGATGAAAGCCAAATCTGGATCTCTACTTAAATTAGCTATTCTGCCATGAAGTTTATATAGAAAATTTAACATCTTTCTAAGAACAATATGTTATTTCATACAGTGCTCTGTCGGGATATCAGTACTTCATCAAGACCAGGCAAAGTTAACCAGTGTTTACTTAATTCAGCTCCATCCAAGGTTTGACTGATAGATAAAGTATAAATTTTTTTATTGTAAAGAAAAAGATGGAAATTTCCGTTTTTTGCTCTCAATTACTCATTCTACCACCAAGCAACATAATTGGTACCAATACTGCTATGTGCTTGTTAGGAACCCACTGAGGGATTCTAAAACCAGATAACTGAGGATTCCGGCCGGACAAATAAAGTGGCACCAACTGTTGGTTATCAGTGTCAAGCATCAGGTGCTGTCAAAATCAAACATTCTCACATTCTTCCTAACCATCAACTATTTTGCCCATCCTTCAGCCAATCAAGATTCAAAATATCATCACGGGGGGAAAAAAAAGAGGAAAAAGAAAAGATCAGCAATTACAAGTACCTAGCACAAGTCCAAGAAGTTGTCTCATATTATCATCTAAACAATTTGTCTAGCTTAACTCATTGACCAACCAATTACAGCTATAATACTGCTAGACTTCCAGCAAAATACAAACATTCTGTGTTGAGTTGAAAAGGATCACATACATGGGCTACGCATACCAGGAAAGTGTATCTTTGAAACAGCTGTCCTATCTCATCTTAAAATAATTTTTTTTTTAAAAAAAAAACTCCAAATTGCAGTACAGAAACTATTGCTTAACTAAATTTCTTTTGTGTACCTTGTCATTTTTGCAAAATATTTCCCCACTTGAGGCATCTGATCAATAGAAAGAAAAGGTTACACCAAATCGCAGAAATAAGTAACAAAAGGCTTCAAAGAAATTTGGCAAATGGTCATGTCTTCATGAGATCTAACATCAATCCTGCAAACCAAAGATGCATAAGCAAATGGTCAGAATAGCAATCATTTTTCAAGATTTCCACCCTAACCAGCAAAAAAAAAAAAAAACACTTGGTAAACCCTCAAAGAGTAGTAACTAACCTCCTTGCATCTCGATCTTCCAAGATGTCCAGATCAAAAGCATCTAGCTCAAATCTCTCTAGTAGGGTAATAGAACGATAAGATCTACATAAAGGTGTAATACTTCTATGCACTATTTTGCCTGGCATAAAATTCTGGAGTTTATCCAGCACGTCGCGAGAGTCATGGAACAAAAACTCAACTTTCTTAGAGTCTATTCTTACACCGTCCAAAAGAAGGGAACCTAGAATCCTATATGTGACCACACTGGCTTCACCATTTAGAATAGTATCTGATTTAAGACACAAAAGATGCAAATAATGAAAAGTGTCAGAACAACCACTTGGGGAATGACTAGAACAATAATTAAATACGAGCTCCAAAAAATACGAGTATAGAATGGATGAAATTGTTATTTTGAACAACATAGATTATCATCTTCTTTTTATGTCGTTCCACTTATTTCCTTTCCTAGTGTACCATGAAGAGAAGTACAGGGTACAAACCTTCCACTATTACCATAGACTCTGCATGCACAACCTTGCACGTTACTACACTACAGTTATCATCCTTCTCATACCCCTTATCAATTTCATGAGACCATATTACCATAACTACTAACCTATTGAAGACCATGCACATTTTCATAATACCATTCTCACCCTCACGTAACAATAATTAACTTCATGCCTTGATTAATATAACCATAACCACTAACCTATTCAAAAAACTATCGCACTACCTTCATAACCTCTGCCTTAAAATCTATAAGGCCAACATATTCCACATGTGCATGCATGTTCTGAGTATGCACTGATGATTAAAATCCACAATCATATTATAGAGCACAACTTTCAGAAATATAAATCCTACAAAAAAAAAAAAAAAGAAAATACAAGGACACCACAAAACTTGTTTCATTCCAGAGAACCTTTCCGTCAATTCCAATAATGTTTCTGAAACTTCTACAATAGAATATCCAAAAGTCCTTTTCTCTCTCTCTTCTCGTGTTATATTACATCCCCTCATTATGGCATTGTATGCAAATCATGGTTATAGACATTTTCAGCACAATTCAATAGTGAAGTTTTTCCTTTTATGTTAAAAACTTCAATAGTAAAGAACATACAAAATTAATAACAAACTTGTACTGAGCAATGAATTTTATAGTGCCAGAAAAGATTGCATTTGTCTTATAACATAAATCAACATTAACTCTATCACTATCAACTCTCCCAGAGAAGTATATTTACTGAAGGGGAGGGTAGATAAAGAAGCACACAAATAACTCATGAATTACATACTTGTGCACAACTAATTCAACTAAATAGAGAGTAATTTGTCCATCTTCATTTCCAATTCTAAACCAGGCCTATCCTTTCTTTTCCAACTTCCTTTCTGTGAGCCATCATTCGGTACAATTCCTTTCATGGTCATAATGTCTAAGGATGGAATTGGTGGGAATATAAACTCATACAACCCTTCAACTATCAATCTCACATGAAAAAGGGCGAAGCATTATTTGAAGTTTGAACAAAAGAGTAAACAAAACCTAATTTTCAAGAGAATCGTACAAACCTGTAAGGAAAATAATTTGGAAAATGGACCTATGAAAAATTATCCCCATAAATTGACCCCTAAGCTTATATCCATAACAAATCACCTTCTACGCCGGCCGGTGTGAAATTAAACTCTCTAAACCAAATAGAGTTCAAAAGAAAGCAAAACTGCCTACATGAAGCAGCACCAAACCCTCTGCTTACTTCATTGGAAGACAGAGTAACAAAAATGAGCAAACACGACTCTAAAAAGAGACTTGGAAAAGGTAGGCATTTGCTTATAAAACCCGTTTAACTGCTCTAGGAGACAAAAGATTTCCTGAAAAGGAAGTAAAAACAGCAAAAATCAAAAGAAGCAAATAAGGGGAGGAAAGATCAAAACAAAAATGTTAGATGGAAACGAACTAACCAACAGAAGAAGCTATATCAGTCTGCTTAACTTGCTCTTTCTTGAGCCTTTTGAAATAATGGGCAGCAACCCATTCGCTGCCCAGAGGTCCCTTCTTTTCGTTGCAACATTGTACCTACAATCAAATCATACATTGCACACCGTGTCATAAGAAATTACTTACAATGAACAAAAACCTAATAGGATAATAGATTTGAAACACAAGGTAAAATGTCCTAGAAGGCTCAAATTGAAAAGAAGTAAAGAGACAAGACATACTTCAGTGTAGCTTCTGCACTTTCAACTGTAACTTTATCATCACTGGCTTCACGATGGAGAAGACAAAGGTCAAAGAACTTTATATCCAACTCCAGGAAAGGTAGGATGAGCTGCAGCATACAGAAACCATTAACATATATTAGCAATTTTACCACAGGTATGAAAATAAAAAAAATGAGGCAACCCCACTAAGTTTCAAGTATTTCACAAGTAAGATTATTACCTTGTCCTTGATTGATTTCCAGATGACTCTGGTCATTTCATCTCCTGCAAAACATAAACTGGAAGGTCAGGAAGAGATATGGAGATTTGCAATTTCAGCTGAATGAAAAACCCAAACAAAAATAATGTAACAATACAATAACCAAATTATTTGTTCCTGTACAATCACGATATCATTGAGAATGTCACTCAATATTTAGTCACTGCAAGAGATGAAATGCAACATGCTAACTGCAGGCCCAACATAATTGCAATAATATTATTTCTGCACGTTATTTATGTAAAGAATACAAATTTGGGCAGATCAAATCTGAATGCTTGTATATCAAAGATAAAACAGCTACAAATTAATGAAGAATTCCCTTAAGGCTAGTAAAAAAAACATCCATGGCTTGAGCAGGGATCAACAGCAAGAACATGAGTAAATTCAATAAACATTTGTCCTTTAAACCCATTATCCAATCTTTGTTTTTTCTACTCAAAAAAGAGAAATAAGTGCTTAGACAAGCCTCCACATAAACAAATATCAAGATGCTTTTGCAATGGCATTGGTCAAACAGAAAAAGGAGAAAATCAACTGAACTGATTGAATTCTAAAAATAATTCTATCAAGCATTTAATATCAGACTATGCCATTATGTTATTCAGGCCTTCACTTCACTGCCAATGGTTCCTCTGATAACAACGCAAAACAGTTCCAGATATAATAGATAACCAACACGAAACGAAAGAAAGCTTGAATGTCGATAAACCAAATAGAAAATAACCACTTTCATTTGAAAATAAAAGAACCTATGCAAACAGACTGGTACCAATTTTCTTTGCCACTATACCGGCCTATGGCCAACAGCCACACATTTTAGCCACTGCGGCAAATATCTTCTTTCTCAAGCCATTCTTCTTCGATAGACTTCTCTGCCTTTCGATTCTCTGCCCGTCACTGCCATCTGCATCGCCATCAGCCTCCTCCCTGGCACGCTTTTCGCCGACTCTACAAACACACCAATTCTAGCCGAAAACAGCACAGCCTCAGGTGCCAACAGCTGCAATTGACCGCTTGGCATTAAAAGTTAGGGACAATTTACTCAATATTATGCAGTCGTTTTCTGCATTCTTGGGCAATTCGTATTTACAAAATCTTCGGAATAGTAAACCCTAAGCTATTTGGGTTTGCTTCTAAAGATAAACAGCGGTTCTAACCAAGAAGACACCGAGGTTGTGAAGCAAAGCCGAACACAAAGTCGGAGCCAGGGGTTTCAGAACATGGATGGGAATTCCAGATGCACAACGAAGCCAGACCAAAACGGAAGGGAGTAGAAAAACCTTGCAACACGAAGAGTGAGAGACGCAGAACCGGGATAGGGATAGCGTAGGAAATTTGGAGAATCAAGGGACAATAAACTGTTAAAATTAAATTCAATAGGAAGGCCAAAAAGAAAATATTATAGAAAATGACAAAATTAACCATAACCACCAAAAGAATCTGGACCATAAAAGGAGTCATAAAATATTTAGAAAAAAAATCGGATTCATTCATTATAAATTTTACAATTTAAACTATTAAATTTTAAAATACTTGAAGAAGGAAAAAAAATTAAAATTCTTTAAAAAACATATAAATGTCATTTCTATCCCCTCTTGACTCTTAGTATATACATTTAGAAATCAGGGAAATTCTTGGGTGGACCCGGTCCACCATAAACCATTGCATAAATATATTATACTTTTCTGTACAACTTTCACTGTATATTGTACAATACTTGATGCATTGATTCACGGTGGACCAAGTCCACCCAAGTATTTCTCTAAAAATCATTCTATTAAAGTGTTTGCAAGAAAAAGTCATGTGTGGGGTACTCTGCCCCTGTGTATTACATGTAGCTCGGCGGCTACTTAATTATAAAACTAGGCTTTATTTGTATATAAAATTTTTATTTTTATTTTAAATTAAAATTTTATTTCAATTTAAATATATTATTATTTTATATAATTATCTACTTACAACACATTATATTTTCTCTCTTTATATTTCATATAATTAATATATTTTTTATAAAACTTATCTAAAATAGTCTTTAAACTCTCTTTTTTTTTCTATAAACTTTTTTAAGATTCCAACTTCTCTCAAGGTGATTCCAAGTATTTGAGAGAATAGGTTGTTTCCACTCCTTAAAATGGATTTTTTTTTTATATATATAAAAAGACCTTTTTTTTAACTTTAATGTTATCAATCAAATGTTAGATTTTTTTAAAAAAAAAAAAATAGAAAAATAGACATTCTATTCCATTTCGATGTAGGATTTTAAATTATTCTAACTTTAATCATTTTAATTGTAAAATTTCAAATTGTTCTAATTTTGACCATTTTAACCTACCCTTTCCAAAAAAAGAAAAAAAATTAATAACCTACTTATTTGCTATAGACACCTAAATAAGAAAGGAAATAGAGGAAAATAAATGTTTTATTTGTTTTCTTCTTTGAAACTCTAGAGATGCCCAACTATAGTACAAAACAGCCAGAAAGCCCCCCAAGTATGCGCGTACTTTCAGCTGGCAAAGTCTTCTACAAAGAGCCTTTAAATTCCTTTTCCCCGTTTTCTGTTCCCAAAGCAAGTAGTATGCCTTTAAATTCCCTTTCATTGCATTGTTTTTAACACAATCTCTCTCGAGCTCTCTGCAACTCGAGACTTCCTTCCATACATCTTCGGTCTTCCTCTCTCAGCTCAAATCTCTTCATCAGTTTCTCCATATATCAGGCATCAGCAATTTTCAATCGCCAGACTCCCGAAATGGTATCTCTCTCTCTACCTTTCCTTTGGGTTTTCAAGTTACTCTTGTTTGGTATTCTTCTTACACCCTTAAGCACAGTCTTCTTTTTTCTTCATTCTTGTTCTGAAAAATGTGTGAATTCGCATGTACATGTGGGTATGAACAATATTGTCTGCATACGAACTTTTCCATCAAAGCTGAAGATCCTTTGGTTGATGGAAAAAACGACGTGAAAGCTACGTTTAAATCGCCGAGACTTAAAGCAACCGTACATAGAAAATTGCGCCTTCTCCGGCGAGGAAACTGCCGAATAAAACGCTTCTTCTTTGTTTTTTTTTTTTTTTTTGGGTGGAATATGTGTACGTATTTGTATATATATTTGGGGAGGTA
Organism: Voacanga thouarsii; assembly: GCA_026120185.1. Taxonomy (NCBI): domain Eukaryota; kingdom Viridiplantae; phylum Streptophyta; class Magnoliopsida; order Gentianales; family Apocynaceae; genus Voacanga; species Voacanga thouarsii. The sequence goes on from JANUWF010002328.1 coordinate 24,403, forward strand.
TATGGGAGGAGTTAAATATGTTTGTGTGCTTTGAAGATTATATGGAAGGAGGTGTGGTGAATATCTTTCTCCGCTTCATATTCTTGCTTTATTCTCTTAAGCAAAGCAAACACTGCCCGCCCCCCTGGATGATCATTTTAAGATGAAAGAAGAAGGTAACTTTGCTTATAGCTAGCTAGGGAAGGCAAAATATAGCCAGTCGATCAAAATATACCATCATCAACCTGATTTTTTATTAAAAAAATTAGTTCCGAGTAAATTTTGATCATGATTAATGATAACTCAATTAATTATATCTAAAAGAATTAATAACAGTAATAATAAGATATGTTATATTGTAACAGTCCCATAAAACTAATATCCATAAGAAAGGGCCTCATACCAAGAAATGCCACATTTTAAACAAAGCAATAATCAACTGTACTTCCATGGGCATCTTATATTTGTCCTAGGGACTTTGGAGACTGATTTATGAGTACTAATTACAGCATCTGGTGAGGTTGGCTACTTGGATATTATTGTTTGGCTGGCTTCTTTTTGCCCTTTGTTTTCATTAAATAATGACCCTTTTTGTGAAGGGGTTTAATTTCATCATGTGGAGGACTCAAGGTAAGCTGACACTCCTCTTTGGAGGGACATAGAAGGCTGGTAATTTTTTGTACTTTGTTTCCATTTTGTGGCCTTTCTATGAGTGGGGTTTCGTCATGTGGAAATCAAGGGTAACACTCCTACTTGGATGGACATAGCACCACCATTAAATGGATTCATATTAAGTAATTAATGAATTTAGTTCATTAATGAATTTTATTTATCTTAAAACTCTTTTTCTTTATTTATTCATTGATTATTCTTTTCATAACTTTTGATTGAAATAGGCACTCTTATGGCGTATTTTGGCAGATGTCTGCCTTGTGAATCCGTGAAAATTCGCTATGCAAACAGTAGTTTAAATTAAAAATTATGAAAAAAAGCTACTAGATGAATAAGGAAGGAAAAAAATTTTAAATCTATTTTTAAAAAATAAAATAGTTAATAAATTAAAATTACTATTATTCACACACATATATGTATATATAAAGAAAGAAAGAAAATGTGTGTATGAGTTAAAATTTTCTTACTTTGATGCTTAGTAGGGTACTTAGCCTGAGCTGTTATGAACCGAAAGTAGATTAGCTATGAATCTGGGGGTTTGTGGGTTGGAGTTATTCGGGAATGGCCTTTTGTCACCTCTTGAATTTGAATAATACAGAAGGAAATACGACTCTGTCGTCCTGCCTCCACTACAGATTTCGTGAAGTAATAATCTGTTTTTGTCCCCCTAGTTACATCCTCCAGATTAAGACACATGCCAATTCATTTGAGAACGACTCTCGTAGTCACCCGTTTTCTATGTAAACGATTGCTTTTATTTATTTATTCTTGAGAAATTGATGCTTCTTCGGTTACGGGAGCTTGATTGCCAGAGTTTCTTTTTTTTTTAAGTGGTTTAAAATTTTTTGTTCGAATTAAGGGATAATAAATTTAAAATATTAAATATTAAAAAATTGAACAATGATCTCGTAACGATGTGATAAATAAATTGATTTAAATATTTTTATTAAATTAATAAAATTTAAATTTCATTTACCTACCATTTCTTCCTGCTGAAAAATGGTCACATAATTTATTCTTCGTATATAAACTAATTCTACACATCAGTCGGGAAGTATACACCCTCAAATATGCCATCTTAATGAACAAAAGGTTTTTTTTTTTTAATTTTATTTTTGAGTGGTGAGTGTAAAAGCGACAAATGGATGGGGTTATTAATAAATTCTCATTGTATTTGCCTGATGTGTTTACTGTTTGTCTTCTCGGTCTCGCTCTTTCTTGTAGCAGGTGGAATTAGTTGAAGTACACGCATAAAATTAGTTGGAACAAGAAAAGGATAATATATATCTACTTTCTTTTCTTAAAATTAGATATCTCATTTTGATTTAATCTAAAAAAATTTAAAAATTATTTAATTATCAATAAATTACTACATTATTGTTTTAATTATAAATATTAATAGTGAGAACTTATAATGTGCTTTAAATGGAGCAGGTGGGACTCATGAGTAATGGAGCCTATATGGCTGTGTCCTTATTTCTTCCTTTTGACTCCTTGGTCTCACCCTTTGTCTGTAGCACGTGGAATTGGTCAAGCACACACATAAAATTATTTAATAGAAGAAAATGATAAATAAAATATACTTTCCGATTATGGATTTGAAAATTACATCTTAATTTAACACAAAAAAAATTTAAAAATTATTTGACTATAATTATGTAACCACTTCACTTTTATTAATTAGAAAGTTTAATAGTAAAACTCATGAGTTAATAAAACTTATATTCTTTAAATAGAGATAATTAGTTGTGAAAGTTTAGAGAAAACTATATTTATTTTTATAGAATAGATATTTGATTTTTAGACAAAATGAAATTTAAAAAAGAAATAAATGAGTCAAACGTCATGGAAGAGACACAATAGAAAAGCCAAGGTATTGCATCATTTGTACTTGAATTTGTTAGGTATGTGTATCTTGTAAAGTATCAAACATATTAAATATGAAAATAGACGATAATAAACATGATAAAAAATAATTATTTAGATACATATGAGGTTTAGAGTAATGAATACATACTTCAAAATAATGAGATATTTAAATAGATGGATTTGGAATATGAGAAATATGATTTTCTCAAAATAAAGAAATGGGAAATTTGTGTGACAGATTTGATTGCAACCTTCTTTCCTGGATTGAGGGTGAAAAAATGGCTAAGCAAGTTTCTTTTGAATTGTGTAGGTGACAGTATCGGAAACGGGGAGAAAGCCTCTTCTTACGGCGCCGTTATCTATAGATAAAGATTCTGATGGCAATTATAGAGCTCCCAATCTTCTCCGACGCGTTTTGAGTCTTCTAGCCAGTGTACGGCCAGGATCCGATCTCACCCACCTACAGGCAAGTCATTTATAAATGGCAACTTGTTCTTTCTTGCCATGATTAAGTGATTCTTTTAATTGGTAATTAACATTATCGTGGTTTGGCATTGTCCATTGTGATATCTTAAGAGTATATAATGGTTTTCGGAACGATGAATATTGGTTTTTCCACCTTAGGGTTCTTGATGTAATCTTTCTGTTTTTTTTTTAAATATATATTCATCTAAATTGAGTCTAATTATAGATATTGGTTCGATTATCAGCTGCCTCCACTGTTTAACTTTCCCAAGTCACAACTTCAATGTTATGGAGAATCAGTGTACAGCACGGGAACAGATTTGTTAAGCAAGTGTGCCAATGGAGAAAGTTCAATTGACAGATTCATTTCTGTCGTTGCATGGAGCATATCCACCACACGACCACTGGTGTTTGGAGTGGCTCCGTATAATCCCATTCTTGGAGAAACCCATCACGTCTCAAGGGGCAGTTTGAATGTACTAGTGGAACAGGTACTTTATCAACATTTGTTTTCTTCCTATAACTGTCGAGGCTTTTTGTGTATAGTCACTGAACTTCAAGGGTTCTTCAGCTCATTCCTGATTCTTCTGGTGTAAAATTCTGATTCTCAGCTACGTGTTTCAGGTGTCGCATCATCCTCCAGTGAGTGCTCTTCATGCCACTGATGAGAAGGCTAACATTGAAATGATATGGTGTCATAATCCTGTCCCAAAATTCCATGGTACTTGAATGGTTCTGCTTTTTCATGATTATGCAAGATGGAAATTTATGATTCACATAGTATATATATGTACTTGGCATTAAGCCTCATCAAGAGCAATGAAGTTCAGAAATTTGGCTTTGACAACATTCTAAATATCGAAGAATTAACTCAACAAAAAGAATAAGAAAATCTCTAGTCTTAGAATTTGGTATGCTCCTCTCTATTTTCTTTCCAGGCTATTTCTTTTCTAACTCACAAGAAAAAATTTCTTCGTTCCTCAATTTTACTGGAAAATGTTGGAGCCAGATTCATGTTTTCAGGTCTGATTTCCTCCAAATGTCACTAACTGTCAGGCATTACCATAACATCTTGGAGTAATTTGGAATAATCCTCATAGGTCCAAAAAGGAGAAATACTACTTCTACCATAAGATGAATATGTAAGGATTAATAGAATCTCTTCAGCTGAATCCAAGCTCTTTTCTTTGGCTTCATGGTTTGGAGAACAAGACTTTTCCCTCAAGATGTACCAGATTTATGCCACAGTTTTACCTTATTTGAGGCAAATGAGCAAGCAAGACTGCAAAATAACAGGTAAGGATACTACTGCATCAAGTCTGTAATTATATTACAATGTCCATGTTGCAGGTACCCATGTAGAAACTCAGATTCATGGAAAACGGCAGCTGAAACTCCTGAACAAAGGAGAGACTTATGTAATGGATTCCCCGAAGCTTGTGATAGGAATTTTCCCGGTACCTCGTGTTGATTGGTTGGGAATTGTCACGATCACATGTGAAGAAACAGGTCTCACAGCTGAGTTGTGCTACAAAGGAGGCTCATTTTTAGCAGGTCGAGCAAATGACAGATCTATTAGAGGAAAGATCTTCATGCCATCATCCTCAAGTACCATGTATGAGATCAGTGGTCATTGGGACAGGTATATTTCATTATTTAGGATTGAATCTGACACTTTCTGATTTTCAGAAGCCTATAAATGTTTCTGAAACTTTGTGCTTTAAGCTTCTCAGATTATGTTCTAACTCTGCTCTATGCGGTTAGAGGTTCATTAATTCTTTCAGATTTCCGGTGTTCCAAGTTTAGGCTTCGGAATTACCTAAATATTCTAAATGCACAATCGATTGAATAGGGTTCTTACCTGAACCAAAATGACATTATACCTCCACCTGCCTCATGAATATTTGATTTAGGACATTTGATGCATTTTTGGAGATGAAAGCATTTTATAGGTGCCACTAGATGTGATCGTGCTGTTCTTCTAAATTGCTACTATCATTGAATATGCAGAACTGTCAACCTCATGGATCTTGCAAATGGGAAAGAGACTGTGATTTACAATGCAAAGGAAACATTTTCAGACCTTAAGACACCCATTGTTAAAGATTCAAAGGTAACCAAATTCTACTGTGAAGAAAAAATATTCTTGAACTTCTGTAGCCTGCATGATAACCTTATATGATCAGATGTTCTAGAAGCAAACTGTATATTCTTGGTGAAATTAGCTCTATGGCCAATAGTTTGTCCTATTTCGCATAACTATGTCGAGTTTGATTGGGGAACCAAGTATACCTTGAATCAGTTGAAATAAAAGTAATGTCCTATGATTTGTCAAAGTCATGATTGGAACTTTGGAATATGTTTGATAGCTGCAAAGTTTGTAGATTGAAAGATGAAGTTCTAGATATATTCCATATGTACAATTTAGCGCTTGTGACATTATTTCTGGTTTTTCTGATTACAATAATTTGCTGTAACAGGGGATTTTGCCAAGTGAATCAGCAGTGGTATGGGCCGATGTGAGCCAAGCAATCCTAAAGAAATCTTGGGATAAAGCAAGGGAAGCAAAGAGTGCTGTTGAAGTAAGGGAGAGAGAGCTTCTAAAAGAGAGACAGACGAGAGGAGAAACCTGGGTTCCTAAGCATTTTTCTGTAACTTATAGCAAGGAGAATGGATGGCATTGCTCACCAACTCAAAATATGGTTCCCCCAGCACCAATTATTGTTCCTTTGTAATCTATTTGTACCACAGTTAGATAACTCTAATATATATAAAATCAAGTTCAAAATCTTGGCATATAACTGCAAATTTGCCTAGATCAAAAGCAAGAAAAGACCGAAATGACAAAGCAGAAAAGGAAAAGAAAAAACCTGCTAACCTACTTTCTTGTGAGGTTGAAGCTGTGTTCAATTTCAATCAAGAATTCCACATCAGGCATTGAATAATTGAAGGGTCTTGTCATATTAGGCTGAATTCTTATCAGATGATATGTGATCTCCTTGGAAAATCCTAAATTTAACCAACTTTTCCTTAAATTGAACCTTGTTGAGGAAATAAAGAAGATTCAGACTGAATTTACATAAAAATGCAAGCAGAAAATAGTGAAAACCAGAAAATTGCTTATAATAAAGTTGAAGATGCAAGGAAAATGGTGAAATCTCACCAAAGCACACAAGACAATTTTACAAACTGTTTTTGTTACTGCAAGCATTGGCCCTATCTACTATACCTAAATCTCAAGAAAAATTCAATGTCATCATGCATACGAAGAATCATTTCCCCTTGGCAGCTTCACGACACTTCCTTGCTCTTCTCTTGCAAATCTGATTCACTCCTCCGATTAAACGATCTCTCTTTAATGGTAGCTAAGATGGGCTTCCATGACCGCGATTTGGTCGACCTTCTCATTAATTCTCCCGGGACAATATCTGGCTCCTCAGTTGCATTCTTGTCTGCAGGTATCCGACTAGGACTACTAGCTGGTGATCTCCAACTAGGACTTCTCCCATCAATCCTAAATGAAGAATTTGGACTCTCAGCTTCAGCTTTTGAACGTTTACTTTTCGCTATGCTCACGAGTTTTTTTGCTATAGGGGCAAAATCCTCAGGAGAAACACTTGACTGAAACACCGAAAACGGCAGAAGGAAGTAAATCTCACCGGGTTTTAGAAGAGTATCAGGCAGGAGAGGCTTTGAATAAGCAGAGAGAAGCTGAACATGAGTGCATATAAAATGTTTTAGTGAATTTCTAGTAACTTCAGAAACCGTAACAGGATGATCAAAATACTCAATATAGCCATTCAAGTGTACCACTCTTATGCTCTTATTGCTTACAGATGATGATCTACAAGAGAAAGAGCAGCCCATTGTTCTTCTTTGTTTCAAAATTCAAGAAATACAAAGACTCAAAGAAGATATCAGTTCACTGAGACCAACTTGATCCCACAGTCATCAATTTTTGGAAGCAACCAGCTTTGGCTACTTATCCAACTACTAGAGCAAAAGTCTTTGCCTTTTCTGTAGCCTTCCCTGTCGACACTGGCGTTCCTAATGGGGCATCTACAGTGGTGGAGTAACTAGGAAGGCTTTAGTTCCCAGAAAAAAAAAAAAAAAAAGTTTACGCACAAATGAAATATTTCATAGTATTAAAATTTTATTAAAAAATAGTCAGATTGTATTTAAAATTTTGTTATTTAATAAAAAATTTTAAAAAAATTATTACTATCACATAATTATACGGTTTCACAAACCTTCACCCATTTATTTTTCAAAATAACTCTTTTCTTTGTATGATCTTCTTAATTTGACATTGTTGTAAGTCTGAAATTTATAAAAAGATGACGTGAGAAAAGTTCTCACGAATCCTTATTGTATCCGATCCATTAAAAATGTCAAAGAACACACCATTGACAAATTTCCTCCGCATGCGTGGGAAAATTCTAATGTTGGCCTACGTGTCTTATTTTATGTGTTTTTGGTATCTAATGGGATTGACCGGTTAAACCAAATTGAACCACGAACCTTCTCACAGTCCTATCAAGTCAAAGAAATTCAAGCAGAAGAAATTAGAGAAAAAGTAATGCTTTATTTATTTGGTCTTATATATATATATATATAATGGGTTGAAGTGAAATAGTTTTTGAGAGGTATAAATTATAGTAAAAATACTTTTGTTTTAAAATAAAATTATACTTATGAATTGAAACGTACAAGATATAAATATAAAACATAAAATGGGACAAAAGCAGTATATTAGTCCAACTGATTTAGACTAATCAAGCCAATGATTCAAAATCCAACCGGTCAAGTTAAGCACTCTTTATCTAATCTAAATGTTTATACTAAATATCAAGAGAGAATAAAATTGTCTTAAAAAAATTAGGTAATTTTTTTTTTTTTACTTTCTCATCTTTTTTAATCAATGGTTTAGATTTAATAAAAATTATATAGATCTTAATGAATGGCTGTAATTTTATTATTACTTTAAAATGACTTTTTGTATAGTTAAGATCTATTTGGTCGTCATGAACTTCTTAATCATATAATAATTTTTTAAAATTTTTTCTTTTGTTATTTAGATTTTAATAATACATGTAGTAAATTCAGATTACATGGTAACTGAATAGTAATGGAATCTGTAAAGACATGCTCTTCCTCAACTATTAGTTTTTCCTCTTCTCTCTATATTTCAACTATTCCTTTCTTAATTTTTCCACCCATGGTTCATCTCTTCACGGTCACATCCTACTTTCCTACAATTTCTTCACTTTTCTTCTCTTCTCTTCTCTTCATTGTAGTACTATGATATTGTTTCGTAATTTGCTCCCTTCTGTGGATTGAGTTTCTTTGTATCATAATTAGATTTTATTTAGAAGATTATGGGATTTTGTAATGCTCAGGCATAAATTTTGTAGAAGTGTATCGGACATAGAGTAAGAATTTTCATCTCCTCAAGCATAGTTCTCCCACTGTGAAATGCATGCGCAATAGAATAAAAGATGGTGTTTTAGTGCTTGAGCTTAACATTGCGCCACTTTTGTCTTCTTATAACTGAAAATAGACAATTTTTTTGCTTTGAGTGAATGATTTGACTCTTTCAAGGTATTTTCTTGCTATTTTGGCTGTAGGCTGAGCAATTTGATTGTCTTTATTTAGTGATGGTGAAAAAATGGATTAAATTTGCTCCCTTGCTATCCTTAGGGACTCCCCTTTCTTGTCTTTTTTCTTCTATTTGTATATCATTCATTTCTGAGCTTGTGATGTTACCTATTCAACATTCAAAGTTGGGCATTTGCTTGGACCAACAAACCTTATTTTGCTACTTAATTATAAAGTAAAGACGTATAAGTTGTGGAAAAGTTGTGCAGACTATGGAATTATGTATTTGGAAAGTTCATATGGCCTATACTAAAATTTGTTAGTCAAATTTTTTTTTTTTGTTGAAAATCCACAATTGAAGGTGAATTTAGTTGCAATTCTTCATGGTCTATGAATATTCCATGTTGTTTCCTGAAAAATCCCTGTCTTCTATGGTTCAAGGGAAAATCTACTTTTGTTACTCAAAAAGTTTTTTGGTTGAAAATCCATTTTTCCAGGTGAATTTAGTTGCAATTTTTCATGGTCTATGAACATTCCATGTTGTTTCCAGAAGAGTCGTTGTCTATCTTTTGTTCCTTCTAGAGTCTTAATTTATTAATGAAATCCCTTCAAGAAAGGGTTAACATGGTTTGCTCACTGGAAACTGTAATTTAAACTTTTTTTAGTGATGTTGTTGAGACATCATTTTATTGTGAATTTTTTTTTTCTAGGGAAACTGAGGAGCAGAAGCTAAAGGAACAAAAGCCAAAGGATAGTGAGAATAAGCCTGTTATAAATGAGTGATTGTCCTCACATATTATTTTAATAATTTTTATTTTTATTCTTTTTTTATATGGTTGATATTTATTTAAGGTTTCTAAAAGTCTACATTAAAGAGTTCAGAGTTTATTAATAAATTCAAATAATTTTATATATGGTCTAGATTTATTTGGTAGTCATAGACAATATAGTAGTTTTACATAATTTTTGAAATTTTCTTTGACATTTCCCTTCTTAATTTGTTAATCTTTCAAGACCCTACCTGATCTCTTTCACTCTCACCTGACTCCTCCACTCTCACCAATTCATAACCATTGCCCTTCTGTTTTCCCCCAATAACTGCTGACATTAAATTAGATGAGTTTCCGTTAATTGCATTGCTGTTGTTGAAGGAGTTTAACCTATGACACAAAAAGTTGAGATTTTTAGATTGTCGCAAATGGAAAGCCAAAAGATTCGACAAGAGAAAGTTGATTCTTTCTAACTTCTACTGTTCTTCTTGCCATTATCTGCTACTTTGCCCAGTATGCAAAGTTCTATTTCAATTTACATTTATTTTAATACAATTAATGTATTTAGCTTCAAATATATCTAAGAAAAAAATTTAGGAGCTCATAATTCACAGGAAACCACCTAATTTTGTTCTTTGCAATACATCATATCTCTTCCTTTGTCCAACGCAGAAATCAAAGCTCCTTGCAATAAGAAAATAAAGGTAATTTTAAGTTAATGGTTTTTCAATTTCCATGCTTCCACAATTTTGGTTCTTTTTCATTCTATTTTTCCCACATGGCTTCATTGGATTTTATTGTTTATGAAGTGAATGATGTTTTTTGTCACAAACAACAATGGAAATATGGTAAGAATGATAACTGGAAGAAGGTATGAAATTATTATCCTTTAGTAGTTCTATAAATGGTGATGCTAAATAAGCCTTTTAGACATACTTTTGAAATTGGTTCTCTTAGATATACCTTAAAGTTATCACTAAAATTCTCATTTTAACAAGTCTACAACTTTAAGTACCTTCATCCAATTTTATGGCCAATTTCAATAATTATTTTATTTACCACTTTTTAGTATAACATTATATTAATCTCTTATCTTTTGTTTAATATTTATTGATGTAGAAGATATTTAGTCAAAAATCAGCAACCCATACAAATGCAAAAACGATTTTTTTTTTTTTATTCCTCATGAATCAAGATAATATAACTTGAGAAGAGTTTGACTTATAAGTTTGAATTTCGTGTAATTTTTTTTCTTCACCTTGTAAAAATGCATAAATAGACACATTTAGAAAGTAATTGATTTATTATTTTTTCTTATTGTTGAGATTGATTGTTAAATCGAAAAAATTTATGGTCTTTTCTTTTTTATTCTTTTTTGGATCATATTTTTAGATTAGTGACAACAAACATGAAAAAACTCATAAAAATATGGGAAGTTGCTGATATTTTTAATATTTAAATGTATATGCTTTATCAATAGCAAAAGAAAACTCCTATAATACTTATATTAAAAAAAAAAAACAGATGCTACAAATTATTTTGTTAAAAGTAACCCTTGTCTGAAATTCTATCACTAATAATTTATTTACAAAATGAATATATTTATATATATTTAATAAATTTTATTTAATCACCGGACAAGATCTCTGCATATAGTGGAGAGTGTTCTGCTAGTATTTTCCAAACCCCTACTATAGTCTTTCTTCCTAAACTACTTGCATCATAGTTAAGGACGATAATCTATCAGCTGAAGTAGGGGACTCAGTTAACCCAACTCTGTTAAGTCAAAAAAAATTTCCCAATCTAGGTGGAGATGAGAACGAGACCGAATTTGTCTCTCAACCTTCTTGGTAGGCTGTGAATGGGGGATCGTATTGTCTTCAGTCTTCCCTAATCCGATCCTAATTTTTTATTTTTTATATTTATACATATTTATCTTATATATTTACACACACACATATATATATACACACTTTTATAAAATAATTGATTATTAGTATATTTTAAAGATATATTCTCATAATTTAAAATATAATAAATAATTAAATAATTTTAAAATTTTCTAAAAGATATATAATATCATTTAGTTTGAGAAAGGTAATATTTTTATGATTAATATAAAATAATTTTATATTTTATTTTCAAAGTAAAATAAAAAAATATTTGATCGTACAAAATCAAACCATCTTCATATTTGATTTTTTAAGTTTGTAAGCTTTCTTCAATGTTGTGTGAGTGAAATTATATTAAGAGATTTAATTTATAAGTAATTATTTTTCAAAAAAATTGTGGCGGGTCAAAGTAGGATATTTAACTTTCAATAAAATGATAATTTTTTTTTTTCTTATGTAACAATAAGAAATGTATAGGGTATCAATCATTCACGTAGACTTCTGGAAAGTTTTGAAATTTTTGAGTGACTTAGCCGTGGATAGTGGGTGAACATGACAAATTGACAGTGACATTCCCAATTATTTTAATTTTTTTAGTTCATTGGGTTAACATTGAAAAATAAAATCAATCTAATTAGGAATTCCTTAACTCATACTCTCTCTCACAAATTCATATAATTTCTTCTACTTGTTGCTATTCCCATATAGAAGGCGTTGCAAGAAAAAAGAAAATGGGAAACAATTTTGAGACAAATGTTTTAATTAACCAACAAACGATTAAACGTAAAAGTTGATATTTAATATTATATTTATAATTCAAATGTAATTATGTTCACTACAATAATATAAATAAAATTATATTTGATATTTACATTGTTACATAATTTATAGATCGTGAAAATATAATAGGTAATTGATTGAAAATATTTTTTAGCAAGCAATAATTCCTACTTATTAAGTTTATTCGCATCCTCATTTTATTCCCTATGTCATTTTTTTTTAAAAAAATAAAAGGACCCATAAGTCATTATTTTCTTATGTACAGGAAGTAAGCAAATTTTTTCTCCAAAAAGTCCAAAATTTTCATTTTTCTTTCCTAATAAAATTTATTGTGGCAGGGTTTCTTCTGTTGAACGCGCTAAGATTCCTGCCCTAAAGAGAGGTCTATAACTTTCCATAGAGCTGAACTTGTCAAGACTCCAAGTAAGGATGGTAATTTCCCCACTTAAATTGGGGACTCAGCCCAACTTGGTCTGATTGGGCCGGAGATTCTCCTATTTAAGCGGGGACGGGCCAGGGGCAGGCTTCATTCCTCAGCTCGCCAATCGGGGCGGGCCAGAGACGAAAATTGTATGATTCCCACTCTCGATCCGACTCGTCCGGCCTGCTTTACATATTATATATATATATATATATATAAATAGATTATATAAATATATATATATATATATATATATATATATACACACATACATATAGAGTTGAATTATATATATATATATATATATATTAGTATGTATGTATGTATAAGTAGATTATATAAATATATATATATATATATATATATACACACACATACATATAGAGGTGAATTATATATATATTGTATATGTATACATATTATATAGATTATATATATACATACTAATATATATATATATATATATATATATATATATATATGTATGTATGTATAAGTAGATTATATAAATAGCTATATATACACACATATATATATATATAGAGGTGAATTATATATATATTATATGTATACATACTAATATATATATATATAGGCTATATAAATTATAGGTAGATTATATATATTATATATGATTATATATGTATATAAAGGTAGATTATATATGTATATAAAATAAAATAAAATAGAAAAGAAGAGGAAAAAAAGAAAAAGAAAAAAATTATAAATTATAAATTATCAATTTTACTCTTACTAATCTAGTGATATAATAAATACGTGAATTATTGGAAACTATCACTAAAGTTTTCTATATGATTAAAAAATTTTGAATAAAAATATATTGGAGGCAAATTTTTTTTTAAAAATCTTTATAAATATTTTCAGGTCCAAACGGGCTCCCGCTTCCCTGGGACTGGGGATTGTTTTATCCCCGATGGGCCGGGGGCGGGGATTCCCACTTTTTCCCGTGGCAGGAACGAATCGGGGATGGGGAAATGAGGGCATATGCGGGGACGGAATTGGGATTTCTAGTCCCCGGCCTGACCCGATTCCATTGCCATGCCCTATCTCCAAGTGGAGTCTGATTGTCTACCTATGATGATGTATCAAACCAAAGAAATATTGTTCATTGTTGTGATTTTATATTTACTCTTTTTTTAAATAATAATAGTATGGCTCATTGTTTAACTACATTATGTTTCTAATTTCGTCAAATAATAATTTAGATAAAAATATTACATCTTTTTTTTTTTTATAATATAATGTATCATTACTTGTATACTTTTCTATGATTAACACCTACATTTCAAATTAAAACTACATCTTTCTCTTTCAAAAAGGAAAGTAAAAACAAGTGCAGTTGACCAATTGACTGAATTTGAAACTTTTAAGTTGTATTTGGATAATGATTGAATTGAGATGAGTTTATTAAAATTTAATAAAATATTATTAAATGTAAAATAAATATGTGGCTCAATAATTAATGAGAGAAAAAAAAAATAATGTGTTATAAGTATATAACAATTTCTAAAAATAAAAATTATTTAAATTAAAGCAATAAGAATACTTTGTACTTATATATTGATAGACGTCACCTACAATTATTTTTCTCCATTTTGAATGTTTGGTAAAGTATAATTAGTCAAGTGGACAAACATGATTATTGATCACTTAATTCAGTGGACCTGTTTATGACTAACACTGACTTTGAACTTTGAAGGCGTCAATGCCGGGCTATTAGGCGGCCCTGAAGCTCAGCCTGAGACATTTGTACCCAGAAGGCTCTAACACCAGGCTGCAATATGAAGAAGGGCTAAGATTATTTATATACCCCCAAACTTTGGGGTATTGACAATTAAGTACTCCTTTTATAGCCATGACATAGGTGTAGGATTTATTTAATAATTTAATTAAGTATTTACTATTAATTTATTAGGTCTTTATTTAATTAAATATGTTACATAATGATTAATGTTAAATGTTTTATTACTTTAGTACATTTATTTGATAATATATTTTTATTATCACTTAATTTAATAATACATATTAAAATTCTATTATAAATTTTAAGTAAATAAAATTATTTAAATTTATAATTTAAATATATTAAATATCAATCTCATTATTATTATTAATCTAAACTATAATAAATATAGTGTAAAAATAATTTATAATTAATTCAATCTTTAACATTAAAATTTAATTTTTGACTTTAATTTTTAAAATTTATTACTTAAATATTTAAAATTTAATCTTCAAACTTTTAAATGAAAATTATTCATTTTCTATGAGAAGTATGAAAGTTCTTGAATACCTCTCAAAAAATTACAAACCCTTTATATTTCTATACCCTAATTCACCTATTCAAACCCCCCCCCCCCCCCAAAAAAAAAAAACTCTAATTTGTCCCACTATCATCTTCAACAATGGACACTTTCATACTCTCTATTTTTCTATCTTTCCACAGATCGCCATCAACATCTGTCTTCCTCCCTTTCCTCTTTGCTAGTTTTCTCCCATCTCCTACCATCAAAGCAACAACTACTCCATGTAGGGATTCAATTTTTTCTCCATAGATCCGATCATTAAAATGTCCTCAAACTTTAATAGCTACAACATCGTACGTCAGCCTCCTTAGTGCTGTTGCCACCTTCGTCTTCTCTTACATGGATAAGGATGATAGAGAAATGCAAATAGAGAGGGTTAGGACAATGGATGACTGGCCATGGATTCTAGAGAAAAGGTAAAGTGGGGATGATAAGTACTCATCATTTGTATATTTTCTATGTTATTTGCACTTTATTTGTTATGAAATTTAGCTTGGATGACTACTCACCATATCCTTTTCTCCTTGTTTTGTGCAAGAATTAGTGGAATGATCATATGATGAAGAATAAGATGAAAAGAACAAGGAAAAAAAAAAAAAACTGAAAAAACTCGAAATTGAGTAGGGTAGGTAGCGCTGCCTAGATCACCCTAGACAGTGCATCCACCTCTTAGAAAATTAGAAGAAAAAATAGGGCAAAAGTTAATCAGAGATACTGCAAGGAGGTGGGGTAGCCTAGATCACCCTAGGTAGCACCATCTATTAGGCAAGGCCGCCTAAAGCAAGTTGTGCGGTGCTACCCCTTGTCTTAATATATATATATATATATATATATATATATATATATATATATATATATATATTAAGACAAGGGGTCGCGTAGCTCAACTCAAGCAGGGCTGCCTTATGTAGCAAACAATTCTTGTTCATGAATTTCTAGGTCTTTTCAAGGGGAAAATTATATATTACCCTTTATAAACCCTAGAAATGAGTACTTAGGTAAGGGGAGACCCTTAAGAAACCTAAAGGGCTTGAGAAAACACAAGAAGAAGGAGGATCAAGACAATCAAGGAGGAGAGAAGGAGAGCTGATCAAAGAAGATTTTAAGAAAGAAGTGGAAGATGAATTGTCTATGAGTGCTTTCTTTTCTTATCTTTGTAATGTTACTTTATCAATATGGATTTAAGTTGATTTCTATTTATATTTGAAGGGATAAACCCTTATATGATTTTTTGGATTGTTATTTACTTTGGATTTATTGAATTTCAATCTTTTGTGATTGATTACTTGGGCTTTCTTGTGTTGGGTTACTAATTTGGAATTAATTGAAATTTTCAATTAATTGATTCACTCTTAAGGATTTGAGAGATGGTGTTGAGAGTTGAACACTAAATCAATTGATTCAATATTTGTTTTCCTTCAATTAACTTGTGAGAGAGATTAGGGATTTTGAACTTGATAATCAAAAGGGTTGCTAAATTGCTTAGAGATAGGGATTTTGTGCTTTCTGGATGTTTATGTGAGTTGATCTTAATACTTCCTAAATCTGGTTGATTTGATAGAGGTATCGGCCGATTAAGTTTGGGATTAAGGATTTCATATCTTGAGAAAGGGTAAAATTTACTTTTGAACAGTCATACCAATACTTAGAATTGGAATCAATAGTCTTAAAAGGAAATTACTTTTCTTAATTAATGTCTAATTAGAGAGTCTCTACTTTTACATGGCCTTTTTCTCTTTTTCTTATTCTTTGAAAAGTTTTGTGACTTTTTCATGTGTGGACTTGAGTATTCTTTAGTTTAGTAGGTTAATTCCTTTATTGTTGTGAAATCCCACCTAAAGCCAACCTTAGAATAAGGGGGATAGGATGCATATTATGTCATTCTGCATAAAAATATACTTTTTGAATGATTTTATGTGCTTTAAAATTATGGTTTATAAGTAAAATGGCTTATTTATGCTTGTTGGGTAGGAAGGGTAAAATGGTAATTTTGCTTGAGGTCAAAATAGGAAGATGTCTTGAGATTTAGATAAGAAGAATATTTGGGTGAGAAAATAAGAACAAGAGTTAGTGTGGTTTAGTGGTTAGAGTTTTGTGAATTAATTTCTAAGGTCTTGAGTTCAAATCCCATCACTTAAGTTTTATTCATGATTTTCTTGTCCTCTTTAATTTTTCTAGCCTTGTTCTAACCTTTTTGAAACTTAAACTATCCTTAATTCATTAATCTATTTTTAATTCCAAAAATTCTGTGATAAACCCCTAACAATTGGAATTCAAAAATTAGCTCTTGAGAGGTAGGGAATGGCCGAAAATAGGGAGGAGAGATAGGAAGGGTTTCCAAGGAAAAGAAATCACCATAACTATACCTTCAATTCTACCTTCATCTTATTCATGTGTTGGTAAAGGAAAATCTGGAAAATTTTCTAGAAAATTTGCAAGGTTGTTTTCGAAAGTTCAGCTAACATTCTTACCCCATTTGCTACTAGAAAAATGGTCATTTCATGTAAGGTTGAAGGCTAGAAATTCAGAGAATTTTCAGACTGCACAACCCTTGCAAACCAGAATTTTTCCTTCAGCAAATTAGATGCATTGAAGTTGGATTTTGAAGCCACCTTTAAGTCATAAGAATAGCTGGAACTTCCTCTGTTTTTCTTCAGGAAGAAGGCTGGAAAATCACCATTAAAAGACCTTCAAACACCCTAAAAAAACCAGCTACAAATCGGGCCAAAGAAAGCAGAAAATTCTGCACAAAAAACCATCACCATTCTAGGTACTCTTGAAGCATTGAAAACCAGAAAATTTCCAGCTTGTTGTTTCAAGGCAAAGGCTGAAAACTTACATTCTAACCTCTGAAAATCGGACCTTAGTCAGCCATGGACTGAACCCCTTGGCCTCCACACTAACCTTGAATGTTGGGACTCCATGATCACACTTCAAAAAGCTCTTAAGATTACTCTATCCAAAACTCATTTGAACTTCAAACTAATTCCAATTTTTTTGCTCCATTAAAACACTCTTGTAGCAAGTGATCAAACCAATATTTCTCTGCCATTATATGCCAAGTTTTGTCCAGCTTAATAAACTGAATGACCTCCATTCTTTGCATTAAGTCTGGCTTGTTCAGTCTTACACCATTGAAGAGTAAGAGACCTTTTATGAACAACCTCTATTAACTAATCTTCTACCTCAAACAACTCCTCATTTTCCTCCATTTGAATTTAAAAAAAAAAAAAAACTGAACACTTCTCTCTCCTTCTTGCTAAACCAAAACTCCCATCTACCAAAGGCCATTCGGCCAACAACAATTCCAGCAGTTTGCAAGCCATTTTCTCTCAAACTCTCTCAAAAACACTAAGAATACCAAGAACACACACTTCACATCTTCAAGCCTAAACCTATCCTAAACATCTCCAATCATTCCCAAATACTCCAGATCATCCATATTTAATCTATAGTCTTCATTTCTGAACTTTATAACATGAAACCACGCAAACCAGAATTTTCGAACGGATCAGAACTAACTTTTTTTGTTGAAGGTTTCAAAAACACTAAAAGGTAAAACAAGAACAATCTCCTTGTTCTTTCTTTTCTACTCAATTTTTAATATTCCATTCTAATGCCATTCATCTCTCTCTCTCTGTCTCTCTCTCTCAGCCAAAATGGTGATGATCAACCATGGCTATTTTTCGGACTACCAAAAGGCTCTCAAGCTCGCGTGGACCTTCACTAATCAAGAAACCTTCATCAAGCGATCATCTATCAAGTATTTCTTCTTGAATCTTCCTTTTTAATTTTTGGATTCGTGTCTCTTAGATATTGATTGGAAGATTGAATATAAATGGGGGTTGGGTATATGTATGTGGATGAAGGGGATGGAGTTAGGACATAAGAGTTGAAATGTATGATTAGGCCTTTTGGAATTTTCTTTTGAATCAATATATACTCATCATGGTTAATGAAATTTATGGATGTTTTGATGCATACTAGATGTTATGACACCAATGTTGATTAATGTTAGGGATATGCCATAGAGTCAATTTGTACTTATACTATTGTCGTTATATTTTATACAATAATATGAGGTTTTTCTTTTCATGAATAGTGCATTTTGTTTTGTGGTCATCAAGTATGTGACTTGATAATAAAACCCAATAATGAATACAATGGCTATTCTAAAACTGTCCCTGATCGATTATTATTATTGAAACAATAATAAATTAAAATTAGTATGTTTGTGACTTGATAGCTATGTTTTACTGGTCATGGATATTTGTGATATTAAGTCAAAACATAAATAAATGTTAGAGAATATTGTATTGGATATGACCCACTGTGAGAGTACTTCAGGGAACATGTCATAAGTACTTTCTAGCCATAATGATATTAAAAGTCCTTCGATCTAAATTCATCATAGTTTCCTACTTGATAAGTTCTATATTTTGACATTGTCTAAAATTGTCTTTAACCAGATAATAAATTAGACTACTATTGGATATAGAATAAAGCAAGAAGAAGAATATGATTGATAGTGAATGAATTTGTCCCTCTCAATTATGGGAGAGATATCCATGGGCCCCTTGATAAGTTAGACTGTTAAAATGCATGGCCGTGCTCAAATATATCAATCTAAGATATTGATATCATTTGTTTGAACAGTCTATTATGAAATCAAGAAATAATTGATTAAGCTTAATAAGGATGACATGCTCCGTGCCTTATGCTTAATCTGGATATCGTGTGACAAAAGGACTAAATATAAAATTGTGGTTTGGTTCAAAGAGATCACTGATCTTCATTTAACTTGAATAGTTATAATATTTTGCTAGAAATCGCTTATAACTCGTGGGCTATTTAAATATGATTTAGGCACACTGCCAGTATTAAATGAACATATAGGGACACACAATAAGCGAACTTGTTAGGTTATTTTTTTGGTAACCATATTCGATGAATCTGGAAATATGTCTAAGTTAATCGAACTTAGAAAATTTACCAGATACAATGAATTTGAAAATATGTCCACATTTGATGTATCTGGATAATGTCCAGATTATAAGAATCTAACTCGGTAAATTAATTAGTTAAATTACCGAGATAATGGCAGAATCTTATCATATCAGTTTTAATTTAATTTGAATTTAAATTAAAATATGATAAGATATTATCAGAATTGGACTCTAAGAAGTTCGGGGATTTTTTAAGAAAACTCTAGCCGTTTTCTCAAGAGCCCTGTTCTATTGAAAATATTCGTGCCTCCATTCACCAGGAAAAAAAAAAAACCCTCTCAAACCCTAGGCGCTAGCACTCTCGGGGTAACGAGTCAGTTCGCCATGTGTATCGATAAAGGACGTTCGCACACTGCAGCATCTGATGATCTTTTGGGTTGCACGTACAACAGTATAATCAGAATCAAAGGATCTCGATTATGCCAAACAAAAGGTAATTCTATAAACCTTAGATCTTCTTAATCGTTTACTTGGATCCTCGAAAGGGATTCGTGGATGTTTTCCGCGTCTAGGAGTCCACGAATCTTAACAATTAGGCCTTTATGTTCTTAATTTTCAATAAAGCCATGGATGATGATTATGCCTAGTAGGAGATTGGCCATGTGTTAATTCAAGTATATGTTCATGAATGGATTAGCATATTATTTGATGTTAGGGAATGTATTCATGAATCTTTTCTAACCATAGGAAATTATGGTAAAAGATTATTTTCTTTGTTAATTCTAATTTTTTTTTATTAACAAATTTTATTACTTTAATTAGAATTATTATTATTATATTTTCTCTATAAAATTCGAAATTGCTAGGAAGGTTTGGAAATAGGGTATTAATTAAAATATTAATATTTTATTAGTCAAATAAATAATACTATCTTTTATTAAAAAATATAATAATAATAATACATTATTATTATTATTATTATTATTATTATTATTATTATTATTATTATTATTAGAATAGACTATAATAATTAGCCTTATTAAAACTTTTATCTATATTCATAAATATTATTTATATTAAAATTTATTTATTATTTATTAATTAAAAATTAAGTATAATTCATTTATTATTAATTTTATTTATTATCTATTAATTAATAATTAAAAATTAAAGTGTAACTTATTATTTATAATAATAATACTATTTAAATATTACCATTTACCAATATTTTTTAGGACTTAGTATTATTCAATATTTAACACTAGTTTATTTATTAGCAATAGTACTCATAATTTATTATTTGAAACTATAACTTATCAGTATTTATTTTAGAACCCCTAGTTATTTTAATCCATCAAGCTAGATTTATTTTATAAAATACTTTATCAACTAGTATTACTGCCTAAGACATTATGGTCATGGTTAATTGTGGTTGTGACTAGTTGACTAAGAATTATTTATGTAAGGCAGATACAATCCGAATGATATCTTATACCTTGTGTTTACCCCAAGCGGGGTTAGGTTGACCTTTGAGGATTTTTGAATTCAAGACGAGTATAGAATCAAGTAAGTTCTTGCATGGAGTCATTTGAAGACCAAAATTAATGTGGCAAGCCAACTCATTGTATACGAGAATTTGTACTGTAAAGCAATTATGGACAAATTCCATTTTCTTTTAATCAAGCAAGCTATTTAAAAACGAAGAAAATAATTTTACACAGAACGCTAAACTTTTCATAAAACCAACTTGGCAAGAGGTTTAGAAACCCTAATTGCTATTTTCAAGTAAATCATTGTATGATCACTTTTTATCCCAAGTGGGACAAACAACGTTGAGTACCCCAAAAGGGTAGACTACTAGGATTAGTCTTTGAAGGGTTAGGGTAAGTCTTTCAGTAGGTGGCCACCTCTGAGGGGTGAGTCCTTCCCGGATAGAATGCCAGTTACCGGTCCGAGCTAGCAAGTTCAGTCAAGTAGGCTGTGTATTTCCGGAGTGGACAATCAGTAAGTTTGGATGTAGAGAAGGAGGAGTACTTACCCGGTAGGCCGTACACCTACCTTGTGTTAGTATGCTCAACGTGTGGCATCCTGATCGTTATATTGTCATGGTGCACAAAGTATGGTGTCATGGCTACCTCTTTTGAGTGGTTGTATTTATTGTGCACATGTATGTTTTGGAAAGCAAAACACTACTCTTCATTTATGGCATTTATTTAATGCTTGCCAGCACTTTCTTTTATGAAACTTTTACAATTTGCATACATAAACTGTTTTACCTGAAACACTCACAGCACACACGGGCTTATTGAGATTTTTATTTCACCACCTTTTATACCATATTTTTAGGTCGATCCTATTGTGAAGGTCATTAGCTAGAATGTTGCCTATGTCTTGAAGACTCTTTGTTATTTTCCCTATATATTGGTTTTGAGAGATAGTAGCAGATATTTATTTTTTGAATTTGTTCATGTATTGCTGGGTTATAATAAGTTAAATTTTGAAGTATTTCTTTTATTTTATTTTGTGTGTCCTCGTTATAAAGACCCCTTATTCTGTGGACGGGGCGACATCCCCAGTCCTAATGGGGTATAGGTAGTAGGGTGTTACAATTATGCTTATTTATTTGGTTGAATAATGAGATAAGAAGAAAATAGTGTTGTTAACTTTCCCGTAGATTCGATACTTACTAATTCTATACTATATTAGATGGGTAGATTTGCCCTAGGTTGCGTAATTTTGGGAATTTGCATTTTATTTTAAAACTTGATTTATTTGTAACTTTTATTGATAGCTTTTCCAATCCAACACACCCATACACAAAAATCACATCAAGTTTTTGGTGCTATCGTTAGGGATTGATCATTAATATCATGAAAAATTTGAGTCTTATTTATTGAACCTTGTACATATGTGTAAATAGTACTAACTTTCTTTGTTTTCTTTTAGATAGATTGTGAACATTTGTAAATATTACTTTTTCTTGGTGTACATGTTTGATTCATACATATTTACAATTGTATACTTGAATAGTTAGCATTTTTTTATTGTAGTATTTTGTGATTGTGATTATACTTTTGTTCTTGTCATGATTTGTGTTTGAGTTGTTTTTTATTTTGTTTTGTAGGGAATTCTCTTGTTTATGACTAGAAGTAGTTGTGGAAAAGTGATAGAGCAACATAGTGAAATTGAATGAACTTTTCGTCGACTATGTGGGAAAAGAAAACAAAGGGCTTTAAAAATTCTTGATCAAATGGATAAGTTAAGTCAAGCTATTGAAGTGATGGAAGGGAACAACAATAGTGGTAATGGATTAGGGAACAATAATGTTAGTAATCATAATGGTCATCATGGCAATAAAAGAAAGAGCATAGTGGACTATGCTAGGCCTTCGCTTTTTGGAGTTGACTTAAGTATCAGTAGGCCTCATGAGGAAGCAAATAACTTTGAGATCAATAAAAATGTCATTCAAATGATGCAACAAATGAATCAATTTGATGGGCTTCCAAATGAGGATTCTAATGCTCATATCATCAACTTTTTAAAAATTTGTAACACTTCTAAAATAAATGAAGTTTTTGATAATGCTATTCGAGTAAAGCTTTTCCCCTTTTCTCTTAGGGATTATGCTAAATCATGGTTGAAATCCCTTCTACTGGGCTCCATCACAACTGGGAAGGCTTAGCTGAAAAATTTCTTGGTAAATACTTCCCTCTAGCTAGAACTGCTTGACTAAAAAAGGATATCTTTTCTTTTAGCCAATTGCAATCCAAGATTCTCTATGACTTTTGGAAAAGATGGAAGGAGTTTCTTAGAAAATGTCCCATCATGGCTTGGATTTAAGATAACAAATGCAAAGTTTCCACAATAAGCTGAATTTTGGTGCCAAGCAGTTAATAGATGCTTCCTTAGGTGGAACCATTGGTAGTAAAACTCTAGGTAAACTTCAAGAATTGATTGAAAATATTACTATGAACAACTATTCGTGGGGGTATCCTAGACCTAAGGCTAGAACTCAAGGTATTCATCAAGTAGACATGTAGCATCTTTAGAGGCTAAGCTTGAGGCTCTTACCAAGACGATCGAGATGATAAGTATGCCTCCTGAAGCTCAAGTAATGCATTGTGACTTTTGTGAGGGAAGCCATCCAAATCATGAATGCTAAAGCATGAGATCGTCCAATGATCAAGTTATTGAGCAAGTGGATTTTGAGGGGAATGCGCGTTAAGGGATTAACCATTATGGAAATACTTACAATCCTAGATGGAGGAATTGTATCAATTTTTCTTGGATTAATAAAAAACCAAGTGAGATCTCCTCCTCTACCTCCAGGATTTTCAAATGCTAGACCTCAAGTCCTATTATCTTATATGCATAATAGCAACCTCAACCACCATAGCCAACAAAGCTATAATTGGAAGATCTTGTTGCTAAACTTGTCTCATCTATGGATACATGCTTCCAAGGAGTGAAAGCATCCATGAGGAACCAAAAGCATACATAACCTTAAGAATCAAATCGGGCAACTGTCTAAACTTATACTAGATAGGCAAGTGGGTACCCTACTAGGCAACATAGAGGCTAACCTTTGCTCACTTGAGCTTGGGAAGCATTGATGGCTTTTATCTTACTTTAGGAATAATTGGATAATTATAGTTTTGTATTCCTTTTATCTTTTGTTTGATTTTATTTCGATTTTTAGTTTATTTCTTAGGATAGGTAAAATTGTCCTTTATTTTATGTATTTTTTGGTTATTTTTATATTAAAAAAGTTTGATTGAGGGTCGAGCTGCCTGGGTTAACTGAGGCCAGGCTGCTCGGGAGTAGAACACAAACTATTAGGAGCAGACCGAACTGCCCAGTTCATCCGAGGCCGGGCCGTCCAGCCATGCACTAGCCACAATAGCAGATAATTTCTACTATCTTTTTCTCACATTTTCCCTTCTTTCTTGCTCTACCTTCTTCATTCTTACTTTCCTCTTGTGCGTTGTCTTTTCTTCTCTGTGACCCATTCTTATTTTTCTTCAAACTTCACAATTTCCTTGTGAGTTTCACAATCTCCAATAGTTTTTCTTCTTTAACAAGTTGTGATTTTTTCAATTTCTACCTTATTTCTTTGATCTCATCAACAATTTCTTCACCCTGACAAGATGAAAAAAATCCTATCTTTTGCACCTTTTCAAAGCATTTGTGGAAATCTTGAGCATCAAAGTTTGAGAAAGCAAGAGTTCTTCAAAAAGCAAGTTAGATTTGAAGAGGGAAGTTCATTCACTTACAACAAAATTCTCAAGAACTTAGTGACTTCTTACTTTTAATTTCATGTTTCCTGGAAGAATTTGTGCTAAATATTGGTTTATTATGCTTTGATACTCTGTTTTTGGACATTTGGTGCTTATTTGTGAAGTGAAATTTTTTTAGTCTGTGATGATATTTTGGATTATTGGTATTGAATTATGCAATTGTAGGTGTTGAAATTTTGTGGTAATTTATTGATTCATTAATTATTGGAAGGAAATTGTGTCTTTGGATTTTTTAGGAGATTTTGGAGTTGCGGAGTTATAGTATCAAGCTTTTAACAAGGGGAGTTTTTGAGTTTTGTTGAGTTCAAATTTTTTGTCTATCAGTTTTTGAATTTCTCAACTCTTCATTTATTTAATTTCCACTTTTATTTTCATTTTTCATTTCTATTTTGTGTTAAAATTTTCTAGAAGCCATGTCAAGAAGTCAGAAAGAGAAATTACCCCTAAAAGAAAGAAAGGAGAAGCTTCTTCCTCTATAGCCAATCCTTCTATCAATTCTAGACATTTTGTGGATATGAATGAACTAAATGGTTTAACCAAAGGACTACAAATAAAATTTTAGTAGAGAAAACTATTAACCCTGAGTTAGATAAATCTTTACAAGTGCCTTCCATGTTTCATATAATTTGTTGGAGAAATATCTTAACATTAGAAGGTCCAAATTATCTTGGTTTAGTGAGTGAATTTTATGCAAACATGCTTGATAAGAATCAGGGAACCTTTACTATTATTGACACAACTATAAAAGTGATCCCTATTCACCTCATTAGGACTATATTACTCAGATCTTAGGAATTTAGGATATTGGTAATTGGGTTGTAGTGGACAGTTCTAATAAAAAGATTTCATTTGAGGCTTCTTTGGATTTTGAGGCTGCTAGGATGGAGTTACGTTTGGGTTGTAGACGAGCTGGCACCTCAACAAACCTGCACACAAATGTTTTGGAACCACAAATATGCCTAATTGTTTATTTGTTAGGATTCAATGTTTGTCCCCGAGCTAGGTGCTATAAATGAAGCTCAAGTTGTTGATGTCTATTGTGCTCATAAAATGATTCATTCACTCTACACTCCATAGGCAATTATACTTATTATCTTTATACATGAGGTTGTGGCTTCAAACCATTCCTCCAAAGGCTTTTATTTCCATTGGTAAATTATGCAGGTTCTCTAACATTTTGGACTGGATTACTCCCAAGGCAGTTCCACAAAAACTAGTGATGTTGTTTCTAAACAAATTATATGCTATATGGGTTATCAGTATGATAAGGGTGAACAAAAGTGGCTGCTACTAGGAGAAGTGAGAGGACTTGAACTGCTACTAGTGGAGATTCCTCAAGGTCTAAGATCGAATCCACGAAGACCAACTACAACTACAAAATTTCAAGCAAAAATGAGAACACAATTGGCATAGCTCAGAATGGATATGGACCAAATGAGAACTACTCTGGCTGATATAAGAGCTACTCAACTGCTACACCAACAATGATTTGAGCAATAGGTCCAATTTTATGTAATATGAGCAAGATTGGAGGATGCTCATGATGATCATACACAGAACCAATCAATAGTGCTTAAGCAGTTGGAGGAACGAATGGATCAAGTATGGATTGGACAGAGGTCATTTCTAGATACCCAAGAACATCTCGTGAAAAGTAAAAAATGATGTGAAAATTTTCTGGATAGTATTTGGGAGACCATGTGTTGAGGCCATGACCAACTTGGAGGACTTAGAGCATCTGACTCTGGCACAGGAGGCTATTTCTGACTCTTCTATGCAAATGGTTTGGATATTTCTTTTAAATTGCTTTCTTAGGATTTCTTTTCATTAGCTTAGTTTTTCTTTTCCTTTCTTACATTTTCTTTTCTTTATTATGTTTTGCTTTTTTTTGTCTTCCTTATTTTTATTTGCTTTTCCATCTTTTGTTTTGTAGGGTTTTTCCTTCCTATTTTGGATCAATGCTTCCTTCTCTAATTTGAGGACAGCTTCTCCTTCTTTTATGCTTCAAACCACTTTGGGAAGTATTACTTACTCTTTTCTCCTTTTTTTTTTTTTTAAATCTTTTTGGTCCCATTGGAGTTGCTTTTGGCTAAGAAGACATTGTCCTATTTAAGTGAGAGGGAGGGAATTTGCAATATTCTTTTCAAGCATTATTCTTATCTTTGATGTTTTCTTTATAAAAATGTGTGTTCTGTGCTCATATATATATATATATATATATATATATATATATATATATATATGCATATTTGCATTTTTGGCTAATTCTCAAGAATTTTTTCACATATATGTTAATATTTGTTAGATTGATGGAGTTATTATCATTCTTTTTACTTGGGAATTCTATTTAACATATTTTCTGTAGAGTTAGTTTTATGTATACTTGTATATTTTGCATGACATACACTAAGTCTTGCAAATTTGAGTTAACCTTATTTATGCTTTTATAAATATTGTGAACCTTATTTTTTTTAAAATGGATGAGAATGTAGTGATGAAGTATAAATAGGGAATCATGATTAATTTATATTGTATGATCTTCTAGCTAAACCTTACTTTGAGTTTAAGTAAATGGGGATTGAGGTAATAATGTTGATTAAAAATAGTAAATAAATAAAAATGAATGAATGAAAAAATGAAGAAAAATTGAATGACAGAATAATGAAGGTACTACAAAAGGTTAATTATTATTCACATATCTTTGTTAAGTAATTGCATTGCCTTACAAAAATGAAGGCCAATAAGGTGAGATGGAGTATAAAACGTATTCACTTGAGGCTAAAGAGGTATGAATTTCCTAGTTACTACTACAATCATTAGTAGTGTGGAAATCGTAGAATTTAAATTGGTTATTTATTCCTAACTTATATAAATCACATTGTTTGTATTCTTGATTTGAGAGGCATTATGAATCATATTTTATTGGCATAAACTTGTTTAACTTAATTTCAATGGCCATGGTTGTGTCTATCTTGATATACAGGTCTACATGGATTAACTTGATTAGATAGGTGTTGAGATGAATTCTAGAGTAAAAAAGGGAATAATATTGCTATCATAATTACTACATTTGCACAAACGCTAAGTTATTCTTGTTAATTTACCTAGAATGCTATTTTCAAATCATTTACTTTTGCTAGGGAGCTTTTTGCTTGTAGATAGTTGTGATTTGCTTCAGGACAAGCAAAAACTTAAGTGTAGGGGAGTGATGAATGCTCATCATTTTTATATTTTCTATGTCATTTGCATTTTATTTGTTGTGAAATTTAACTTGGAAAACTACTCATCCAACATTTTTTACCTTGTTTTGTGTAGAAATTAGTTAATTGATTATATGAAACATCAGAGTTCCAATTTAACATAAAAAAAGGAAAAAAAAAAAAGTCATGTTATAGGTATACAATGCTCTTGACTTCACCCCTATTTACACTCACCACTAGCATTGAACAAACTTGACAAACTACCAACACAAAATTAAGTCATACTACAACCTAATAGTACCAAATCATCACTGAGCTTGTTAGCAACTCTCATTACCTTCCAATTTGATGTCTTAGGCCTTGTTTTAACTACCAACATTATGCATGGTTATCTATTTTGATGGATACATTTTTAGAATTAGATTAGGTTTTCACGAAGAAAATCCATAACTTCAAGAATTGTGCCCTAGTATAGACAAATCACTATGATGCTGGCAATATAAGTAGATGAAATCCTAAAGGATAATAATCCTTGTTTCTTTGTTCAATTGGGGAATATTTTGTCACATAGCAGAGTTGATATGAGTGCACGAAAATTTCATAGCTTACAAAATATCTCTTTTTTAAACAAATAGAGAAGTGGCAGAAGAATAATTGCTAAAATTAAACTATCTAGAAATATGGAGATACTTGCATCATAGAGAGTGATAAAATTGCCACTTCTGAAGTCATTTTACAAAACTCCTAAAGGTATGATGAATTTCTTGAGTCTAGTTCTTTGTAATGATGAAACTCAAACATGAAAATTAGTATCTATCTTTATATCTAAGTTATCAATAGAGGATTCAAAACATGAACTAAGTAAAACAATTTATCTAGTTGTGATGCCAAACAAAATGAAAGAGAATGTTAGAAGCATAGACATCTAATGATTAAAAATCAAGAAAGTCAAAGCTTTTTTTGATGATTAAAAAATTAAAAATCCAAACCTTTCCCCTTAAGTACTCATAGGTTCCCTTCAGCTATTAAGAAATATAAGTTCCTACATTAATTGTTAATGAATTTCCAAAGTAATTTTGTCTCCACTTGACTCAGTGCATTTATCTCATTTTTCTCCACTCTTCCTTTAATTATTACTAATCCTCTTTTCAAGTTTCTGATGTATCCACTCTACTCTAGGTGTCCTTGCAAACTGCAGAAGTCCAAATACACCTTTCCTTAATTTGTCCTCTCATTTATCCTATGCCTTACTGAACCTCTCAACAGCAATTTCACTAACATCAAATCAACTTGCCATTTAATGCTTTCAACAAATAAGCCACCATTGAAAGTAGTATAGATTTTTATGTTCCTAGATATAATTCTTCTAAAGTTATTGTGAAGAATCAGCCATTAAGAGGTCCATTAGAAAAGTGAAAAGAACTGCAAACTAAAGGTGTAATCTTCTTGGGAATTTAGTCAGGGACTGTCTAATATCCACTCCCCTCCATCTCAACACACACACACACACACACACACACACACACACACACACTCAAAAAACATTTAGCAACCCAAAAATTCATCCAATGTTTTATAAAAATAGACATGGAATATTCACTCCCAAGAAAGATATAAAAAAGTCAAAACCATATTGACAATTCAATATGTCTGGCAAACGGAGATGTCAATTGTAAAATGTTATGAACCACATTAAGATTCCATAAAATGTCAGTTAGGCAAAACCTATCTGAGAAAAATATCCCTATCTAAAAATGTACCACCATGCATCATTACCATTTTGCAAAATTAAAATAGGTGATTTGTTCATGGAAAGTATGGCAATAATCATACCATGTCTACTACATTCTCATATTCAGAAGTATGCTCGTTCGAATTTAAAGTAAGGCATTGAGCACTTGAGGTATCGGTTGCCTAAAATAAATAGAATGTTAGTATAAGTATAATAGTATTAGCAATTAATAATCACTTACAAACATTTAATTCAGATCTAGTGACCATTGTTTGTGTAAGGAAGGTTATGATTTTTTTCCCCATTAAAATTGCTATTGCATCCAATCGAGCGGTGTACTAACTTGACCTTGCAAATTGGATAGCATGCTATCAATTTTTTCTATCCAATCATTTTGAAATTTCTCCAAGAGTTTGTTTATATACTCTTCAAAGCCAGAATGCAAGTTCTTTCCACCACCAATAAGCATTAAGCGAGTTGGACCTAATCCCATTGTTATCCATAAATTCTTGAAATATTTGTTGTCTATGTACCAATGTATGCTCTTCAGGAAGCAGTTCCTTAAGCCTTGCATTCATTGAACTCTGCACAATTAACAGTCTATGAATGTGTCATCAAGAAAAAAGGGAAAGAAAAGAAAAGAAAAAAATCAATTAAATTTTAGGCATTATAAATAATATAGCAAATAATATCAAAGAGGTAGTAGTATGTAATAATTAGTCTAGCTGCATTTGGATCTCTAATGATGTCATTTTCATCCATCCATGTTTTCATATAGTCAAATAATGGATTTATTTCCTCACCTTTCTTTGTTGTTTGAAATATGGAAAGTGAAAATATTGAACCATTTAGTTTCAAAAAAATAAATTTATTGTAATGTAGTATATGAAAATTTGACTACTTATATCTGTTTATATTTCTGTAAATAGTGTTCTACGACACCTGTGTGGAGGCCTATGCATATAATGATTATACTTATATTTTTTTTAGTAGCCTCCTACTAACATGTAATAATTAACTGATAGCCATTTTTATCAAATTAGTATAAATTGAGATAAATGACAAAGAAACCTAAATAAAAAGTGAAGATTATTAATGGAGAACTACAAAAATTAAGGTTGCTTTGGAATTAAGTAGTACTTGCACTCGTCCAAACTCCAATAATCAAACAACACTTTCCACTGCTCATGCTCAACCCTTTAAGGAACATTGGCTAAAGCATTTTCTTTGGTTTTGTGATAAAGTGGTTCTTCTTTAATTGGGTTTTCCATGCTTTCCATTTTTCATCAAGTGACTTCATGCAATTAATCATATATGCAGGAGGGACTGTGCTCTTAGACTTCATTCAAAATAAATAAATAAATAAAAAGTTAAAAATATACTTAGTATTATAGAATAACAATCATAACAAAAAAATGTGATAAAAATACAATTTGAATATACTAGTAATTTACCTGAACATCTCCCCAAACACGATCTAAGATATCTCCTAGAATGTCTCTTTATGTCTCATAAGTAAAGGGTAGCCGTATACTGTCACGAGAAACATTACCAAGATAAGTCATGAAAATAGGTCTATTTGGTCCAATTGGCTACGTAGTCTCATTAAATGCAACCGAAATAGTTTCTTCTTTTGCAAGATTTATGGGCTTTGAAGGACCTTTTCCTCTTTTCTTGGAGTTATTCCTAGGTTAGTAACCCCCCCCCCCTCCCAAAAAAAAAAAAAAAAACAGTAATGAAGTTAAGATATGATGCTACAAAATTATTATAGTTATTTGTAGCACCAGATTTATCTCAGTGTAGCCAAATGCATGAATAGTACAAATATTTAGCTTTACCGATTATAACACCTCATGTACTTTTTTAGGTAGGCCTCCATAAGCATCAAAAGTGCTTGCATTCGTAGCTTGAGAACCATCAAGACTATTCCCACTATACAAATTAACATAGATACCTTGTGCGTTAGAAGTAGCAACTAATGTATGAGAACCATTTACAACGTTCACCCCTTGTGCATTAAAAGAATCAAGTAATAGAGGAGAACCATTTGTAACATCTGTCTCTTGTGTGTTAGAAGCAGCAACTAATGTAGGAGAATTATTTGTAGTATTCACCCCTTGTATGTTAGAAGTAGCAGCTACTATAGGTAAATCAGATGGGGTAGCTAATGTTGAAGGGCTAGATGAAGCAACTATTTTATGTTTTAAAACTAGAGGCACAATATAAGTGTTTCTTCTAGTGGATATACTTCTAAATAAATTAGGTGCACCACTAATAGCTAGAGTAAAAATTGCTTGATTAGAATTGCATGGATGTAATTGAGTTGCAGGGTAACATGGCACAAGAAATTGTTGTGCTTTCTGCTTCTCCATTTGTGCTTCAATTTACAAACTGATTCTTTGGCTATTAGCATCTCTAGCTGTGTTAGTTTTAGTGAACATCTTTTCCATTAATAGCTTTTCCAAAATTGTCACACCTTAAGTCTTCCTCTTTGATATATTCACCTCTATAATATGTGAAGAAAAACAAGAAATTAGTTTAGTAATAATAGAGAGGAGTTGAAAACATAAACCAAGATCATCAAATAATGTCAAAGAGGTAGTAGAAACCCCTTCCCCCTTCCAAAAAAAAAAAAATAATAATAATAATTATGATAATAAAAACAAAAAAACAAAGAACATGCACATTGCAAAATTGACGATGTAAGATAGTAATATTTCATAATATATCTTTGCGACCAAAATATTGAATTGTGTTAAAAAAACTAAAACACAACTAAAAACAAAAACTAATGGGTAGTCCAATCAAAACTAAAACTAATAGGTAGTCTAATCAAAACTAAAACTAATGGACCTATTCTCCTCAATCTGCTCTTTCTATTTCTATATCATTTTCATGTAATGAAGCAATTTCATTAACTGCCATTGCTTCAGATTCCTATCGAACCCAAACGTTATCCTTTTCCTGAATTGCAACATTGTCATCAAGATACTACAAGGAAGAAAGCTCAGCTTCGATATATGCAAATTCGTAACAAATTTATCTCTTGAAGTCATTTTAATCATAACTACCCAATCTGGTTCTATAGGGTCTGGCACATAGCAAACTTGTTCTGCTTGAGATGCTAGTATGAAAGGTTCATTTGTTGGGAGGTTGTCTCCGTACATCAAATGATTAAAGTTCACTAAAGTAAATTTAAACATGTCTTTCTTCACTCTTCATTTATTATCAATCTAATAACACCTAAAAACAATGAACTTAAATAGGGTATTTTAAATCAACTCAATAATTTTAGTTAATATCCTAAAATAAGTTACATCTCCAATAATTGGGTTCTTTGCTTTATTGCCAGCAAAACTAAGTGTTGTAGCCTTGACAACAACCCTACTATTTTAAGTAGTGCTACAAATCTCAGAACTCTTTGTTCAAAAATGATATCCATGTTAGTGTTGTGCCCTAGAGGCAATCACTTGTACATTGTATGTGACATATTTTATTTTAATAAAAGGCATTATTTATCTTACAGTTTCTTTTGTTCACTTTTAAGTAATATAACTGTTTGATAAAGTCCTTAGTACAACACTTTATTAAGGAAATCATGATAGAGATCATGATATGAGATTCCTACTACACTGGATGGTATTAGTACTTAAATAGTCCCTAGTCATAGTATTAATGAGACAGGACATCATTAATGCGTTAAGACTAGCATATGTTAGACTTCTTGATTTAATCAGGCGGTGGTTCTCATAACCGTAAGTATTGAGATACTCAAAGTTAACACATGGATGCTTGTTAATGGAACAAGTTCATTAGATAACCTAGCTTTGAGATAATCACATGGATAACTATTTAGTGTCAGTGATATAATCTCAATATAGCAAACATGCGAGTATCCTTAGACTTAAGATCTCCAAGGTACTTTGTTTGCTGAGCTTTGTACTTTGATTCCAATCTCTGAAGCTCGATCGAGGGCCGCCTATGGGATGGATATTGGATACATTGTGAGGTAAACGAAAGTAGTTGAGAGAGTCAATAAAGGATTCACCACTCCTAATAGTAAGGACGAATATCTCATGACCACTTGTAGGAATTACTACTCGGAAAGTCCTTGGCCAAGGCGATTGTGTATTGGAAATAGTTCCAATTGATACACATCTAGAGTAGTGGATTCCTGGTACAAGTACTATTGTATTCGGGTTAGAATTAATTCTAGAGGGAGTTGGCACTAATTCCGTACTCCAAACAGAATGAGATATTGTATGGTAAAAGGAGTTAATTGCACTAAAATTTGTTATTAAAGGGTTCATGTCAAGCCACTTGACTTCCTGGACTCTTGGGTGGTCATGATGTGTTGCTAGATCCGCTCATAATATGGGAATATGGGTTTATTAATTGATGAATTAATAAACTAATCATAATTAGAATTAATAGGATTAATTCTAATTAATTATGGATTATTAATCTCAAAGACGTTTGGATTAATTCATGTTCACTACCAATTGACTGGGAAACCTAATAGGTGAGGATTATATACTCAAGATGTTATTTAATAACATAGTGGGGTTAATTAAGAGAAAGAGAATTTATTGTGGACAAATTATAATTAGTTATAATTTGTGGTCCAAGTTGTAATTGTGAGAACATGATGTTTCCAATTTCAATTAGGAAATTCTAATAGGATTAGAATTCTCAGTTTTGGGAAAGGAAATTTCATGTGACATATTAACAAGACACACAAAACCCTAGCTGAAAAGTGACACACAAAAAACCAGCAACCCTCAACCTTCTCTTCTCTCTATCTCTCTCGATTATCTTAAGAAACAACCCTAGTCGCTATCTTGTTTCTGCTAGCACAGGAAAGTTTGGTGCTTGAGTATTCCTCTGTGTGGATTATTGTTAGAGATAATCACACACTGTGATTATTGTAGTTAGACGTTCAACTCACGTAGAGGTTGATCACGAGGATTGCTGGATCGTGCCTCGACTTGAAGAAGAAATTTTGTTCTTCGGACGATCAAATAAAGATAAAAAGTTGCTACCTTTATTATCTTTATGTTTTGTTTTCCACACATAGGCAGGTCCTGGGATAGTATTTCGTTTTATTTTCCGCTGCGCTGTATAGGATACGAGCCTAAGATACCTAACAATCCATTCATAGTAGATGACTTAAAGCACCTTCTATCAAGATTTAGACCATCTACTAATATATTTATTTCTTCATTATACATGGCATTAAATTTCCTCCTCTAATCTTGAACCTGTATGTACTATACCAATAAGTTAAAGATATTATAATTTAGAAAACATTAATATTATTTACTATAGCAACTAACTTTTTAACTTGCATAGGTTTTAAACCATCCATGAAATTGTTCACTATCACTAGTATGTCGCATCACACTATTGAGTTGTGCGATATGTATGCTATCAAAAAATTTTAATAATATGAGATTATGATATCAATTAGTATAGACAATTTATAGTTAAAAACACATATACTTACTCCATAAATAACATTATAGTAGGTGTATTCATGAGGACATATCTATGGGCTTGTTCACATATTATTCTATCAAATCTAACATGCTTGCCCTTTCCCATATTATGACCAAGATTATCAGAATTTCCATACTTCCTTAAACAACGATTTGTTTTGTTTTCCACATCACTTAAGTATCTGGAACAAAAATTCTTGCACTCTTCCATTAACTACTAATTAGCAATTGATGCTTCTGGATGGGCATGATTACACACATCCCTCTTCAAAGTAAGTAAATGCCTACATGTAGTTGTGATGACTGGGTTACTAAACATAAATCTCATATTAATGACAACATTAAAAGTAATCTGATTCAAACCTCTCAATAGGATACATTCATCTATATTGAACAGGACAAGCCAACATTACTTCCTCAGCTAAATATATAGGCAAATGTTCCATGCCGTCAATAAAGGATGGAGGGAATATTTTATGAAGATGATAAAGAGTGAGTGCAGTTCTATCTTGAATATATTTTAGATTCTTTAAATGATTTTTCTTGGAACATAACTATCTAAAGAAGCTGCTCAACTCAATAAAGGCATTGCAACATTCTTTGGAAAAACTCTATGACTAGCAAGGGGAAGAAATTGCTGCATAATTAAGTGACAGTCATGGATTTTAAACTCTAATATGCTTCTTTGTTGCAAATTAACACACTTAGAAATGTTTGATGCATAGCCATCTGGAACTTTGAATCTCTTTAACACCTTACAAAATGCCCATTTTTCATTTTTGCTTAAAGTGTAACCAACAGAAATTAAATGTTCTACCATTCTCCATTTGAGAATGCAATGATGTTTGGATTTTTATTACCTCTAAGTCATGCCTAGAATTTAAAATGTCCTTTGTTTTTCCTGTAATATTAAATATTGTGCCCCCAATATTATCACAAAAATTCTTCTCGATATGCATCACATCAAGATTATAAGGACATATTATCCTTCTAATAAGATGGCTCCCAAACGATACTTTTTTTTCTTCCATTTGCAATCTCTGGATGCTTCAACTTCATAGCTTTTTCTTTTTCTCAAATCATCCACCTTGTATTGTGTGAGAACATTTTGGAGCTATTGCTTAATTCTAGAACCAGACATTTAATTCGGTTATAAATTATACTCTCTCATGCCATAAAAAAAGACCTTATCCCTACGAAATCCATGATTTGCAGGTAAAAAATGATCATAATATATGTAGCAAAATTTTCTAGAATGCCTCAACCAAAATGATCATGTTTTATGTTGACAAATAGGACAAGCAAACTCTCCTTTAGTACACTAACTAGATAATATTGCATATGCTGGAAAGTCATTGATTGTCCATAACAAAGCTGCATGTAATTGGAACATGCTATTAGTTGATGCATCATAGGTTTACACTCTATTGTTCCATAAATCATGAAGTTCCTCAATAAGTGGCTATAATTAAATGTTAACCATTTGTCTAAGACCTTTAGGACCATCTATAAGTATGAAAAGAATAAAGAAAGATTACTTCATATAGAATTCTAGTAGCAAATTATATGGAATAAGAATAACAGGCCATGTTATGTGAGCAATAGACAATAATCTAAAAGGATTAAAGTCATCAGTTGCCTATAACTCCCATTTTCCATTGCATAGTGGGCTTTACCTTTGTGGGATGTCGCCCTATTTGATCACCTAGATAAGGAGTTTTTATAACAAGCTTAACTTAGCATAAAGCTTAAATTCTCAAAAAATTTATATTAAACATCAAAAGAATACATGAAGTCTAACCTCTAATACATATGCCTAAAAGGGATAACAAGTCCGTTAAACATATATAGAATTTCACTTAAGCTTCTATATAGGCCTAAAATATAGCATGAGCCTCTGGAGTTCACCATGTTTTCGCTACACCTCAGTTTCTAAAATTTTCAAGAAAAAACTAACACGTGTGAGTCTAAAGCTTAGTGAGTCCCCCGTGTGCTAATATTTTTCCACTAAAAATAGCTCATGAGGAGTAGTTCTCAAAACGTAGACAATATAATGTACTTGGACTTATTGCAAACATGTAAATAGTAATAAGGATTGTGTTTCATATAGAAAATACAAGAATAAATTCACGAATGCTCTTTTAGAAAAATAGGAAATAAAATCCATGTGCTATTTCTTGAAAATAGTGTGTAAGGTTTCATGAGGCAAAACATGTTAGTTAAAGAATTCTTGTATGAAAATATGCTATGTCAAGAATTCTTGTATGAAAACATGATAATTCAAGAATTCTAGAATTCTTGAATGAGAGGAATGTCAAGGAATTTCGCTTATTCACATTCATGTAAAATAGTCGTGATTCATGACAGGGTTAGTGCTTACGCAAGGAATTCAGGAATTTTACTTATACCATGAATTCAGCTAATCCCAATATCCTATCATCCTATTTAGAGTAAAACAAGTTCTAAAACTGATTAGGTTATTTGGGACTATTTATTTTTAACATGGGCTAGTACACGAAAAAAAGCTCTTGCTGAGTACTCAACGTTCACATGATACATGTGATCATGTTTAAGTGGTGGAAAAGGGTGATCATCCCATTTTCCACAACTTGTCATGTTAGTTATGCATGGCATGTAGGAATGTCTTGAAACATGGTTAATTGGTAGTGAAATATGCTCAAGCTTTTAATAAGAAAGAGATTCAAGATTCATGATGTTCACGCTGTTCTAAAATTCATACCCAAAACTTGTACTTGAATATGTCAGGGAAAAATATATGCATATTAGGAAAACATTTTGCGATATCCGAAAAACACTTAGCGAAAGTAGGTTTTGAAATTGAGGGACTCACCTTATTCAATAGATATTCATACAGTCACAAGCTTAAGAGCTTCTCTTGGTCCAGGTCACCATATTCAAAAATTACCAAAATATAGCTATGCATACCACTACAAAGCTAAGGATTTCCTGAATTCACTCCACCTACAATGATGAAGTGTTCCTTAAAATATTACTCTATGTTCTTGGTTAACATATAATGTAGAAAGAAACAAGATCTTGAACATGTTATGATTTCCTTTGGAAAAAAAACAATTATTTCTTCTCTAAGGAATTATTTCACAGTTTTGTCACTTCTTGGTGTTTCACTTATAACTTTTGCTATACAAGTCCAAATGATGTCAAACTAGTTCCAAAAATATTCCCAAGACATTCCTTTATAATTTCCAGTTCATAAAATAGCAATTCCTTATTCCATTTTGTTCAGTTTTGATTACAAAGTTCCAATATTTTGATCACGTCACAACTTGACACTTTTTGGTATTTTCATCTGACTTTCTATTCACAAGTCCTAATGACCACAAATTTGTACCAAAACTCTCCTTATACATTTAGCTTCAAAGTTATGAACTCTTTCCGACTTGAAACTGAAAAACCTTAGAGGGGAGGGGGGTGAATAAGGTTTTTGGCAAACTAAAATTTTTAAGAAATCTGTTTTACAGAATATAAATGCTTTTCAAGTTTTTTTGACTAACTACACTACAACAGAGAGAGCTATTCAAGGAAACTTTGGAAAATATCTAGATTTAGACTGAGATAAGAAGCACGATATAATTAATGCTATATTGAAAATGGGTTGGTGAACACCTTTAAAGATTTCTTTAAGACACTAAGAGATTCCGAGCAAGGACAGTTTGCAAGATTGTTCGAAAATAAATGCTGAGAGTAAATGCAGAGAAATGAGACACGGAATGTATAGTGGTTCGATCTACCAAGATCTACATTTACTACTTTAAGCTCATACTTAAATATTTTCAATCAGATTTCATTTATCCAATTTAATTGAATCAATCTGTACCATACACAAGAGAAGATCACCACACTTGGTTTTCCAAAACCTCTCAATCAACCAACAAATCAAGGCTCACCCCAGATGAGTTTTACACCACAACCTTGGTACACAAAGGAGATTGAAGATAAATGGAACTGAAATGGCTCACTTCTTTGAGCAGATGCGCACCAAGAACAAGCACAAACACTTTTACCTTTAAGACATAATTTGATTTCACTTTGAAGCACTTTGATAAAGGAGATTTTTGTTTTCTGTAGAGCAAGAGTGTTTCTTAGAAAGATAGAACAAAAATCTGCTTTCAAATCGAGTTTAGAAGACTTATATAGAGACATAAAGTAAAGTACCAACAGCTATAAAATAGCTATTTTTTGGCTGTCAGATTTACCAGCGTTTTGGACTCATGTTTCGGATGATAGTGCATCCAAAAGGTAAGTTCAAAATGGCACTTTTTCAGGCAAAAATGATTTGATACTATTCACAGCTTTTTGTCTGGGTGTAGGGTCACCCAAAGCACTCAATCCAAAATTTTAAGGATTTTAAAATTTTGAAATCTTTTTTTTTAGTGCTTCTTGGTGGAATTAAACTGAATCAAAATGTAAAGAGGATATAAGAATTTACATAGAGAGATACCTTAACAAGAATTCCTAGTCTAAGATTCTTCCACAACGGATTCTTTTGATTTGCAATCTTTCAAGCTTCATTCTTCTTGATTTTCTACTTTCGGATTCTATAGCTTCAAGAGTTGCTTTAGAAATCATATTTGAACATCTTGGAAGACCTGAGGTCAAACATGTCCTATAACAAGGAAATCACATATGTTAGTCCTTATCATTGTTTGTCATAAGTCAAAACATAGAAGATCGCCCTTAGAGCTAACAATCTCCCCCTTTTTAAGTGATGACAAACTTGATGAGATTGTGATATATAAAAAAAAATAATATGTACAGTACGGACATGTTTAGACCAAGAGAAGTAAGAGTATTTTTTAATAAAGTGTAATATCTATTTATAGGACTCAAAGAGAGCTTATAAGACTAAGATAGAAAATTAAAGTATATATTCACAAACATGGCTCAATGAGCATATGGCCTATCCAATCTCTATATCCTCCTTCTTTCCATCACACGACTATTCCTTAAAGGAATAGCCATTACAATGATTTTATAAACATGTATAGAAGAGAGCATAGCAAATAAGTCATGAGATGAGATGCTCCTCCTTAATATGTGCATATATGAATATTTGTAAATTATGAGAGAAAACTGGAGTCAATTTTGTACGTCCAAAATATACATCCAAAACTTGGTGAAAGGGAGTATGGAACATTTTGGAATTTGAGTTTTGTGTGTCCAAAATAACATGTAGTTTTAAAGGAACACATTTTTGGATTGGACTTTTGGATCAAGAAAATATGTATCCAAAACTCTCCGTGTCATAATGCAGGAGATAATGGATTTTCAGAATTTTGACTTGTAACACCTAACTACCTATGCCCCATTGGGGCTGGGGATATCACCTCATCTACAGGACAAGGGGTCTTTATAACTAGGACACACAAAATAAAACAAAAGAAATAATTCAAAATTAAACTTATTACAATCCAGTAATACATGAACAAATTCAAAAAAATAATTGTCTGCTACAGTCTCTCAAAAGAAATGCATAGGAAAAATAATAATTAGTCTTCAAGACATAGGCAATGCTCTAGCTAATAACCTTCACAGCAGGATCGACCTGAAAATATGGTATAAAAGGTGGTGAGAGATAAATCTCAATAAGCTCGTGTGTGCTTTGAGTGTTTCAGGTAAAATAGTTCATGTATGCAAGTTGTAAATGTTTCATAAAAGAAAGTGCTGGTAAGCCTTAAATAAATTTCATAAATGAAGAGTGGTGTTTTGCTTTCCCAAACATACATGTACACAATAAATACAACCACTCAAAAGAGGTAGCCATGGCACCACACTTTTTGCACCATGACAATATAACGATCAGAATGTCACACTTTGTGCATACTGACACAAGGTAGGTGTACGGCCTACCGGGTGAGATACTCCTCTATCTCTACACCCAAACTTACCAGTTGTCCACTCTAGAAACACACAGTCCACTTGACTGTACTTGCTAGCTCGGACCGGTATGACCGACAGGACTTGCATCCTATCCGGGAAGGACTCACCCTTCAGAGGTGGCCACCTACTGAGAGACTTACCCTAACCTTTCAAAGACTAGTCCTAGTAGTCTACCCTTATTTAGTACTTAACGTTGTTTGTCCCACTTGGGAGGAAAAAGCCTATACAATGATTCACATGAAAATAGAAATTATGGTTTCTAAAATTCTTGCTAAAGTTAGATTTTTAGGAAAAGTTTAGCGTTTGGTGTGAAATTACTTGTTTAGTTTTATATGGTTTGCTTGACTGAACGAAAAAGGAAAATTGTCCATAATTACCTTTACAGTACAAATACTCATATATAATGAGTTTGACTTGTCACAATAACTTTGGTCTTCAAATGGTTCCATGCAGGAACTTACCTGATCTTTTGCTCTTCCTGAGTTCAAAAGTTTTCCAAGGTCAACCTAACCCTGTAACACCCTTACTAAAGGTAACAACGGAAGCATATTAATATTTGGTGTCACCCCGTCCAATTACCCAGACAAGGGGTCTTTATAACGAAAAAAAAATCAACAGAGTGTGTAAAGTCCAAATCCATACAACAACCCATACTGATGGTCACGTGCACCTATATAACAAAGAAGCTCATACGTGAAAATTTCCATTCAACATCAGCAATAAAGTACATTATCCAAAAGGGAAATGTCTGAACCTATTCTTTTTTTTTTTTGATAAAAATGTAAATGGATTAATATTGATCAAAATATATTTATATGGTTTTTTACTAGTTCACAGTCAAGGAGACTACTAATTAGTGGTTATCAATACAGTTCTCAAAACTAGTCAGAACATTAGGGTACAAAGTAAATATAATAGTGTACAGATGTGTTTTAATCCTTTTGGCAATATGCAATGGTTGGTAGACTTCACCCTCAAAAATGGCCTTGTTTCGAGCATTCCAGATGTAGTAAAATGTGGTAGCCAAAGCAGTAGTTTTAGCCTTGGCTAACCTCGAAGAACCACGGTTGGCACGCTTGTACCACCTAAGGCAAGCGTCAGGCGTATTCATTGCTTGTGGTAAACTTAGCCACCTTTTAACTTCTATCCAAATAGTAGCAGAAACAGAGCATTTGAAAAATAAATGGTTAGTCATTTTCGGATGTGTCTTACATAGTGGACAAGACAAGTCATCAAGCCGGAACACAAGTGCATCCTTGGTCTTTAGCCTTCCATTAGCACACAGGCAAAGTATGAATGAGTGTTTAGGGATCAGGCCCTGCTTCCAAATAGTATTAGCCCAATAAACCCTCAATGTAGTTGACCTCAGATAGTCATAAGCTAGAGAAGTGAAAGAATTAGTACCCATAGCGCAAGTGTGAAGTAGATCAGCCGCACTGTGAATATCCCGTTCCCATTCCAGGATCATGTCTCTAATTGCTAATAGTCTATGAAATAGGGGGGAATGGTCCCTGTGATGTTCGATCTCCTACACTGATCTACCCTTCAAATAATAGTGGTCCAACCATTTGACCCACAACGATTGTTTCTCAACTTGTATGTCCTAAATGATTCTAGACAGTAGCGCTCCGTTTCAAGTCTGTAAGTTCCGCAATCTAAGTCTACCCTCAGTCTTGGGAAGACAAATATCCTTCTAGGCAACCAAAGAATTTTTTGAGTCCCACAGGAAGTCCCTAGCCATCCTATCCAACTGACAAATAACAGCAGATGGTGTTGGGAGAATGGACAACTAGAAACACTCAACGTCTTGAAGAATAGATTGGATCAGTTGGAGGTGCCCAGCATAAGAAAGAGAATGAACAGACCATCGCCCAATGTATGAGCCAATTCTATCGAGCAATGGTTTGTAGAAAGTTAGCCGGATTTTACCATTCATGATTGGCAGGCTAAGGTAGTAAAACGGAAGTTCCCCAATGGGTATACCTGTATCATCTAGAATACTCTCTTGATCAATCGTATGGATCCCAACAAGATAAATATTAGACTTATTCTTGTTAATTTCAAGACCCGAGCATCTCTTAAATTCTTTTAGGCAGTTAAGGAGAATGCGAACAGAAGAACAATCACCCTTAGAAAACAACATAAGGTCATCCGCAAAAGCAAGGTGAGTAATCCTTAAACCTTCACACTTGGGATGATAGTTGAATAAAGTCCTAAGTGTGTGCACTTTGACAACCCATGAGAAATATTCCAAACAAATGACAAACAGTAATGGAGAGACCGGATCCCCTTGGTGCAAACCTTTAGCACCACTAAAGAAACCCTGCATAGTTCCATTGATAGCAATAGAGAAAGAAGTAGTGGTCACACACTGCTTAATCCAGTTCATGAAAAGATGTGGGAACCCAAGCTCAGTAAGTAATTCCAGTAAGAAATCCCAGTTAACTGAGTCATAAGCCTTCCTTAGGTCCATCTTAATCGTACATCGAGGAGAAACACTTGTTTTACTATACATACGCATAAGCTCCTGAACCAGCAAGATGTTATCAGTCATGAGTCTGTCTTGTATGAACGTTGTCTTTGAGATGTCCACAAGATGAGGAACAACCAATTTAAGTCTGTCTACTAAAATTTTAGAAATAATCTTGTACACCACGTCCGGACCTATTTTGCTGTCACTGTGGTATCGTCCTGTATCCGTAGGTCCGCTCAACTCCGGATCCGACAAAAAGGCAAGATAAAAGATATATGTGAGTAAAAAATTAGCCAGTGAGTCCCGTGTGTGCTAGTGCTTTATCAAAGAGGCAGAGTACACAAAACCTTTTGTGGAAAGTATATCATTTGTTCATTAGAAATGAATCCAAAACTCTTTAACGAAGAGTTATTTAGAACCCAATCATTTTTGAAAAATTGTATTTCAATTTCAAATCATTACCCCAATTTTTTAATTACAAGCGCTTC
The DNA here is from genome assembly GCA_026120185.1 of Voacanga thouarsii. Taxonomy (NCBI): domain Eukaryota; kingdom Viridiplantae; phylum Streptophyta; class Magnoliopsida; order Gentianales; family Apocynaceae; genus Voacanga; species Voacanga thouarsii. Next base: position 68,729 of record JANUWF010002328.1, read on the forward strand.
TCCAACAGAAGGTTGGCCTTTATCCATATGCAAGTCTCGCAGTCCTTGCCTTCGGTGCCATGTATTAGTGTACTGAGACCGCAGCCTCCAGAACTCAACCGTGCATCGCCGGAATAAGTACACCGTAGCGTACTTCTACTCAGGTATATCGCAGCATACCTAGTGTACCGCAGCACACAATCTTTTACTTGCCACCATAAGCCAGGGGTCCCAATCTTGACATCAATCACCATCGAGGTGGCCAGGAGTCAAACGCGTAGAGTGTCCCTACCCGGCATCCAGCGAATGACTAAAAATCAAGAAGCACCCGCAGACGCGGCAATTGCTAGGTGCTAAACGGCTAGCCAGGACGACTCATCTCAATGTCCTGTCGCATTGTTTGGAGTAAGACAATCCCCAGAACTGATCGGGCTACTTTGGGTCGTATATCTTTAACATGAGCTAGTACAAAGATCAAAGTCCTTACTGAGTACTCAACGTTAACAATACCAACCCCATCTGACTGATCAGGCCAAAGGGTTATCTGATCCCGTAGGATTTTCAAATCAAAACATTTTTGGGGCAAAATAACATTTTCCAGAATTTGATCCTACTGACTCGCAAGTTAGATTATCATTCACATAGGCTCCGCAAAGCTAATCAATTCATTCCATGGCACATCAGGCCAATAAAACAATTTCAAGGATGAAAAGGTCGTTTTTTGAAAGTTAATCTATAACACCCCACATTTTTTTCCTTGTCATAGTGGGTCGGGCTTAGGCGGGATGTCGCCCCATCTGAAGTCTCAGACTAGGGGTCTTTATAACGATGTAAACTTATAGTAAGCAGGTAAAGTCAAAACTTAAGTAAATAAAGGAAACATGCTCTTTATTTATGTAACATATGAGTCATGATAGGTACATTGTCATAGTTCCCAAAATATATAAGCTAAACCATCTCATAGCCTATATACAATGTTCCTTTCAAAAGATTAGCTATCCAGTGCTAGAGAAGAAGTCTGGGTAGTACCGTTGTTAGTCTTCAGCTCCAATCCCTAAAAAAAACAAACATACGTGTGAGTGGTATACTCAGTAAGTCCCGTGTGTCCCAGTGTTTTGCTTAGAAGAGAAAGTTGGCTTTCATTTTCTTTACTGAAATAAATTTTGCAATAGGAAAAATGCAGTAATTGATAAATTAAATTCATGTACTTTCGTAAAACAATGGCTTTCGAACACATGGCCCCTAATTCAATAAATGCGGGTTCTTCCCCATTTAGAAGTGTGGCCCACGTGCAAAGTTCAAAGAACTTCGCCTTCGGCAACAAGGTCTCTTGTGCCAGGGATTGCGCCTTACAGCACGTCACCCGTGTTATACTGGAAGGGTGAGCAGCGTACCAATGTACCTCACCGTACACTTAGGGATCTTTTACTTGCCACCATAAGCCAGGGGTCCCAATCTTAATGTCAATCACCATCGAGGTCGCAAGGGGTTGAACACACCGAGTGTTCCCACTCAGTCTCATGTGAACAACCCACCAATCATAATCAACAGGCAATTGCCGGGCTCACAACGGCTAGCCAGGGACGACTCATCACAATGTCCTGTCGCCCTGTTTGGAGTAAGACAATCTCCAGAACTGATCAGGTTACTTGGGGTCGTCTACTTCTAACATGGGCTAGTACAAAGATCAAAGTCCTTGTTGAGTACTCAACGCAACAATACCAACCCCATCTGACTGATCAAGCCAGAGGGTCATTCGATCCCGCAAGATTTCTAAATCAAAACATTTCTTATTGTCTGGGGACGTGCTTGATCACAAAAGTCATTTTCCAAGGGTATTCAGGTCATTTCACCCATGCCAGATTCCAAAAGACTTTTTGAGGGTATCCGGGTCATTTTACCCTTACTCGATTTGAAAAATATTTGCAAAAGTTCCAATAAAGATATTTCGGTCATTTACCGAATACCCGAGTTCCAAGAGTTTTCATAAAATATTCTAATAAGGATATTTGGATTATTCTCCAAATACCCAATTCCAAAATTTACCATTTTTCAGAAATCCCAAATATTTAATTCGAAAAGGACTAAATTCATAAAATTCGTATTTTAAACATCCAGGAAGGTTTCCAAGCTGAATATGAAATTTATTCGAGTCCGAAATAGCATAAAAGCAAATGTTGCTCATGTAAACCTTACACACATTCGAGGATTTTCAAAATGGCATAAAACAAAACATTTCATAGAAAATCAAAGCACACTAGCCTTTAAAAAGGTTTAGAAATCAATGGGACTCACCTTGTATATTAAGTCCAAGTGGCACTCGTATAGTCCTAAAAGGAGTTCTTTCAACTTGATTCACCTACACCATTAGTATATCTCCGTATAATTACTTAATAGGTTCAAATGCTTAATGGTTCGAATAAGGTTTCTATAATCTCTTTAAAGAAATAAATGAATTAACGCTTTTAATGGTTTTCCTGGTTTTACAGCTTTACCACCCTCCACCATTCTTCGCATAACTTATTCAATATAGGTCCAAATAAGGTGAGGCTACTTCCATAATATTTCTAAGACATCCCTCTATCAATTACAGGTCATGAGACATGCAAAATCCATCCCATTTTGTACAGTTTTTCAGTTAATTCCCCTGTTCCGAGTTTGATGTTCAGTTTTGTCATCTTCCAGTATTTTGTACACATCTCTTTCAATACAGGTCCACATGAGGTGAAACTACTTCCAAAATACTCCTAGGACATGTATCTATCAACTTCAGGTCATGGGGTATCCAAAAAGTTCTCCATTTGGTTAAGTTTTTCAGTTAAACGTACTGCTAAGAGTTGGAGGTTCAAGATTACAGTTTAGAAGCCCAACTTGTTTTAATTTATTTCTATGGTTTCTTCAACATATCCTACCACACTTAAACTCTCCAATACCTCATTTAACATCCCAAAATCAGTATTCTAACAGGTTTTCATGCTCAGCACTTCTCATTAGTTTAAACAATTAAATTATACCAAGTTCACCAAACCAGTAAATTTTGGCAGTTTTCACCCTTCTTGTTGTTCATGATCTCTTAGCTATTCAAAACCCTCACAACCTCCACACAACTTGTTCCAAATCCTTTCTAACTAGTCTAGGACATGTTTAGAGTCATTTATGCTCAATTTCCAATCATATCTACTCAGATTTCCTTTAATATTTCCAAACAACACAAACTAGTGAGTTGTTATTAGCAAATGGCTTTTCTTGTTTTCTTTATCACTTCCTTCCTTTCTCTTTTCAAATTTCCAGTATATCATCACTCCAATACACCTTAAATGAACTGAAAACCATACTCAACCCATCACTACACCAACCGGTTACTCCAACAACCATCACAACATCAAAATATTTTCATTATTCAACATCAACCATTTCATATGCATCTAGTTTCCAACTTTTAACATCATTCTTTTAGCTTTTGAGAAATGGCCTCTTACCTTTCCAAGATGTGTGCAAGGCTGTATTTTCCTTTCCTTCTCCTTTCTTTCTCCTTGTTGCCGGTTTTCTTTCCTTCCTCCTTGCTGCCAGAAATCTCTCTTTCTCCCTTAATCTCTCTTTTCTTGTTTTTCCTTTCCTCTCTTCACTTTTCTGGTTTTTCTTCTTCTTCTCCTTCCAGTTTTTGGCCAAAATTCTACCCTCCTAACTCCTATTTATATAGCTCAATCTTCTTGGTCTTGTTTTAATCTCAATAAAATGACTTAGGGTGAGTTGGCATTTCTAGAAGCCTTTAGACCTTTATAGAACTTAAAAGAAGATTGTGGAACTATGTAGAAGCTTATAGAACTCCCTAAAAGTCTCAAGACTAATGTATTTGCTAACCTTGCATGGCCATGCATAATTCTAATTAACTTGCTCTAATCTAGTTTAGCTTAACTAAACTTGATTAAAGAAAGTCTAAGAATAGCTAATCTTGGTCAAAAATATCGTGCTTGTGGGCCATCTTAATTTATTTCTTGTGGGCCCTCAAAAATATCCTTGTATATAATATAATATAATCAAGATATTTATGGTATTAATGGTATTATATATATACATAATAATAGTAAGAATAATATAATATTCCAACATAAATATTGGATATAATAATACTATAATTTAATATTGCCAAGAGATTTTGGTTTTTAAATAATAAATATAAAATAATAGTAATGGTTATATAATAATAGTAATGGATAATAGAATAAAAGTGATAATAATAATATTATCATTAAGAAAATATGATAATAAAATAGGATAAAATATAATAAAATTAATAATGATGTTAGCAATAATAATAATAATAATAATAATAATAATAATAATAATAATAATAATAATAATAATAATAATAATAATAATAATAATAATAATAATAATAATAATAATAATAATAATAATAATAATAGCACTAGTGATGACTATATTATAATTCTATGAATAATAGCATTACTTTGTAATCTTAATTTTTCATTACTAATAATAAAGGAGGAAAATATATCATTAATTTCTTTTTTTTTTGTATATGTATTTTCATTGTTAACAAAACTATTCTATACAAATTCCTTATGCAAGGCAGATAAGGCGGGTTATTACACAATCTCATCACGAGAGATCATTTTCCAAAATCATGTTTAAATAGGATAAAGAGTTCTGTTCACACATCAAATATGTTTCCAAGAGTATCCGGGTCATTTTCCCCGTACTCGATCACAAAAGTTATTTTCAAGGGTATTCAAGTCATTTTACCCATACCTGATTTCCAAAAGACTTTTCGAGGGTATTCGAGTCATTTTATCCTTACTCGATTTGAAAAATATTCACAAGAGTTCCAATAAGGATATTTCGGCCATCTACCGAATACCCAAGTTTCAAAGGTTTTCATAAAACATTCCAATAAGGACATTTGGATCATTTCCCAAAAACCTGATTTCAAAAGGAACTCATTTCAAGAAATCCAAAATTCTAATCCCAAAAGAGGGTTAAATTCAAAGTTTCCAAATATATTTCCATAAAATGTTCCAATAAAGGTATTCCAGTCAATTTATGAATACCCGATTTCAAAATTTACCATTTTTCGAAAATTCCAAATATTTAATCCAAAAAGGACTAAATTCACAAAATTCATGCTTTAGTCATCCAGTAAGGTTTCCAAACCAATTATGATGTTCAATCGAGCCCAAAATGGCATAAACATAATTCTTGCTCAGATAAACCTTAAACATAATCAAGAATTTCCAAAATGGTATAAAACATAGCGTTTCATGGACAAGTGAAGCACACTAGCTTTCAAAAGGTTTTAGAAATCAAAGGGACTCACCTTGTGTCCTAAGCAACTCTTTCCGTTCATGGTCGTTTAACCTTCGTTTCTATTGTTTTCGATGTTCCGTTGGCCGTTTGTCATTAAACCTACACCAAACATCGTTTTCAAATCAATTCGTGTTTGGCCAAAATATAGCCGACGAGTAGCCGACGTTTAGCCGATAAGGCCAACAATTAGCCAATGGTTAAGGAAAACGTTCAACTTTTGTTCACGTCGTTTTTCCATCGTTTGTTCGATTCTTTCATTTTTCTTTTTCTACATCCTTTCTCCCTTCATAATCAAGGGATTCACTTCATATTTTTGCAATTATTTCATCCAAATCACACAATTAATTATCTTTAAATTCGTCCATGTTCCAAGCAAAATTCTAAAAATTTGCAGCTTTGACACATGATTTTGTTTTGGACATAATTTTCAATCCACAACTCTGTTTTAGCTCTATGATATACCAAAACCACTGTAAGACTCTTAAATTTAATTTTCTATAGGAAATTTTTAGGGTTCTAGTTCCAGTAACACGCTATTGGGCAAAAACAGTCTCAATAGTTTTCTGATTTTTAGTGCATTTCCACAAAACAACTTCACGTACTTGTGCTTCTTGATTCATAACACCTACTGAACCCTTAATCCACTTCATTTCCCTTCAAACAGCTTTAATTCTTCAGATTTTCAGGTTCAATAAAGCCACTAAGTTCTTATGCAAATAACATATAACTAACATCAACATTAAAAAACAAATCATAATCCATTTTCTTTAACGTTTAACCCATTTTTATCCCAACTCTACCATCTTTCTTCTCAATCATGAACAACCCTTAAAATCACCATTCAAATACTCTTATTCACCATACAAAGCATAGCCTATGAATCCTTTATCCAACCGGTACACACACTTGCACACACAAAGTCTCATATAGTACACAATAATCATTTTAATCATCACAAATCTCACGTTTTCATGTTAAAATTCATATCAAAACAATCACCGTAATAAAATCTACAACTTTAATTCTTGAAGTATAGAACTTTACTTGTGTATTATGTGTTCTAGCTTGAATTTGCTCCGGGAATCTCCAACTTCTTCAAGAACACTATTTTCTCTCTCATTTTCCAATTTTTTCTTGATTTTTCCTTTCCTTTTCTTCCTTATTTCTTCCTTCCTTCTTCATTTAAGTCCTTGGCTGGTTTTCCCAGCCTCCTCACTGCCATTCTTGTGTCCAATTGTCAACCAACATTAATTACATCGTAGGCTATCCATTTTAAAGCTAAATTCCTATTGGTAGATCTAATTTAAATGGATAATTCTTAAGCTTATTCAATAAGCTTTTGCAATATAATAATCCCACAAATATTTTACTCCCCCAATAGAATTTTAACACTTGTTTTCATTCACCATTCACACAATGCCACACATCCATATTTTACCGTGATTTTCTATTTTCTTCAAAAATGACCAAAATCAGGTTCATAATGGAAAAATATTTTATTTCACTATTCAACTCCAAAAATTCCACTGAATCCATTGGTAACACTTAAATTCTTCAATTCCCTTTCTACTTGGTCAAATTTGGGGTCAAAGTCGCGGGCAAAGTCAAAATGACGAAAATGCCCCAGATACCTCGGGTAGCATAATTAGCACCAAAACGTGCGTTTTATTGCATTGATCAATTTCTATTTTCAAAGTACCCTTAAATCCACATTCTGTTAATAAGTATAGCTTTCCAAAAATTTAAGGTACGAGTAGAACAAATTTAATAATTACATTTGGGTCCTGACAAAATATTATTCCACCAAAATATTCGTCTCATTACACCGATTAACTTTTGTTCTGGACATCAGTACAAATTCTCATCTTATTACAAATAGTAGCCAATCAGAAGTGAAAAAGGTGGGGTGTTACATTCTCCCCTTCTTACAAAAATTTCGTTCTCGAAATTTGGCCTACACTTGGAATAGATCTGGATACTTTTTCAACATCCTTGCTTTCATTTTCCCAAGTTGCATCTTACACAACATGATGATTCCACGATACTTGTACAAGTGGATTTTTCTCATTCTGCAATTCATTTTCTACATACTCCATGATCTTAATAGGCTTTTCCTTATTCTTCTAGCTTAGAGTCAACTCAATGGGTTCTTCATTCAAAATGTAGGTAGGATCAGCCACATACTTTCGAAGTTGGGGGTACATAAAACACGTTATGAATAACTTGAAGTTCTGCTGGCAACTCCATATCGATAGGCTACTTTCTCAATCCTCTCGACAATAGGGTATGGTCCAGCGTCTTTTCTTGTTCTTTAATTCCCAATTGTCATTGTGGAGCCAACTTCAAGAATACATGATCTCATTCTATAAATTTCAAATCTCTTTTACGTCGATTCGTATGACTTCTTCTTCTTTTTTTTTTTTCTACTCTGAACTGTCTCCAACTCGATGTTAATCATTGCTACAGCATGTTGAGCTTTTTCAAGACCTAAAACATCCTGTTCACCCATTCTTCTTTTTGAACTTCATTTCCTTCCATAAAGAGCTTCAAATGGGACCATTCCAATTGTTAATTGATAACTATTATTGTATATGAATTCTGCATACGTTAAATTATCAATCTACTTAACTCCAAAATTCAAAATGCAAGCTTAGAACATGTCTTCCAAAATTTCATTCACTTGTTCTGTCTGTCCATATGCGTGTGGGTGCGCTGCTATGCTGAACTTTATTATGGTCCCATACCTCTACTGCAGCTTAGTCCAAAACTTTGAAGTAAATCTAGGATCTCGATCTGACACAATACTAGAGGATACTCATGCAGTCTGATTACTTTCTCCATATAGATTTCACTTAACTTCTCTAAGGAATTCTGTTAATTAATAGGAATGAAATGAGCAGACTTAGTTAGTCGATCCATTATCACCCAATAGTATCTTGCCGCTCTACTATTATAGGTAATCCTGTAATGAGGTCTATAGTAATTTCATCGCATTTCCACGATAGAGTAGATAATGGTTCTAACCCTCCAAGCCATTTTTGGTTGGCTTTCCTTTACTGACAAATTAAACATCGTGTTAGAAAGTCCAAATTGTCCTTTTCCTTACCAATCCACCAATAATGCCGTTTTAGGTTTTGATACATCTTTGCAGCTCCTGGATGGATGGTATACTTACTCCAAGGTGCCTCTGCAAAAACATCTTATCTCATCGCATATTGTTTCAGAATACAATGCTGACTCTAGTAACATTAATCCCATTATTGTCCTTTCAGAACTCATCTCCTCCTGTATTCGCCTCCTTCTTCACTAACTTTTGCACTTTTCATCTTCATCTTGCTCTCTCTTCAACCATTGAAGGAAGGCAGGTTGAATGGAAGTATTACTTATCCTTATTTCTCCGTCTACTGCAAACACTTCTAATTTTAGAATTTGTAACGTCCGAAGAGCTAATAATTTTGCCTTCCTACTAAGGGCATTTACTACTGTATTTACTTTTCCAGGATGATATTTAATTGGACATTAAAATCCTTCCAAAAATTCCATTCATCAACTTTACCTAATGTTTAAATCCCTTTGAGTAAAAGCATACTTCAAACTTTTGTGGTCGGTGAAGATTTCTAACTCAACTCTACATAAATAAGGTCTCCACTCCAAAAGGGCAAACACAATAGCAACTAACTCCAAATCATGTATGTAATTCTCCTCATGAGGTCTCAATCCTTCATTTGACACATCTGTGTACTCCTCATAAGGCTTGTCCATCTTTGGCAATGTTAAAACAGGGATAGAGCTTAATCCTTTTCTCAACTCCTAGAATTTTCCTTCACATTTTCCAGTCCAAATATAAGGAACTTTCTTTTGGGTGAGTCGACTCAAAGTAAAGTTATCTTAGAAAATTTCTCAGTAAATCTTCGATAATATCCTACAAATCCCAGGAAACATCGTATTTAGTCAGAATCTTAGGACATTTCCAGTTCATCACTACTTTAACTTTTGCAAGATCTATTGTACTCGCGACTTTGGATATCACATGTCCCAAGAATGCTACTTCTTGTAGCCAAGACTCACATTTACTGAATTTTGCATATAGTTTGGTCTCTATTAACTTTCCTAATACTTTCTGAAGATTATTGTTCATGATCCTAGGGATCTTTAGAGTACACTAGAATATCATCTATGAATATAGCTACAAAACTGGACCGAAATGTCCGGTGCATTAGATCTATAAAATAGCAGGCATTAGTGACACCAAAGGGGCATCACTACAAGCTCAAAAAATCCATATCATGTTAAATGCAGTTTTCAGTATATTTTCTTCCCGAATTTGAACTTAATAATATCCGTACCTTAAGTCTAACTCTAAGAATCATCCTGCTCTTCGTAACCGATCAAACAATTCATCAATCATGGGCAATGGATATTTATTCTTTATCATTACTGCGTTTAACCTCACAAATCTATATACATCTGTGGTGACTCATCTTTCTTTCTAACAAACAAGATAGGTACTCCCTAAAGTGAAGTACAAGGTCGAATGAATTCTTGCTCCATTAATTCCTGTACTTATTTCTTAAGCTCCTGCAATTCTGTGGGTGCCATTCAATATGGAGTTCTTGAAATTAGTTCTGCCAATGTCACTAACTCAATAGAATATTCTACTTCTCTCTTCAGTGGTAATTCTTTCAATTTCACTAGAAAAACATCCAAATACTTATTCATAACAGGAACTTCTTCAGGTTTCTTAACCCACTTGGCTTATTAATTACATAGGCCAAGTGCCCAGTACACCATTTTTAATTATCTTCCAGGCATTGAGTCCCGATATGCAAGTATTACTTTTCCTCCCAGTCTTGTCTACAATTTCCAATATAGGTTTCCCAGACTGACAAAATTGTACTATTTTATGTCTACAGTCAACTTGATTACGATGCTGGGATAGCTAGTCCATGCCCAAGATAGCATCGTAGTCCTTTATAGGCAGGCATATCAAATCTCCTCCAAAATTTCATTTCCTACCAAGATCTTACATTCATTATGTACTTTCTCACTATTCATTTATTTTCCCAATGGGGTACTGATAAGCATTTCTTATGAAGTTTTCCCCCCATTTTTATCCCCATTGTGTCAAGAAACACATTGGCAACAAAGGAATGCATAGAACCGGGATCTACTAATATTTTAGCATCATGATTTAAAGTTAAGAAGTGTACTTTTCACTACTGTAACATGATCATCCATCTTCTTCAATACAATCACTCAAGCATTTACTTGGTTTAGCATATTCGGCTCTAGGGGTAGAAGCTTTTCTAGGTTCTCTCTGTCTAGTCTGACCTCTGCCCTTGATTATCTCTTGCTGGTTGACTCCATCCTCCTATCTTTTAGAGGTGAGGGCAATTGAAACTTTTATGCCCTTCCTTCCTACAGTTAAAGTATCTAAAAGAGGGTTGTCCTCCAATTGGGCCTCCCATCCTCTGCATCTTCCCTTTCTTCTGTGATCGAGATCTTCTATATCTTTTCTAACTTATACCCTGAAATTCACTTCGATTTCTCCTATTCATATTCTTATTTATTCCAACATTCTCATTGGCTCTAGCAGTAATCTCAGTCATCCATTGAATGGTATTAGCCATTTTCTAGAAGGTTTAGAACATGAAATAATCTAAATTCACAAGGTGAGAACCTTCCATATGCGACTCCTCCACCATTAGCTCAAGGTTATATTAAGTAGTTCACGATGATCATCCAAATGTTCATTTAGGAGACATCTATACAGTTCATACAATTTTGCTGATAAAACGATATAACATAACTTAAGAGCAGGCACAAAAGAACTATAGTGCACATAGCAAGATCATAACATATATTCATTCTCATCAAACACAAAGCCAATACAAAATTCGTGTGCCGAGCACACAGTCATATAAACTAGCTGGACTGAACATATCCTACAACACATATCCACATCTCATCCTCTTGCTCATCGTTATCACTATCTGAAATGAGAGGTCCTAAATTAGTAGGAATCGTATAAAATTCAGTTGTATTGAATCATTCACCTTCCTTCGCATTAGGGTGTAACCAAGCCAATATGTTTGAGTCTATTTCCAATTCTTCCTCGAACTCTTCAACCACAGGTACCTCCGGATCTCTTCCTATCTCAACATCCTCGAAACATAACATCTCATCTTCTAATACTCCCAGAGTCTCCCCGCCAATTTCCTTCTTATTATCCTCAAACAATACTACACCATCGAGGACATTATCCTCCTCATCACTATCTTGATGGCGTGATTCAATATCGCTATCAATTTCATCAAAATCGCCACCCATCTCCTTATGTAGTGACGATGTCCTCTCGGGAGTAGGTGTTCTTCCCAGACTGAGGTCTCGCACAAACAAGGTAACGACAGGTACTATAGGGTAAAAAACGCTCCCGGTAAGATAGGGTGTATAAAGGTGGCTAGGGCCGGATCTTGTCTAAGTGAAGCATCCTGGCACACTTACTCGATGGATAATCTTAATCCTTCTAGATATTTTCACGCCTGAATGCTAATCTATCTCTTTCTTCCCATCATCGCTATACTCATCCATTGGGCGCTTGCCCTTATCACTCCTATCCATCATACCTCCACAATGAAAGAGTTCTATCAATCCCTATGACGATACCATAATTCTATAAACTAGGCTTTGATACCAATTGTAACACCCCTACTAAAAGTAATGACGGAAGCATATTAATATCGGATGTTGCGTCGTCCAGTTACCCAGATAAGGGGTCTTTATAACAAAAAAAAAAAAAAACCAAAAAGAGTGTGTAAGGTCCAGATCCATACAATAACCCATACTGATGGTCATGTGCACCTATATAATAAAGAAGCTCATACGTGAAAATTTCCATTCAACATCAGCAATAAAGTACATTATCCAAAAGGGAAACGTCCGGACCTATTCTGCTGTTATTGTGGTATCGTCCTTTATCCGTAGGTTTGCTCAACTTCGGATCTTACAAAAAGGCCAGATAAAAGACACGTGTGAGTGAAAAATCACCCAGTGAGTCCCGTGTATGCTAGTGCTTTATCAAAGTGGCAGAGTACACAAAACTTTTTGTGGAAAGCATATCATTTGTTCATTAGAAATGAATCCAAAACTCTTTAGCTAAGAGTTATTTAGAACTCAATCATTTTTGAAAAACTGTATTTCAATTTCAAATCATTGCCCCAATTTTCAAATCAGAAGCGCTTCTGCAACAGAAGGTCGGTCTTTATCTACATGCAAGTCTAGCAGTAATTGCCTTCGGCGCCACGTATCATTATACTGAGACTGTAGCCTCCAAAACTCAACCGTGCATCGCCGGAATAAGTACACCATAGCGTACTTTTCCTCAGGTATAGCGCAGCATACCTAGTGTACCGCAACACACAATTATTTACTTGCCACCATAAGCTAGGGGTCCCAATCTTGACGTTAATCACCATCGAGGGGGCAAGGAGTCAAACGCACTGAGTGTCCTCACCGGCATCCAACGAATGACTAAAAATCAAGAAGCGCCCGAAGACACAGCAATTGCCAGGTGCTAAACGACTAGCCAGGATGACTCATCTTATTGTCCTATCGCCCTGTTTGGAGTAAGACAATCCTCAAAACTGATCGGGTTACTTGGGGTCGTCTATGTGAATCCCTATCTAAAACCAACCCTAGAGTAAGGGGGTCGGGATGCATATCATATTTTCTTGCATGCATAAATATGTTTTTGAACAATTTTATGTGTTTTGGAATTATGATTTATAGTCGAGAAGGCTTAATTGTGCTTGTTGAGTAGGAAGGGCAAAATGATAATTTTACTTGAGGTGGAAATAGGAGATAGCTTGAGGATTAGATAGGAAAAATATTTAGGAGAGAAAATAAGAATAAGAGTTGTTGTAGTTTAGTGGTTAGAGCTTTAGAATAAATCCTTGAGGTCTTGAGTTCAAATTCCATCATTTGAGTTTTAGCACGATTAAATTTTATTTTAGATAAGTAGACTATTTTCGGCCCTTGCTTGCCATAAGGAGGAGTAGGAGTGTTGTCCTAGGGGAGGCATGAAAGGATTGTCCTAATCTTACTCTTGTGCCCTACAAAAATTCTTAAGGGATTCATACCCTTTTGCTCTCTAGCTTACCTTAATTCTTGATCAATTAAGTTGCTCAATTTATCCAAGCCATTTTTATTTCCAAAAAATTCCAGCAAGGTTCTGTGATTTTGGAGCTTCGAAAATGCCTCTTGGAGGAGGGAATTTTAATTGAAGATAGGGAAGAAGTTATGGAAGGTTCCGAAGAGAATTAATCTTCATGGTTGAACCTTCAACCTCCACCCTATGAGTGATCATCTTCTTCTTGTAGCAAACTGGAAATTTTTCCAGCTTCTTACTCAGTTCAGCTTTAAAAAACTTGAGCCATCTTTCCCTCTCAAATGTTGCCATAAAAATAGCCAATTTACTCATATTGAAGATTGAAAACTTTGGCAAAAAATCAGACTGCACAAAAGCTGTGCAAACTAGGAAAATTCTTGGGCAGTTTTAGTAGCTTGGTAGGCCAAGAACGAAGCTGTTTCCTCCACCTTTCCAACCAGCAATTCAACTCCATATTTCCTCCATAAGAAGGCTAGAAACCAGCCTTAAAGAACCTTCCAATACCCCTTCAAACCTTCTGCAAGTCGGCTGGAATATGGCAGAAAAACCTGCACAAAAATTCCAGCAAACCTCTTAAATGAACAAATAGAATTTCCAGCCTTATTTTTTTCTTCAACCTTGTCCGAAACTCACTCCAATTTTTTTGTGAAACCAACCTTAGTCAGTCATGGACTGAACTTCATCATCTCCTCCATTGGTCTGCTCGAATGAAGCTCCATGGCTACCCCTTAAATTACTTCATCAATCACTTTAATCAAACCTTCAATTGGAATCCAAAATTCCAGCAAATTATTCCATGAAAACCTCCATGGATTCAACTTCAAACAACCAAAAAATCTTCCACACTAATCCTCTGAATTTCAGCCATTCTATAACCTATTCAAACATCATTCATCTCAACAAAATCCTAGCCAAACCAGTCGGCCATTGAAACTCCCAAAGACCTCCATCAACCAAGGTATTCTTACCATATTTGCTACCATAATTCACTCCCTAAATTACTCTTGAAATTCAAACAACCAGCTTTCCATCTTCTCCCAAATCTGAAAATTCAATCACCATAATTTCCCTAGCCATTTGACCAACATCATTCAGCAGAATTTTGTCCAGCTCTCCTCCATTCTCTCTAACCCTCCAAGAACACCAAGAATACACACTACTATTTTCCAAGCCTAAGACCTCTCTAAACACCTTCAATCTTCTCCAAAAATTCCAGATCACATCTACTCATTCTCTAGAATCCATTTATGCAATTTATAACATCAAACGCTGAAACCAAGGTTTCACTTTCGGATAAAAAAAACCAGATTTTTCTTGAAGACTCAAGAACACTCTCAAGGTAAGCATGAACGATTATGTTCAACTCCCTTCATCTTCGACCTTTAACGGATCAAGCCTTCCAATCATGAGGATCCTCTTGGGACTTCTTCAAGGTAGTCATCGTTCAAGTAAGCCTCTTCAATCTTCTTTTTAAATTCTAGATTCATGTCTTTTGGATGTTGTTGGAAAATGATGGATTGTGGTTGGAGATTGAGCATGTGTTTATGTGATGGAGTTGGGATTGAAGTATGAGGATAAATGTGTTTATGTGATGGAGTTGGGATTGATGCATGAGATTGATTTGTCTTGGTTGAGTTTTATGATGTTTTAGGGTTTGTTGCATGATCTTCATGTCGTGTGTTAGTGTGGATGATTAAGCATGATAGATATTATGTCACCTTTGGTGAATATGGTTTTATGTTCTTGTATCTTTGTTGAAGCCATGAATATGATTATGTTTAGTGGAGTGTGGATCATATGTTGGTAGATATGGATCTATGCTTTTGTTCATGATTTAGATGGTTTGTTGATTGGTGTAGAGTGTATGTTCATGATTATGGTTAGCAATAGGAATTATGATCATGACCTTATTGTTCCTAAGCTATTTAAGTTTGCCAATTTTATTTCATTAATAAAAATTAATACTATATATTTTCTTCTAAAGATTTTGAAACCCTAGGAAGATTTGGAATTGGACTGATATATTAAATAATGATATTTTAGCCAAATGCCTGATGTCCTTTATTACAAATAAAATATATAAATATTATAAATAATAATAATATTAAACAGAGCCTTTTATATAAATAATCATGATAGGTAAAATATTAATCTTGTAAGTCATATATTCATAAATACTAATAAAATTTATTTATTAATAAAAAACATATTAAAATTTACTTACTAATAATTTTATTTACCAATTATTTTCTAACCATTAATTATTAATAGATTATTATTTTTAAATGTTATCATCTAGGACCTAGGACCTTTCATCAAATAAACTCTAGTTTATTTATAATAAGATTTAAACCTACGACTTATTAGTAACCATTTCTCAAACCCTAGTTATTTTATTATCAAGCTAAATTTATTCTATAAAATTCTTTTTGGCATCTAGCCTTAAAGTTTGGGACACTAGGGTCATAATTGTAGTAAGTTGAGCTAGGACTACTTATGAAAGCGAATTTTGGCTTGAGTTTAATTATGGCTTGTGTTTACCCCAGGCGGGGTTAGGTCAGCTTTTGGGGATTTTTGATTTATCTCAAGTAAAGGATCAGGTAAACTCTTGCATAAAACTTGTTTATTGTAAAAGGTTACTATGGCAAGCCAAATGCGAAGTGTGTGGACACTTTTTTCTTGTAAAGGCAGTTGATGATTGTTTCCTTTCTTATTTCAGTCAAACAAACTATTTGAAAATCAATAAGCAGTTTTTCTCAAACATTAAACTCTTTCTAAAACCAACTTCGACCCGAATTTTAGAAACCCTTAATTGCCATTTCCAAGTAAAGCAATGTTTTATCAGTTTTCTCTCAAGTGGGACAATCAACGTTGAGTACTCAATAAGGGTAGGCTAGTAGTACGAGTTTTGAAGAGCGAGAGCGAGTTTTCTGACAGGTGGCCACCTCCAGAAGATGAACTCAACTTGGAGAAGCAATAGTACTACATAGTCATGCCGGTCCGAGCTAGCAAGTTTTAGTCATGTAGACTGTGTGTTGCCAGAGTGGACAATCGATTTTGTTTAGGTGTAGAGAAGGAGGAGTATCTTACCCGGTAGGCCGATCACCTACCTTTTATGTAACACCCCACTATCTGGGCCTGACAGGGCCGGGAATGTCGCCCCGTCCAAAGGACAAGGGTCTTTATAACTAGGTCACACATTCAAAATAATAGAATAAAAATAATACTTTAAACTTATAATTTATTACAAACCAAGAATTCGAAATAAATTCATAAATGAAATTATCCACTCTCAACTTCCCAAAGCATTACACAAAATAAATATCAGAAAAATCTTCCAAGGCAGGCTACAACTAGCTACTCATCCCCATAGCAGGATTGACCTAAAATCATGGTAAAAAGGGTGATGAGACAAAAACCTTAGTAAGTCTGTGTGTGCTTTGAGTGTCCAGTGAAAACAGTTCGTGAATGGAAAGTATAAATCTTTATAAGAGAAATACTGGCAAGTAATAAACATTAGTCAAAATCAAGAGTGGTGTTTTGGCTTTTCCAACCATACATTATCAGTAAAATCAACCAATCAAAAGAAATGATCATAGGTTACCACACGTTGGGCCCCATAACCGGTCAGAATGCTGATACTTTGTGCAGACTGACAAAAGGTAGGTGATCAGCCTACCGGGTAAGATACTCTTCATTCTCTATACCCAAACAACAACCAGTTGTCCATTCCGGAAACACACAGTCACTTGACTGAAAAAAAAATTGCTAGCTCGAACCGGCATGACCTACTGGATTGACATCCTATCCGAGGAGGACTTACCCCTCAGAGGTGGCCATCTACTAAGAGACTCACCCTAACCTTTCAAAGACTAGTCCTAACAGTTCACCCTTATTGAGTACTCAACGTAACGTATCCCACTTGGAAAAATGAACAAAACACAGTTCCACATGAAAATGGCAATTAAGGATTTCCAAAGTCTTTGTCAAAATCAGTTTTGAAAAGAGTTTTGAGTTTGAGTAAATCTGCTTATTGATTTTCAAATAATTTGTTTGACTGAAATAAGAAAGGAGTCAATCCTCAATTGCCTTTACAGAAATGAGTGTCCATACACTCTACATTTGGCTTGCCATAATAAACATTTTACATCAATCAGGTTTTATGCAGGAGCTTACCTGATTCTTAGCTTGAGATAAAATAAAGGTCTTCAACAGCTGACCTAACCCCGCCTGGGGTAAATACAATCCATAATTAATTTCAAGCTAAAATCCACTTTCACAAATAAAGCTAGCTCAACTCACTACTACCATGATCCTAGTGTCCCAAGCTTTAAGGTTAAACAATAAATAAAAAGGGTTTATAAGCTAAGTCTAATTTGATATTTAAAATAATTATTGTTTCGGGAAATAGGTACTAATAAGTTGAAGGTTTAAATCTTGCTAAGAATAATTTAAAGTTTATTTGATGAAGAGTCCTAGGTGGTATTAGATAAAATAATGATTTATTAATAATTAATTGTTTGAAAATAATTGAAAACTAAAATTAGTTGAAAATAAATTTTAATGGGTCTTGATTGAAAGATACTAAATAAATTTTAATAGGTTTTGATTAAAAGATAATAATTGAAAGATAATAAATTTTAATGATATTTATGAATATAAGACTTACAAAATGAATATTTTACTTATTATGATTATTTATATAAAAGGTTTTATTTGATATTATTATTATATATAATATCTATATATTTTATTTCTTGAAATAAAATCTATCATTTATTTGACTAAAATATCCTTATTATATATAATAATCCAAGTCTACCTTACTAGCAAAAATTATAATATTAAATATTTTATTGATGAAATAAAATTAGCTTAGGGACAACTAGATCATGATCATATTTCTATTGCTAACCACAATCATGAACATTTACTCCACTTCAATTCATCAACTCATCCAAATCATGAATAAAATCATAGATCTAAATTTACCAAGGCATGATCCAACCTCTACTAGCATAAACATAATCATGGCTTTAACAATCACACATGAATATAAATCCTATTCACCATAGGTGACATAATCTCTAACATACTTGATCACAAATACTACTTATGACGTGGAGACATGTATTAAACCCTAAAAACACCATACAATCAACCAAGATAACTAACTGATGCATAAATCCCATCTCCATCATATACACACATTTATTCATGCTTCAATCTCAACTCATCACAACAATACATGCTCAAATCCTATTCATAATCCATCTCCTACTAATATCATCCTAGGACATGAATCTAGAATTAAAAAGGAGGGTTGAAAAGGCTTACTTGATTGATGAGTACCTTGAAGGAGTTTCGAATGGATCTCAACTCCTAGATGACTAGATCCGTCCAAGAGAGATGAAGAAAGCATGGCCATTGGTGAAGAATTCATTTGGCCAAGAGGGAGAGGGTATTCGACCAAGAGAGAGAGAGAGAGAGAGAGAGAGAGAGAGAGAGAGAGAAGAGAAGAAGAGCATCCATTAGCATGCTTATACATGTATATATTCATTAGAGATTGGAGATTACAAGAGATGAAGTTGATTGCACAAACTTACCTTGAAGGTGTTCTTGAGCTTTCACAAAAATACTGATTTTTTATCCAAAAGAGAGAGTTGGATTTTGGAGTTTGATGTTGAAAATGGTATGGATGGACTCACGGCAGTGAGTAGATGAAATCTAGAATTTTTTTGAAGGAGATTGACGTAGTTTGGAGAGGTATTAGGTGAGAGAAGTGAGTAGGTGTTCTTGGTGTTCTATGTGTGCTTGAAGGTTGAAGAGAATGGAGGGATTTTGGATTTGAAGCTGCTGAAATTCTGTATGTTTGCAGTGGCCGAATTGTTTGTGTAGTTTAGGTAGATGATTTTTCTAGGTTGAAAGGAAAAGGAAAGGCTGGTTGTTGAAATCCTAAAACAATATTTTTGGGAATCAAATTTGGAAACAAAATATAGTAAGAATATCTTTGATTAATGGAGAGCTTTTTGGAAGTTGCTATGGCCGATTGATGTTCAGTGATTTTGCTAGATGAAAGCTGGTTGAAGAAGGTTAATGGTGGCTGAAAGAGGGAGTATAATGGTGAAGGAAAGGTATGGTTTTTTAAGGGACATTTTATGGAAGTTTACTAAATTAGGTTTGCTGGAATTTTGGTCTCCAATCAAGGCATGATTGGAGTAATTTGTTGGAGATATTTTAGGGCAGCCATGACTGGTTTTCGTGCAGAAGGTTGGGGAAGACAATGGGTTCAGTTCATGGCTGTTGAAGAGAGGTTTGTGCAGAAAAAGGGTGAAGTTTCGGCCAGGGATGGAAAAGGAAACAGAGCTGGAAATAAAGTCCTATATAGTTTCGCTATTATTGGAATTTTCCTGGGCAGCTTTTGCTGCCATTTTTTAGTCAGATTGTAGAGAGTTTGAAGGGGCATTCAGAAGTCTTTCAAGACTGGTTTCCAGCCTTCTTCATGGAGAAAAAATGTGGCTAAGGAGTTGGGAGAAAACTGGAAGAAAACAGCTTGTTTTAAGCTCATATATGCTACGATTTTGCCCAGAAATTTTTTTGGTTTTGCACAGCATTTGTACAGTTTGAATTTGGCCAGAAAATTTCAGATTTCAAGCTGGTCAAGAAGGCCATTTTTTGGCAGCATTTGGGAGGGAATGATGGCTGAAAATTTCGACACCTTGAAGGCACAAGAAGCTGGAAAAATTTCAGATCACTACATGAGGGAAAATGAACGTAGCTAGAGTGAAGTTTTGAAGGTTCACTAGGGGGATTAATTCTCTTGGAACCTTCCCCATCTCTTCCACATTTTAGGTCCATAAGATGTCTTTCACTTAGACATTTTAAACCCTTCAAAGACACAACACTTTACTGAAATTTCTGGAATGAAATTGGCTTGAATAAATTGAATAACTTAAGAAATTGAGAAGTAAGGAAAACTAAGGATCAAGAAGGGTATAAATTCCCTTAGGAATTTTTGTAGGGTACAAGAGTAGGATTAGGGTACTCTTATCATGTCTCCCCTAGGGCATCACCTTTACCCTTCTCTAGAGCACATAAGGACGAAAATCTAACCTTCCCTAACAAAAATAAAATTTAATCATGTTAAAGCTCCAATGATGGAATTTGAACTCAAGACATCAAGAATTAATTCCAAAGCTCTAACCACTAAACCACAACAATTCTTGTTCTTATTTTCTCTCTAAAATATTTTTTTTCCTATTTAACCCTCAAGCTATCTCCCTATTTTCACCTCAAGTAAAAATTATCATTTTTCCCTTCTTACTTAATAAACACAATTAAGCCCTCGAGACTATCAAACACAAATCCAAAGTACATAAAATCATATAAAATATATTTAAACATGCAATAAAATATGATATGCATCCCAACCCCCTTACTATAAGGTTGGTTCCGACTGGGGTTTCACATTTTGTCAATCTGCACAAAGTGTGGCATTCTGACCGTTATACGGTCTTGGGGCCCAACGTGTGGTAACCCTTGGCCGCCTATTTGAGTGGTTAGTTTTATTGTGCACTTGTGTGGTTTGAAAGGAGGAAAACGCCACTTTTTTTTTTTAATCCTTATTTCTTGCTTGCCAGCACTCTCTTATGAAATGTTTACAACTTGTATACATGAACTGTTTTACCTAAACACTCAAAGTACACACGGACTTACTGAGATTTTTATCTCATCACCCTTTTTGCCATGATTTTAGGTCGATCCTGCTGTGGGGATGAGTAACTAGTTGTTGCCTACTTTGGAAGATATTATGTTATTTCTTTTATGTAATGCTTTGAGAGATGAGAGTAAACAATTTATTTTGGATTCGTTCCTGAATTTTTTTGTTGTAATAAGTTTTAATTTCAATTTACGTTATATTTTTGTTGTGTGACCTGGTTATAAAGATCCCTTATCCTTTGAATGGGACGACATCTCCAGCTCTGTTGGGCCTAGGTTGTGGGGTGTTACAGTCTATCTCTAACATGAGCTAGTACAAAGATCAAAATCCTTGCTGAGTACTCAACGTTAACAATACCAACCCCGTCTGACTGATCAGGCCAGATGGTCATCTGATCCTGTAGGATTTTCAAATCAAAATATTTTTGGGGCAAAATAACATTTTCCAAAATTTGATCCTACTGACTCGCAAGTCAGATCATCATTCACATAGGCTCAGCAGAGCTAATCAATTCATTCCATGGCACATCAGGCCAATAAAACAATTTCAGGGATCAAAAGGTCATTTTCCAAAAGTCAATCTCATCACGAGAGATCATTTTCCAAAATCATGTTCAAACAGGATAAAGAGTTCTGTTCACACATCAAAACATGTTTCCAAGAGTATCTAGGTTATTTTCCCCGTACTCGATCAAAAAAGTTATTTCCAAGGGTATTCATGTTATTTTACCCATACCCAATTTCCAAAAGACTTTTCGAGGGTATTCAGGGTCATTTTACCCTTACTCGGTTTGAAAAATATTTACAAGAGTTCCAATAAGGATATTTCGGTCATCTACCGAATACCTGAGTTCCAAAGGTTTTCATAAAACATTCCAATAAGGACATTTAGATCATTTTCCAAATACCTGATTCCAAAAAGAACTCATTTTAAGAAATCCAGAATTCTAATCCCAAAAAAGGATTAAATTCAAAGTTTCCAAACATATTTCCATAAAATATTCCAATAAAGGCATTCCAGTCAATTTATGAATACCCGATTTCAAAATTTATCATTTTCTAAAAATCCCAAATATTTAATCCAAAAAGGACTAAATTCACAAAATTCATGCTTTAGTCATCCAGTAAGGTTTCCAAGCCAATTATGATGTTCAATCGAGCCCAAAATGGTATAAAAATAATTCTTGCTCAGATAAACCTTAAACATATTCAGGAATTTCCAAAATGGTATAAAACATAGCATTTCATAGAAAGGTGAAGCACACTAGCTTTCAAAAGGTTTTAGAAATCAATGGGACTCACCTCGTGTCCTAAGCAACTCTTTCCATTCATGGCCGTTTAGCCTTTGTTTCTACCGTTTTCGACATTCCGTTGGCCGTTTGTCATTTAATCTACACCAAACATCGTTTTTGGGTCAATTCATGTTTAGCCGAAAAATAGCCGACGGGTAGCCGATGGTTAGCCGACGGGGGCCGACGGTTAGGCGACGAGGACAACGATTAGCCGATGGCTAAGAAAAACGTTCAACTTTCGTTCACATCGTTTTTCCGTTGTTTGTTCGATTCTTTCATTTTCGTTTTTCCACATCCTTTATCCCTTCATAAAAAAGGGATTAACTTCATATTTTCCCAATTATTTCATCCAAATCACACAATTAATCATTTCTAAATTCGTCCATGTTCCAAGCAAAATTCTAAAATTTTGCAGCTTTGACACATGATTTTGTTTTGCACATAATTTTGAATCCACAACTCCGTTTTGGCTCTATGATATACCAAAATGACCGTATGACTCTGAAATTTAATTTGGAATAGGCTGTTTTTATAGTTCTGGTTCCAGTAACATGCTACTAGGCAAAAACAGCCCCAGTAGTTTTCTGATTTTTAGTCCATTTCCACAAAACAATTTCACCTACTTGTGCTTCTTGATTCATATTCACCTACATAACCCTTAATCCACTTCAATTCCCTTCAACAAACTTTAATTCTTTAGATTTTCAGGTTCAAGAAAGCCACTAAGTTCTTATGCAAATAATTTATAACTAATACCAACATTCAAAAATAAATCATAATCCATTTTCTTTAACGTTAAAAACTTAAACATATTTAGGAATTTCCAAAATGCTGTAAAACATAGCATTTCATGAAAAAGTGAAGCACACTAGCTTTCAAAAGGTTTTAGAAATCAAAGGGACTCACCTTGTGTCCTAAGGAACTCTTTCTGTTGATGGCCGTTTAACCTTCGTTTCTACCATTTTTCGTCTTTCCGTTGGCCATTTGTCATTAAACCTACACCAAACATCGTTTTTGGGTCAATTCGTGTTTGGCCGAAAAATAGCCGATGTCTAGCCGACGTGCTCGATGGGTAGCCGATGTCCAACCAACGTTTAGCCAATGGGGGCCGACGGTTAGGCTATGGTTAAGGAAAACGTTCAACTTTTGCTCATATCGTTTTTCCCTCGTTTGTTCGATTCTGTCATTTTCCTTTTTCCACATCCTTTATCCCTTCATAAACAAGGAATTTACTTCATATTTGCGCAATTATTGCATCCAAATCACACAATTAATCATCCTTAAATTCGTCCATGTTCCAAGCAAAATTCTGAAAATTTGCAGCTTTGACGCATGATTTTGTTTTGGACATAATTTTCAATCCACAACTCTGTTTTGGTTCTATGATATACCAAAATGACCATAAGACTCTTAAATTTAATTTGGTGTAGGCCTTTTTTATATTTCTAGTTCCAGTAACATGCTATTGGGCAAAAATAGCCCCCGTAGTTTTCTGATTTTTAGTCCATTTCCACAAAACAACTTCACCTACTTGTACTTCTTGATTCATAACACCACCTTAACCCTTAATCCACTTCATTTCCCTTCAAAAAACTTTAATTCTTCAGATTTTCAGGTTCAATAAAGCCACTAAGTTCTTATGCAAATAATTTATAACTAACATTAACATTCAAATACAAATCATAATCCATTTTCTTTAACGTTTAACCCATTTTTATCCCAACTCTACCATCTTTCTTCTCAATCATGAACAACCCTTTAAATCACCATTCAAATACTCTTATTCACCATACAAAGCATAGCCTATGATCCAACCGGTACACACACTTGCACACACACAAAGTCTCATATAGTACACAATAATCGTTTTAATCATCATAAATCTCACGTTTGCATGTTAAAATTCATATCAAAATGATCACCGTAATGAAATCTACAACTTTAATTCTTGAAGTATAGGACTTTAGCTTGTGTATAAGGTGTTCTAGCTTGAATTTGCTCCAAGAATCTCCAACTTCTTCAAGAACACTATTTTCTCTCTCCTTTTCCAATTTTTTCTTGATTTTTCCTTTCCTTTTCTTCCTTATTTCTTCCTTCCTTCTTCATTTAAGCCCTTGGTCAGTTTTCCCAGCCTCCTCACCACCATTCTTGTGTCCAATGGTCAACCAACATTAATTACATTTTGGGCTATCCATTTTAAAGCAGAATTCCTATTGGTGGAATTAATTTAAATGGATAATTCTTAAGCTTATTCAATAAGCTTTTGCAATTTAATAATCTCACAAATATTTTACTCCCCCAATGGTATTTTAACACTTGTTTTCATCCACCATTCACACAATGCCACGCGTCCATTTTTAACTATGATTTTCTATTTTCTTTAGAAATGACCAAAGTCGGGTCCATAATAAAAAAAATATTTTATTTCGCTATTCAACTCCAAAAATTCCACTGAATCCATTGATAGCACTTAAATTCTTCAATTCTCTCTCTACTTGGTCAAATTTGCAGACAAAGTCGCGGGCACAGACAAAATGACGAAAATGCCCCCGATATCCCAGGTAGCATAATTTGCACCAAAACGTGCGTTTCATTGCACTGATAATTTCTCTTTTTAGAGTACCCTTAAATTCACATTTTTTTAATAATAATAGCTTTCCAAAAATTTAGGGTATGGGTAGAACAAATTCAATAATTACATTTGGGTCTTGACAAAATATTATTCTATCAAAATATTCATCTCAATACACCGATCAACTTTTGTTCTGGATATCGGTATAAATTCTCATCCTATTACAAATAGTAGCCAATCGAAAGTGAAAAAGGTGGGGTGTTACAAACCCCGCCTGGGGTAAACACAAGGTATAAGATAATATCTAGACCATATTTGCCTTAAATAAATAAATCCTAGTTCAACTAGTCACAACCACAACTAATCATGGCCATAATGTCTTAGGCTTTAATAGTAGTTGATAAAATATTTTATAAAATAAACTAGCTTGATGAGTTAAAATAAATGGGTGATATAAAATAAATAATAATAAGTTATAGTTTCAAATACTAAATAATGAGTAATATTGCTAATAAGTAAATTTAAAGAATGAATAATAATAAATCCTAAATAATATTGGTAATTAGTAATATTTAAATAGTATTATTATTATAAATAATAAATTACAACTAATTTTTAATTAATAATTAATAGATAATAAATAACCAAATAAAATTAATAATAAATGAATTATACTTAATTTTTAATTAATAAATAATAAAAAATTTTAATATAAATAATATTCATGGATATAGATAAAAGCTTTAGTTAGGCAAACTAATATTATTACTATGGTCTACAAGGCCATTTGATATTAATTAATTCTAATATTTTATTATTTAAATAAAAGATTTTATTTATTTAACTAATAAAATAATAATATTTTAAAATAATATTCTTCTTCAAACCTACATGATGTTTTTTGGATTTTGTAGCTTAAATCGAATAATTATTCTAATTAAATTAATAACAAAATGTTAATAAAAATAATTCTAGAATTAATAAAGAAAATAGTTTTTACCATAATTTTCTATTGTTAGAGAAGATCTATGAACATATTCTCATATAATAAATAGCATGTTAATCTGTCCATGAATATAGTCTTGAATCAACATATATTACAACATAAATGATCTTCTACTAGGTATAACATCATCTATGGCTTTATTGAAAAATAAGAACATTAAGGCCTAATCAACAATGGTGTCATAATATCTAACATGCATCAAAACATCCATAAATCTCTTTAGTCATGATGAACATATAGATTCTAAAACAAAATTCATAAGACATAGCATTCATTCCAACTCTCATGTCCTAATTCCATCCCCTTCAACCACATACATATACGGAGCCCCTACTTTATTCAATCATCCTATAAACATTTAGGAGTCTTGATTTTGAAAGTTAAAAAGGAAGATTAAGGAAAAATACTTGATTGGTGATCGATCGATGAAGACTTTTCCTTGATCGGTGAAGATCCACAAGCACTTGATGGCCTTTAGTAGTCCGCAAGTAGCCATGGTTGACCATCCCTATTTCGGCCAAGAGAGAGAGAGTGTGTGTGTGAGAAAGAGATGAATGGGAGTTGAGAGGAATGTTAGAAGTTGAATAGAAGAGGAAGAACAAAGAGATTGTTCTTATTTTACCTTTTGGTGTTCTTGAAACCTTCAACAAAAAAAGATTGGTTTGATCTGTTTGGAAATCTGACTTTGTGTGATTCAGTGTTATAAAAGGTAGAAATGAAGATTATAGGTTTAATATGGATGATCTAGAGTGTTTGGGAGTGAGTGGAGGTGTTTAAGATTGGTTTAGGCTTGAAGATGTGAAGTGTGTGTTCTTGTGTTCTTGGTGTTTTTTGAGAGAGTTTGATAGAAAATGGATTTTGAGTGTGGCTGGAATTGTGATGGCTGAATGGCCTAGTGCAGAAGGGAGTTTTGGCTATCATGAATGAGGGAGAAGGTTTTCAATTTTTTTTGAAATTCAAATGGAGAAAAAGGTAGGGTTGTTTGAGGTATAAGATTAGTTAATGGAGTTTGTTCATGGAAGGTCTCTTGTTCTTCAATGGTGTATTGATGAATTAGCTAGGTTTTAGTCAAAGAGTGAAGGGTTCTTCAGTACCTAAGGCCGGCCGAAAATGGTCTTATAATGGCAGAGGATTTTCTAGTTTAATCATTTAGCTATAGGTATGTTTTAATAGAACAAAATCTGAAATTTAGTTTGAAGTTTGAATAAGTTTTGGATAGAGTAATCTTAGGAGCTTTTTGAGGTATGATCATGGAGTCCTAACATTCAAGGTTGGTGTAGAGGCCAAGATGTTTAGTCCATGGCTATACAAGGTCTGAATTTCAGTGGCCATTGATGAAGAATTTCAGCCTTAGCCTTGAAGAGACAAGCTGGAAAATTTCTGGAATTTAAGCTTCAAGAACACTTGGAGTTGAAATGATTTTGGTTCAGAATTTTTTGTTCTCTTTGGCACGATTTTGCAGCTGGATTCTAAGGGTGTTTGAAGGTCTTTTAATGGTGGTTTTCCAGCCTTCATCTTGAAGAAAAACCGAGGAAGTTCCAGCTGTTCATATGCTCTAATGGTGGCTTCAAATTCCATGTTTAATGTAGCTAGTTTGTTGAAACGAAATTCTGGTTTTGGGATGTTTGCATAGTCTGAAAATTCACTGGATTTCCAGCCTTCAACCTTACATAAAATGACTATTTTCCTTGCAGAAATTGGGTAGGAAACTGGCTAAAACTTTCAAAAATAGCCTTGAAGGAAATTGAAAATTTTTCTAGATTTTCCTTTACCAAAACATGAACAAGATGAAGATGGAGTTTGAAGGAATAACTATAATGTTTTCTTTTCCTTGGAATCCCTTCATAATTCTCCTCCTTACTTTCGGCCTCATCTATCCCATAAGAGCTGATTTTTGAATTCTAAGCTAGGGATTTATCACAGAATTTTTATGATTAAAAATTAGATTAATGAATTAAGGATAGTTTAAATTTCAAAGATGTTAGGACAAGGCTAGCAAAATAAACGGGAACAAGAATTCTTCTAGAATTCTTTTTAGGACAAGACCACACGGTCAAGACATTACCATCATGTCTTTCTTAAGACAACATTCCTATCTTTAAGGAATGTAAGAAAATCGAAAATTCAAACATGGTTAAGATAATTATGAATAAAACTTAAATGATGGGATTTGAACTCAAGACCTTAGAGATTAAATCACAAAGCTCTAACCAATTAACTACAATAACTCTTGTTCTTATTTTCTCCCCCAAATATTCTTCTTATCTAAACCTCATGCCATCTTCCTATTTTAATCTCAAGCAAAATTACCTTTTTGCCCTTTTTACCCAACAAGTATAAATAAACCATTTATCCTATAAACCACAATTCTAAGATGCATAAAATCATTCAAAAAGGTATATTTTATGTATGATGACATGATATGCATCCCATCCCCCTTACTCTAGAGTTAGCTTTAGGTGGGGTTTCACATCCTCCCCTCTTTAGAAGAATTTCGTCCCGAAATTCAAGCGTACTTTTATCTCAGGTCGGGATACTTCTGTTTTACCCACTCTTCTGTTTCCCATGTGACATCTTGTGTGCCATGATGTTCCCACTGTAGCTTCACCATAGGAATCTGCTTGTTCTGGAGAGTCTTGATACTTCGGTTCAAAATTTTCACGGGTTTCTCCACATAGCTCAAGTCGGGTTGCAACTTCAACGATTCATCATTCAAAATATGTCTAGGGTTAGCATTTTACTTCTTCAACTGAGACACATGAAATACATCGTGTATTCCCGTCAACCCATCCAGCAAATCCAATCGATACACTATCGATCCAATTCTTTATTTTATCGAAAATGGTCCCAAATACCTTGGATTCAGCTTTTCACCTTTCGGATGCTTCAGAATTCCTCTATTCGGTGTCAACCTTAAGAACACACTGTCTCCTATTTGAAATTCCAACTCTCCTCACCTATTGTCCGCATAACTCTTTTGTCGGCTCTAGGTCACCTTCAACCTTTCTCTGATCAGCTTTATGTTATCTAACATTTTCTGAACACAGACTTCTCTAGACTTGCTTATATGGTCGTCTTTTGACCAACTCCAGTATATAGGTACTTGACACTTACGTCCATACAATGCTTCATACGGGGCCATTCCAATCGAAGACTAATAGCTATTATTGTAAGCCAATTCCGCATACAGTACACATTTAATCCATTTATCCCCAAAATCCAATACGCAAGCTCTTAACATGTCTTTCAATATCTGAATAACCCTTTCTAACTGACCATTGATTTGCAGATGTGCTATTGTGCTGAACTTTAGACTAGAACCCATTGATTCTTGAAACTTACCCCAAAATCGGGATGTAAATCTCAGGTCTCAGTCGGACATAATACTCGAAGGCATTCCATACAATCTAACTATTTCTTGCACATAGGTTTGAGCTAACTTCTCCATTGAATCCCTTACGTTTATTGGTATGAAATGTGCTCACTTGGTCAATATATCTACCACTACCTATATGGCATCCTTCTGGGTCCTTGCCATAGGGAGTCCGGTAATGAAGTCCATGGTCATCTCTTTCCATTTCCATTAAGGTATCAGTAACAGTTGCAACAACCCCGCTGACTGTTTGTACTCCACTTTGACTTTCTGACAGGTCAGACACGTTGAGACATACTTAACCACATTCCTTTTCATTCTGAGCCACCAATAAGCCCTTTTTAGGTCTTGATACATTATTACCTCTCCCAGATGAATAGCGTACTTGCTTTTATGCACCTTCTCCAAAATCCTATCCTTCAACCGGTGCTCATTAGGTACACACAAATGATCTCAGAAATACAAAACTTTTGCTTCGTCCTATCGAAAATCACTACCTTGCCGTTTAAGCTCTTTGTCCCTGAAAAGTTAGAATTCCGCATTACTTTACTGAGCTTCGATGATTTCTCGCCTTAGGTTCGGTATCAATCTCAAATTGCTAACAATAATCCTCTCTTCTTGCACTTCCGTCCTTCTATCCAACACTTCTTGGACTGCTTGAATCTCCTGCACTCTCAGCCTGGCCATTTTGACTTTGCAGCTCAGGGCATTAGTAATAACGTTAACCTTTCCGGGGTGGTAGTAGATAGGACATCAATACTTTTCCAAAAATTTCATCCATCTCCGTTGCCTCAAATTCAAGTCCTTCTGGGTAAAGATGTACTTCAGGATCTTGTGGTCGGTAAACACTTTATACTCAGCTCCATATAAGTAATGCTGCCATTTCTTTAAAGCAAATACAATGGTAGCCAACTCCAAATTATGCGTTGGATAATTGACTTCATGAGGCTTCAACTTTCGAGAAGCATAGGCGATTACCTTCCTATCCTGCATCAATACTGCTCCTAAACCTTCCTTTGAAGCATCAATATTCAAAGTGTAGGGTTTATCTCCCTCTGGCAAACTCAACACAGGTGCTATCATTAACCTCTGCTTTAGCTCTTAGAAACTCTTTTAGCATTTCTCATTCCAGACAAATGGTACGTCCTTTCTTAGCAGCTGGTCATAGGTGATGCTAGCATTGAGAACCCTTTAATAAACCTCCTATAATAGCTGGCTAATCCCAAAAAGCTTCAAATCTCAGTGATGTTCTCTGGTTACTTCCAGTTTGAAACTGTTTCAACTTTTGTTGGGTCCATCTTGATTCCATCCTTGGTTATCACATGGCCAAGAAATGACACACTATCCAGCCAAAACTCGCACTTGCTAAATTTGGCATAAAGCTTGTGCTCTCTTAGTTTTTCCAATACCAGCTTCAAATATTTTGCATGATCCTCAGGACTCTTAGAGTATATGAGTATATCGTCGATGAATACCATCACGAACTTGTCCAGGTAGGGTTGGAAAACTTGATGCATCAAATCTATAAACACTGCTGGTGCATTTGTCACCCCAAAAGGTATCACTACAAACTCGTAGAGACCATATCTTGTGTTGAAGGCCGTCTTGGGAATATCCTCCTCCTTTATCCGTACTTTATAATATCCTTGACTCAAATCCAATTTGGAATAACAACTGGAGCCTTGCAACTGGTCAAATAGCTCGTTAATTAACGGTAAAGGAAACTTATTCTTGATGGTCAGGTTGTTAAACCCCCGGTAGTTGATACATAACCTCAGGGTCCCGTCCTTCTTCTTTACAAATAGCATTAAAGCTCCCCAGGGTAACGTGCTAGGTCTTATATAACCTTGCTTCACTATTTTCTCCAGTTGCTCCTTTAATTCCTTCAACTCTGCCGGTGCCATCCGATATGGGGTTCGGGATACAGGTTCCATTCCTAGAACTAGATCAATAGTGAACTCAACTTCTCGATTGGGAGGTAGAGAAGTAGGTTCTGCAGGGAACACGTTGGGAAAATCTCTTACCACCTCAGTATCTTTGAGGGTGCACTGATCCTTCGGCTTATTTATCACATAGGACAAATATCCTTGACATCCGTACTTCAATAATTTCTGGCTTTTTCTCCAACTATCAAAAACTTCAACTCTTTTACTCACTTGCCATTGAACTCAAACATATTGTATCCCAGTCTAATGAACTGGACAGATTTATTTTTACAGGCTACTTTAGCCCCATGCTTAGCTAGCTAATCCATACCTAAAATCAAGTCGTAGTCATCAATAGCTAAGGCTACCAAATCTCCCTCCAAGCTTTCTTTCCCCACTTTAATCTTACAATTCTGCACATACCGATCTGCTTGCACTATTTTCCCCTAGGGTGTACTCACTAACAAGGTAAAAGGTAGTTCTACTCCATCCCAACCTAAATGATATGCATAATTCTTGTTTAAATAGGAATGGGTAGATCTAGGGTCTATCAATGCATTAATGAAACGACCTTGGATAGTAAACATACCTTCCACCACTGCTGTATCTGCTCAAAATTCTTCCCAGTTAAGAGCAAAAACCTTTGCTTTCACTTGCGACTTTTGAGTTCCACTTCCGGAGGCTCCCGCAGTATTGGCTTGATTGGCTCCCACGGTCTGAGCTGGGTTTTCTCGTCTGATTCGGAGAAGTTTTGGGTAGGCGTTTCGCAGATGAGTTGGATCTCCACAATTGTAGCATTTTACTCAGCTTCCTTGGACTAATAATTCTTCTTTACATGACCTTTTTTCCCGCAGTGTCGGTATAATGGAAGATTCTGTGCAGGACCAACTAGTGCCGTTCGTACTTGCTTCCCTTTGTTCTGCTATTACTGGATGGCATGTCGCTTATTGGGTTGTTGCCTCTAGAAAGGTCTCGGTGATTGTCTGGGCGGCAAGAAAGGTCTTGGTACCTTCCTACTGCGATCCTCATTCTCAGTCTGGGTTGCTGCATCCACTGCCATTGAATAAGTCATCAGTGGAGAAGGTGCTAAAGCCCTTCTCAACTCCTGCCTCAATCCTTTGACAAACTGCTTTGTTCGGTTCTGCTCGGTATCTACCTTTCTTTTGCAGTATTTTGACAATTGAGTAAAACGAGCAGCATATTAAGTCACAGTCATGCCCCATTGCTTCAAGTTTTGGAACTCGTCTTTCCTTTTTTCCATTATCCACTGAGGGATATATTCTGCTTGGAATGCCTCCACGAAGTTGGCCCACATCCTATTCTAATCTATCATCTCCTAGTCATCTTGAACTCGTTGCCGCCATGCCCGAGCTGGGCCCCTCAACCTAAAAGCAGCAAATTTCACCATTCGCTTCTTGGTGTACTGGAGTGTGGCAAAGATGTCCTCTATCTGTTCCATCTACTGCTCCACTTTCTGGTTTTGCTCGGCCTCTCCCAAGAAGATGGGAGGTTGAAATTTTAGAAACCTCTCCAATGCTTCATCTTCCCCCTTCGAATTCCTCCGCTCAGACAAGGTTTGTAGAATCTCGGTCATTTTGTGGAACGCTTGCCCCATAGTCACGCTGACAGGTTCTTCCGATTCGACTTCCTGCTCCGGTTCATTCTTATTTCCCTAGTTTGGCAATGACAGCTAAGTTGTTAGGGATATGCCCTAGAGTCAATTTGTACTTATACTATTGTCGTTATGTATTATGTAATAATACGAGGCATTTCTTTCCATGAATAGTATATTTTGTTTTGTGGTCATCAAGTACGCGACTTAATAATAAAACCCAACAATGAATACAATGACTATTCTTAAACTGTCCCTGATCGATTATTATTAGTGAAACAATAATAAATTAAGATTAGTATGTTCGTAACTTGATGGCTATGTTTTACTAGTCATGGATATATGTGATATCAAGTCAAAACATAAATAAATATTAGAGAACATTGTATTGGACATGACCCACTGTGAGAGTACTTCATGGAACATGTCATAAGTATTTTCTAGCCATAATGATATTAAAAGTCCTTCGACCTAAATTCATCATAGTTTCCTACTTGATAAATTCTATATTTTGACGTTGTCTAAAGTTGTCTTTAACCAGATAATAAATTAGACTATTGTTGGATATAGAATAAATCAAGGAGAGGAATATGATTGATAGTGAAGGAATTTGTCCCTCTCAGTTATGGGAGAGATATCCATGGGCCCTTTGATAAGTTAGACTGTTAAAATGCATGGCTGTGCTCAAATATATCAATACAAGATATTGATATCATTTGTTTGAACAGTCTACTATGAAATCAAGAAATAATTGATTAAGCTTAATAAGGATGACATGCTCTGTGCCTTATCTTAATCTGGATATCGTGTGACAAAAGGACTAAATATAAAATTATGGTTTGGTTCAAAGAGATCACTGATCTTCATTTAACATGGATAGTTATAATATTTTGTTAGAAACTGCTTATAACTTATGGGCCATTTAAATGTGATTTAGGCATACTGCCAGTGTTCAATGAATCTATAGGGTCACACAATAAGCAAACTTGTTACGTTATTTTTCTGGTAACAAGATTCGATGAAACTGGAAATATGTCTAAGTTTATCGAACCTAGAACATTTATCAGATACAATGAATCTGGAAATATGTCCATATTCGATGTATCTGAATGATGTCCAGATTATAAGAATCTGACTTGGTAAATTAATTAGTTAAATTACCGAGATAATGGCAGAATCTTATTATATCAGTTTTAATTTAATATGAATTTAAATTAAAATATGATAAGATATTATCAGAGTTGGACTTTAAGAAGTTTGGAGGGGTTTTTAAGAAACCCTAGCAGTATTCTCAAGTGAGCCATTCTGTTAAAAATATTCGTGCCTCTATTCACTAGAAAAACAAGCCTCTCAAACCCTAGGCGCTAGCACTCTTGGGGTAACGAGTTAGTTCAGTGTGTGTATCCGATAGAGGACGTTCGCACACTGCAGCATTTGGTGATCGTTTGGGTTGCACGTACGACAGCACAATCAGAATCGAAAGATCTCAATTATGCTAAACAGAGGTAATTCTGTAAACCTTTAGATCTTCTTAATCATTTACTTGGGTCTTCGGAAGGGATTCGTGGATGTTTTCTATGTTTAGGAGTCTATGAATCCTAACATAAGTTGCATCTGGCTCTGGAGTCATGGGTTCTACCTTAAGAACCCTTCTGTTGGATGTGGCTACACAACATTTTGGTGCCATTCTAAACCATGCCTCAGATAATGAGTTTATTCATCAAAGTTTAAGACATTCAAATCGAGCATGCATTCACATTCAGTCTTAAGTAAAAGAAAATTAGATGCAAGTTTTGTATAAAGAATTGCATTTTTTTCCCAAGATTAGAGTACACCAATTACTTTTATTTGCATAAATTTTGAAATAAAGCATTAAACATAAATGGACCCCTAGCACGGGAGTTTATTGAAAGCTGTAAATAAAAACTTCCTAAGCATAGCAGAACTTAACCTCTCTAATCCTCATCAGAATCTTCGGTGTTAGTATTATACAACCATCCTCCAGAATCCCTGGAAAAATCTATCCCTGCCTCATTCACAAACTCATAGTCCATTGGCTCCTTCCAGGGTCTCCTAGAGCTCTCTCTAGTTTCAACATGGTTGGGTAGGGGTACAAAAGAAGGTCTAGGTGGAGATTCATAACCTATCTCCCCCGGGTCATCACTAGTAGCAGTTAAATCAATCACGGGGTTAGGTGGGAGTGGGACATACTCTATGTAGATTTCCTCATCCTCACTATCAGTAATTAAGTCTATTACAGGTATTGGAGGTGGCTCAATAATCTGAACCTCATCATCACTGCTCTCGTCTAAGGGTATGATTGGTTGTGGTGCAGGTTACGGTGCAGGTTGTAGCATTGGTAAATCTTTTGAGTTGATAGGGGTTTTGGATGCCATTGCTTCCCCTTCCTCGCAGTTCTAATCATTCTAACCAACCTACAACATAAACAAGCCAGATTAGTCAAAAGATTTTAATCCTTAATGAAACAAAGTATATGCTATTAATAATTTCCTAAACCTAGGCTCTGATACTACTTGTAACACCCCACTACTTATGCCCCATTGGAGTTGGGGATGTCGCCCCGTCCACAGGACAAGGGGTCTTTATAACTAGGACACACAAAATAAAACAAAAAAAATAATTCAAAATTAAACTTATTACAACCCAGCAACACATGAACAAATTCAAAAAAATAATTGTCTACGACTGTCTCTCAAAAGAAATGTATAGGAAAAATAATAATGAGTCTTCAAGACATAGGCAGTGCTCTAGCTAATAACCTTCACAGCAGGTCGACTTGAAAACATGGCATAAAAGGTGGTGAGATATAAATCTTAGTAAGCTCGTGTGTGCTTTGAGTGTTTTAGGAAAAATAGTTCATATATGCAAGTTGTAAATGTTTGATAAAAGAAGGTGCTGGCAAGCCTTAAATAAATTCCATAAATGAAGAGTGGTGTTTTAGTTTCCCAAACATACATGTGCACAATAAATACAATCACTCAAAAGAGGTAGCCATGGTACCACACTTTGTGCACCATGACAATATAACGATCAGAATGCCACGCTTTATGCATACTGACACAAAGTAGGTGTACGGCCTATCGGGTGAGATACTCCTCCATCTCTACACCCAAACTTACTGGTTGTCCACTCCGAAAACACACAGTCCACTTGACTGAACTTGCTAGCTCGAACTGGTATGACCTACAGGACTGGCATCCTATTCGGGAAGGACTCACCCCTCAGAGGTAGCCACCTACTAAAAGACTTACCCTAACCCTTTAAAGACTAGTCCTAGTAGTCTACTCTTATTGAGTACTCAACATTGTTTGTCCCACTTGGGAGGAAAAAGCCCATACAATGATTCACTTGAAAATAGCAATTATGATTTCTAAAATTCTTACCAAAGTTGGGTTTTTAGGAAAAGTTTAGAGTTTGTTGTGAAATTACTTGTTTAGTTTTAAATGGTTTGCTTAATGGAATGAAAAAGGAAAATTGTCCATAATTGCCTTTACAGTACAAATACTCGTATACGATGAGTTTGACTTGCCACAATAACTTTGTTCTTCAAATGGTTGCATGCAGGAACTTACCTGATCTTTTGCTCTTCCTGAGTTCAAAAGTCTTCCAAGGTTAACCTAACCCTGCCTGGGGTAAACATAAGGTATAAGACAATATCCAGACCATATTTTCCTTACATAAATAATTCCCAATTCAACTAGTCACAACCACAACTAACCATGACCATAATGCCTTAGGCTTTAATACTAGTTGATAAAATATTTTATAAAATTAACTAACTTGATGAGTTTAAATAAATGGATGTTATAAAATAAATAATAATAAGTTATAGTTTCAAATACTAAATAATGAATTATATTGCTAACAAATAAATTTAAAGAATGAATAATAATAATAAATCCTAAATAATATTGGTAATTAGTAATATTTAAATAGTATTATTATTATAAATAATAAATTACAACTAATTTTTAATTAATAATTAATAGATAATAAATAATCAATAAAATTAATAATAAATGAATTATACTTAATTTTTAATTAATAAATAATAAATAAATTTTAATATAAATAATATTTATGGATATAGATAAAAGCTTTAGTAAGGCAAACTAATATTATTACTATGGTCTACAAGGTAATTTGATATTAATTAATTCTAACATTTTATTATTTAAATAAAAGATTTTATTTATTTAACTAATAAAATAATAATATTTTAAAATAATATTCTTCTTCAAACCTACATGATGTTTTTTGGATTTTGTAGCTTAAATCGAATAATTATTCTAATTAAATTAATAACAAAATGTTAATAAAAATAATTCTAGAATTAATAAAGAAAATAGTTTTTACCATAATTTTCTATTGTTAGAGAAAATCTATGAACATATTCTCATATAATAAATAGCATGTTAATCTATCCATGAATATAGTCTTGAATCAACATATATTACAACATAAATGATCTTCTACTAGGTATAACATCATCTATGGCTTTATTGAAAAATAAGAACATTAAGGCCTAATCAACAATAGTGTCATAACATCTAACATGCATCAAAACATCCATAAATCTCTTTAGTCATGATGAACATATAGATTCTAAAACAAAATTCATAAGACATAGCATTCATTCCAACTCTCATGTCCTAACTCTATCCCCTTCAACCGCCTACATATAGTGAACCCCTACTTTATTCAATCATTCTATCAACATCTAGGAGTTTTAATTTTGAAAATTAAAAAGAAAGATTAAGGAAAAATACTTGATTGGTAATCGATCGATGAAGAGTTTTCCTTGATTGGAGAAGATCCTCAAGCACTTGATGGCTTTTAGTGGTCTGCAAGTAGCCATGGTTGAACATCCCCATTTTGGCCAAGAGAGAAAGAGTGTGTGTGTGAGAAAGAGATGAATGGGAGTAGAGAGGAATGTTAGAAGTTGAATAGAAGAGGAAGAACAAAGAGATTGTTCTTATTTTACCTTTTGGTGTTCTTGGAACCTTCAACAAAAAATGGTTGGTTTGATCCATTTGGAAATCCGAATTTGTGTGATTTGGTGTTATAAAGGGCAGAAATGAAGATTATAGGTTGAATATGGATGATCTATAGTGTTTGGGAGTGATTGGAGGTGTTTAGGATTGGTTTAGGATTGAAGATGTGAAGTGTGTGTTCTTGGTGTTCTTAGTGTTTTTTGAGAGAGTTTGACAGAAAATGGATTTTGAGTGTGGCTGGAATTGTGATGGCTGAATGACCTAGTGCAGAAGGGAGTTTTGGCTATCAAGAATGAGAGAGAAGGTTTCCAGATTTTTTTGAAATTCAAATGGGGAAAAAGGTGGAGTTGTTTGAGGTATAAGATTAGTTAATGGAGTTTGTTCATGGAATGTCTCTTATTCTTTGATGGTGTATGACTGAATTAGCTAGGTTTTAGTCAAAGAATGAAGGGTTGTTTAGTACCTAAGGCTGGCTAAAAATGGTCTTATAATGGCAAATGATTTTTTGGTTTAATCACTTAGCTATAGGTATGTTTTAATGGAACAGAATCTGAAATTTAGTTTGACGTTTGAAAAAGTTTTGGATAGAGTAATCTTTGGAGCTTTTTGAGGTATGATCATGGAGTCCTAACATTCAAGATTGGTGTGGAGGCCAAGATGTTTGGTCCATGGCTATTCAAGGTCTGAATTTCAATAGCCATTGATGAAAAATTTCGGTCGTAGCCTTGAAGAGACAAGAAGGAAAATTTCTGGAATTTAAGCTTCAAGAACATTTGGAGTTGAAATGATTTTGGTGCAGAATTTTCTGTTCTCTTTGGCACGATTTTGCAGCTGGATTCTAAGGGTGTTTTAAGGTCTTTTAATGGTAGTTTTCCAGCCTTCATCTTGAAGAAAAATAGAGGAAGTTCCAACTGTTCATATGCTCTAATGGTGGCTTCAAATTCCATGTTTAATATAGCTAGTTTGCTGAAACGAAATTTTAGTTTTGGGATGTTTGCACAGTTTGAAAATTCACTGAATTTCCAACCTTCAACCTTACTGATGTGTTTCAATTTAGGTATAAAAATCGTATAAAAACTAAGCACATTTCAAATCAAGTTAAATTAAAATGTTAACCCCAAATTACAGCAAGTGTACTCATCATTAACAAAGTATAGGTTTCAAATGAATGTCGATCCTCTAGGAATAAGTATGCATTAATCACTTTTCATTCATTGTTTAACCGACTCAATAAAGTAAAAATGAAATAAAAATAAAAATAAAATGAAAGAATATATTCATGTTAAGGATGGAGAAGTATGTTACTCAAACCATTATTTTGATAATCATAATCTTAAAGTACCCAATCATTATCATAACTAATTATTCCCTTGACATAATGAAGGATTAAGATAGACTCACTTCTTTTTCAATCCATGAAATCAGTACCTTCTAGAAAAATTAGAATCACTTGGTCTCGTCTCAACTAATTTATCCAAAAGATGCATTAAACAAAATCCTTGATTAAATTCCCTTGGTCTCGGCGAATTCAAAACATGAAATTAACCAATGAATCCTTGGTCTCAACAAACATCAATTAACCTTTAATCGCCTAGTCCTCATCAATTAACCCCCTTGGTCTCGACGAGTTAATAGATAACATATATAGAATCAATAAATTGAAACCACCATCAACCCCTTTGGTCTCAGCGAATTAATAGAAAGAACCAACAAATTAATCCCATAATAAGCACAAGTAACTAAATACCAAGAAGAACAATCAATTAATTAAAAGATCAAATAATTCTAAATATCATAAATACCTAAAACAATATCAAATTACAATAAAATAATTAATTCATCATTGTCAAGAAAAAGAAAACAAAGTAAAAGAAAGAACTCATAGACAAGCCTCATTCTTCTTCCTTTGAAGACCTCATTGCACAACCCTCATTGAATTGAAGAATTCCTCATTTGACTGAGTGATTTTCTATGATGATCAATGAATTCTCTCTTTTTCTCTTGCGTTTTCCATTTATTTACAAGCTTAGGAAGTGCCTAAACTTATTGGTGTGATGTTCTTGGCCGAGTAGAAGTAGAAAGATAGTAAAACTCCACAGATTACCAAAAACCGCGTACAAAAATCAAGATCCCGTCCTTTCCTCAGAGCACAGCCAGCGCCACCTTGGCTGCCAGAGCCAGCACCGGCGCCGATTGTGTTCTGTTTCTTCCTTTGTTCGTCGATTTTTTCTTGATTTTAGCACTATGTTGTCCAGAGTGTAGCCGGCGCCGCCTTGGCTACTAGAGCTGGCACCGGTTCAGTTCTGTCCCGGTCTGTTTCAACAATTTTTTGTCGCCTCGAAGTTCATGCAACTAGCACATGGCCGGCGCCAGTTCCTTTGTCCTGACCGGCGCCACCTCTATTCTGTTTTGCGATGTTTTTGCTTCGTTTTACCCTTAAAATCTGAAATAATGAACAAAATACCTTTCCAAGGGTAAAATCTCAAATATAAAGGAATATGGCTAGTTATTGAATATAATGTATTACAAAAGAGTCTCAAATAACTAGGAAAACATGACTAATTTAGGCTCTATCACTTACATAAAATGACTGTTTTTCTTGCAGAAATTGGGTAGGAAAGCTAGCTGACACTTTTGAAAATAGCCTTGAAGGAAATCTGGAAAATTTTCCAAATTTTCCTTTACCAAAACATGAACAAGATGAAGATGGAGTTTGAATGAATAGCTATGGTGTTTTCTTTTCTTTGGAATCCCTACCTAATTCTCCTCCTTACTTTCAGCCTCATCTATCCCACTAGAGCTGATTTTCGAATTCCAAGCTAGGGATTTATCACATAATTTTTATGATTAAAAATTGGATTAATGAATTAAGATTAGTTTAAATTTCAAAGATGTTAGAACAAAGCTAGCAAAATAAAAGAGAACAAGAATTCTTCTAGAATTCTTTTTAGGACAAGACCACATGGTTAAGACATTACCATCATATCTTCCTTAAGACAACATTCCTATCTTTAAGGAATGTAAGAAAACCAAAAATTGAAACATGGTTAAGATAATTATGAATAAAACTTAAATGAAGGGATTTGAATTCAAGACCTTAGAGATTCAATCACAAAGCTTTAACCACTTAACCACAATAACTCTTGTTCTTATTTTCTCATCCAAATATTCTTCTTATCTAAACCTGAAGTCATCTTCCTATTTTG
The DNA here is from genome assembly GCA_026120185.1 of Voacanga thouarsii. NCBI lineage: Eukaryota > Viridiplantae > Streptophyta > Magnoliopsida > Gentianales > Apocynaceae > Voacanga > Voacanga thouarsii. Next base: position 109,923 of record JANUWF010002328.1, read on the forward strand.
ACCTCAAGAAAAATTACCTTTTTACCCAACAAGTATCAATAAACCATTTAACCTATAAACCACAATTCTAAGGCATATAAAATCATTCAAAAGGGTATATTTTATGCATGATGACATGATATGCATCCTATGCCCCTTACTCTAATGTTGGCTTTAGGTGGGGTTTCACATGATCTGTCCTGGTTTTCTCAAGAAGTTTTGATCATTAAGGAAGCTATCCAACTCTCTGAGATTTTTATCAATGAATATGTCACAGAATCATGTCAATAACTTAAAACAAATTAACCAATAGCTCTAGTCTCAAAGATTCCTTTATTCCTGAAGAGAGCACTTTTTGACTACATTTAGGTATCAAACTGGTATCCTTTTTGGACATTAGCAAACTGAGATCTCAGATCATAAGTTTTCATATCAAGCAGTTTATCCAAATCTTGCCATGAATTTCATAGAGAGAATTACAAGACCTTGGCTATATTCAGAGGTTTTAGAGCAGAACACCAATTTAGAGCACAATGTTTCCCTCATGTTAGTTTACTACTCAAGGACTGTCAAGCAGTTATTCATTAGTGCATTATTAACAATTAGCCACAGAGAGCATAACATAATATCACATAGGTGATCAATTGAATTTTTTCATTCTTTCCTGATTAGTAGAATAATCACAGCACAGTCAGCGGAGCCAGTACAGTCACAATCCCAACATTGTCCAATCACAACAGGCAGGTATAAAACATCCAAGCATGACAATCACAATCCAACGAATATTAGTCAGTTATAAGCAAACCATCCAAGCATGACAATCACACATCCAAGCATGACAATCACAATCTAATGAATATCAGGCACTTTTCTCCCCCTTTGTCATCAATTAAAATGAGGAGTAACATAAATGCAACAGGAAAAATGATATATATGGATATGAAGCATTCATAAGGTAAGTAGATAGACTTGTTAAAAGACAAAAAATAAATTGTTCAGATGTAAAAAAAAGAAATTAAGACTATTCAAGATATCAATGAGAATTGAGTTCAGTCTGGTTAGAGGTCAGCTGGAGTGCAGTCCACTAATCTGGTCAATCAGGAGATGTGAACTGTTTCAATGTTCAACTTGGCACCTTTTCGGGAGTGTTGGCCAACAATCCTACTTGATTTCCTCTTAACCACTACATGTTTCTATCTCTCCCAGATGAGACATGAGGTTCAAAGGAGGCAGGGGGTGCTATAGCTTTCTAAGGGGGGAATTTTTCTTTGTCGTGTGCAGTAACTGTCACTTCCTCAGCAGGCTATTCTCGTCTAGTTTCTTCCTCAGGGACTGTTGCCTCTGCTATTTCCTTTGCTGGAGCAGGTGCTGCTAGAACAGATACCGGTTCATCCATTTTTGCCTTCTTTTCTACCATAGTTAGTCTATTTCCAAGAGTTTGAATATTTGAGCTGAGGCCATCCAATTTGACAACCAGAGAATTGATGGCATTCAAAATGCTTTCAGATAATCCTTTATCCTGAGCCTGTTCTTTTCCTTTGGCAGAGGATGCTTCTTGAGGTTCTACCTCAATTTTTCTTTTGGCTCCAACAAAAGGGGCATTTTTCCTTCAGCTTTTACTTTTAGCAATCTTTCCCTTTCCTTACCATTTGTATCACAGAGCAACTTCCATTCATTTCCCATCCTCATATATCCCATGCACTCAAAAGACTCAAAGCTATATATATTCATTGTTGATGGTGCACAAAGGATTGAATTTACATCAACATTAAAGTATCTAAAGACTTTTGTTAACAAATTTCCATACAGCAGGGCCTTGCTAAAGGTGTTTCTTGTTTGCAATATCAACTTGGCAGCCAAGAACCCAAAACTTATTTTTCTTCCTTTAGCCAAAACTAACATGATCACCATTTTCATTATTTTAATGGAGGTTTTGTGACCAAAACTTGGGACCACCATGGTTGAGACCATATGGTGTGAGATTCTACCTTCTCCATTTAGCCATTGGTGTTTTTGTCACTAGAATTCTTGAAACTCCTTCCACCAGCAAATATTTCTTCAAACTTATTTAAATCAAACATGTCAGTTCCCTCCGAAAATTTATTTAGTTCAAAATATTGAATTCCTCCATCTCTTACTTAACACATTCTGTTCAGCAAACGGTGGCCGAACTCAATATTCATCCTCCCAACTCTAGAAGTGTACCATCTGATCATAAACTTTTCTTCGGTTTCCTTAAGTCGTCCTTTCCTTAGGTTAGCATAGAAATCCCAAATGAGTGGGGTAAATAATTTTTCATCGATGGACAATAAACTACCCCAACTAACATATTCAAACATATTCAACACATTTGAGAAATTCAGGAAAGACGATGGATTTACTCGATACCCAATAATCATAGTTCTATTTCTTGAGACCCAATCATTATAATCAGACTCACTTTTTGAATCTAAAAAAATCAAAGTACCTGAGTCTCGGGACTCTCTTGTTCCGATGATGATTTTGAGGAGTCATAATGGGAAGTTGAGAAATCTGGTGTACTTTCTTTTCCTTTGTTCATTGCTGAGAACTTCTTCTTCATCATTGGAGAAATTTTTCAGACCTTCTTTGGTTTCAGTGTGGTTGATTTTGTTTTTGCCATTTTGTTGAGAAGATAAGGGCTTTGACACTCGGTTGTTCAAAGAGGAAGAACTCAGAGAATTCAGAGGAAGATGGAGTGATGAATTGTCGGTTCCAGAGTTTGGAAGAGAGAAGGAAAGGAAAGTGCTTTGTGAGTACATAGAAAGCTACGATAGAAGTACACTTAGGTACATTGAAAAGCCACTTTACTCAGAGATTTCAAAAAGCCGTCTTGAGAAAAGTGCAAGCATTTTGAAATTCAAACATGAAAATACGGAAGCAGTTATTTTAAAAAGAAATACGAAGCATCAAAGATGATTCTGTTTTAGATTCAGGCTCGATCTGAAATATACATCCAAACAGAACTTCTTCAGGGATGAGTTTTGGAGGTGGATTTTGGACTCAAACACTGTGTCCAAAATCTTTGTTTTTAGTGATTCTGCAAGATAAAAAAAAAAAAAAAACTTGTGCAACCAAGTCAATCTTGTGATTTTTGTAATTTCCAAACCTCTTCTCAGATTATTGAATCTTTCTTCGGCCAGAGGTTTTGTAAAGATGTCGATAAGTTGTTCATCAGTTGAAATATATTCAATACACACATTGCCTTTAAGCACATGAACGCGGATAAAATGATATTTAACTTCTATATGTTTGGTCCTAGAATGTTGAACAGGATTCTTAGTTAGATTGATAGCACTTGTATTGTCACCAAATATAGGTACGCAATTAAAATTAAGACCAAAATCAAGCAATGTATTTTTCATCCACAAGATTTGTGCACAGCAGCTATCGGCTGCAATATATTTGGCCTTGGTTGTGGATAAGGATACACATGCTTACTTCTTGTTGTGCCATGACACTAGAGAGTGTTCAAGAAATTGACAATGGCCACTAGTGCTTTTTCTTTCCACTTTGAAGCCCCCATAATACGTATCAGTGTATCTTATACGATAAAATATGTTAGTGTGAGGATACCATAAGCCATAATCATATGTGCCGATTGGATATTGAAGGATGAGTTTTACTGCACATAGGTGCGATTCCTTTGGACATGATTGAAACCGGACACAAAAATAAACTAAAAACATAATATCAGGCTGGCTAGCGGTGAGATAGAGTAAGCTTCCAATCATACCTCTATACTTATGTTCATCTACCTTCTTGCCATTTTCATCTTTGTCAAGTTTTATAGAAATGCTTATAGGTGTACAGATTTCTTTGGCTTCATTTATACCAAACCTTTTGAGCAGCTCCTTGTCATACCTAGCTTAATTTATGAAGATTCCATCCTTGGTTTGGTTAATTTGCAGTCTAAGGAAGAAGTTTAGTTCTCCCATCATACTCATTTCGAATTCTTACTGCATTGTCTTAGCAAACATCTTGCACAAAGAATCATTAGTAACATAAAAAATGACGTCATCAACATAAATTTGAGCAATAAGTAGATCACCAAATTTATCAAATTTGATAAATAAAGTGGTATCAATCAAGCCACTTGAACAATCTTTTGAAAGCAAGAATCTACTAAGCCTCTCATACCAAGCTCGTAGGGCTTGTTTTAACCCATAAAGAGCCTTAGAAAGTTTGAAAACATAATTTGAAAATTGCTCATGAAGAAAACTAGGAAGTTATTCTACATACACTTCCTTCTCAATAAAACCATTTAGGAACACACTCTTAACATCCATTTGATGAGTATGAAATTTTTGAAGGAAGCAAAAGCAAGAAGCATTCTTATAGATTCTAGTCTAGCAATGGGAGAATATGTCTCATCATAGTCAGTACCCTCTTTTTGATTGAATCCTTGGGCCACCAGTCTAGCTTTATTTCTAATGATAGCTCCATTTTCATCAAGTTTGTTTCTAAATACCCACTTGGTACCAATAATTGGATGATCAAGTAGTCTAGGAAAAATTTTCCAAACTTGATTTCTTTCAAATTGGTTTAGTTCTTCTTGCATAGAAATTATCTAAAATTCATCATGCAGTGCTACATCAATACAGTTAGGTTCTATACTTGAGAGAAGGGCAAAGCTATCTATGAAATACCGTCTAGTTTTAATTCCACAGCTTGGATCACCAATTATTTATTTTTTGGGATGACCGGTTTTATATTTCCAATCCTTTGGTAATTGTTGATCTGTGGACTTTTCAGTTTGTTACCTTCCTTGTTTAGCTTGTTGTTCTTCAATTTCTTCTTCTTTTGCATGAGTATCTAGCGGTGGAGCTTTGATTTGGTCTTTTCTTACTTCCTTTGAACCTCCTACATCATTATCATCATCTTTCATTGGAGCATAAATGTTAGATTTATAAAAGACATATACGGATTCCTCCACATATAGAGTTCTTTTATTGTATACTCTATATACTTTTTTATTGGAAGAGTATTCAAGAAATATAGCCTTATCGGATTTGCTATCAAATTTTCCAAGATTGTCTCGGGTATTAAGGACAAAACATTTGCAGCCGAACACTTTAAAATAGGAGATTGATGGAGTTTTGTTAAACATAAGTTCAAATGGTGTTTTTCTCAAAAAACGGTCTCAACATTACTTAGTTTACAATATAACATGTTGTATTAACAACTTCTGCCCAAAAGTATTTTGGAAGGGAGTTTTCACAAATCATGGATCTAGCCATTTCTTGCAAAGTTCAATTTTTCCTCTCAACAACACCATTTTATTGAGGTGTTTTAGCTGCTGAAAATTTGTGAAATACTCCATTTTCATCACAAAAGTGTGTAAATTCATTATTGCAAAATTTTCTACCATTATCACTTCTAATAGAAATCAGTTTGTATCTAATAGAGTTTTGGACGCGTTTGATCAGTTTTGAAAATTTAGAAAAGGCTTCATCCTTTTGTCCAAGAAATAAAGTCCAAATAAATCTGGAGAAATCATCAACTAGCACATATGCACTTTTTACCTCCAAGGCTAACAGTCCTCATTGGTCCAAACAAATCCATATGAATTAATTCAAGAGGTTTTGAGGTTGAAATCATTTTCTTGGGTTTAAAGGAAGTTTTGATTTGTTTTCCAAATTGGCATGCATCACAAATTTTGCTTTTGTCAAACTTCATTTTGGGTAATCCCCTAACAAGTACTTTTAAGGATAATTTGTTTAGCAAATCAAAAGATACATGAACTAATCTTTTAGGCCAAAGGTAACCATCATTGTCATGTACAGAGAGACATCTAATACCATGAGCTATAAAGTCATTTAGATAGAATGCATACACATTTTCAATACGGTTCGCAACAAATATTGTTTCCTTATTTGAGCTATCTATGATAGAGCAAGAATCCTTTTAAAAAATGACTTTGCAGCCATTGTCACATAGTTGGCTAATGCTAAGCAAATTATATTTCAGCTCATCAATTAGTAATACTTATTTTATAATAGTTGAGGAACCTTTACTAATGTTACCTATACAAAAAATTTTTCCTTTCTTTTTGTCTCCAAAGGTAACGAATCCTTCATTTATGGTTTGCACATCTTCTAACAAGGCTGCATTTCCAGTCATATTTCTTGAACATCCGCTGTCCAAGAACCACTTGGTAAAGCTCATTTTCTCCAATGAATGTGCCTATACATGAGAAAGAAGCGTGATTTTTGGCACCCATATTTTCTTGAGTCCGTGGGGGTTAGTAGTGTTTTCTCTAACTTTTCAAAATGTTATTCCACCAAATTCCACTTTTTTCTTAATATGACACCTAAATGCTATGTGTCCAGATTTTCCACAATGTGTGGATGCTTTGTGTGTCATGTAACATGAGGCAGCTTTAACAAATCGAGGTTTATGAATTTTATCCTTGTTCTCATGTCTATAACCTAGGCCATTTTGGTTTCCAGTTTGGTATTGAGCTTCAAGTAATTTTTCCAAGTTGTTTTTGCCACTTGTAAATTTTCCAATACATGTGGTAAGGTCATTAATTCTATTTTCCATGTAATCAAACATGCTAACCATACTTTCAAGAGAATGAATTTTATCATACAAACTTCCATTTTCTAGAGATACATGCTGTAAAGTAGTAATGATCACATCCTTTTTCATAATAGCACATATATGTGACTCAAGAGATATTTTGTTCTTACTCAACAACTTTTCATTCTCATTTAACAAACAATCAATCTTCAATTTTTTTTTTATTTTTTCTAGATAGTTTTTTTAGTTCATGAAACATATCAATTAGCAATTCATTTGGATCACCATGCTTTTCATGTTTAGATATATGCGAATTAGACATGAAATCAGTGGTGGTAGAGTTTACCTCATTTTCCATGGCTATTAAGCATATGTTGGCAGTTTCATTTTTAGAATCTTCTTCTTCAGACTCAGACCCATTTTAGTCTTAAGTCCTCATCAATCCTTTGCCTTTCTTTACCTTCAACTCATTCTTCTTCTTTTTAAGCATTCTGCCTTCATTTTCTTTTGCAACTAGATAGTCAGCAATGAAATAATTGTTGGGATGTATGCCCTCTTAGATTAGGTTTCTGATGTAAAAATTGAATATTTTAATAAAATTATTATTTGTGAATTTACAATTTTATTTGTTCACAATTATGTTTGGAAAAGACCCATTGTGTTTAAGTAAGTGGTCCATGTGAATGGAGGTCTTTCACAGTAAGGTATGGATCACGGATTACTTAACACATAAACTTTTGTTCTTAACCGATTGATGAGAATGGGAATCTCATCATGTTTAGTTTATTATGTTGTGAATTTTAAATGGGGAATGGCTTAACTTTAGCCAATGAGTAGTCCACTCACTTCATAACATAAGTGTATTTTGAATACGTAGAACAAGACCTGTAGTAGTGGTTTCTAAAAGTACTATATGGTAGAAAACCTAGACTACTACCGCTACAGCGTGGACTAGTACTCCACGACTTAAGTATAAGTTGGTGGTCTGATGAAGTTGGAAGCATATACTTTGATATGCTATAGTTGAGGTTCTATCGTAGGGCTAATATACTTTCATGTTGGGTATGTGTAACTAGTTAGTTAAGACAGACTTGTACAAGATAGTTTCTATACTATATCGCCCCTTGTGGTTGCTTGAATGATCTAAATATCTAGTGTCCTAGGAAACATGACTTGGATGTTTGCTTTAGGGTAGCTCCCTTGGAAAGCGGAAACAACTCAGGAAGTCGTGGATCATTGGACTAGAAGCCTAAGGATGGTAGATGTCATTTAGAGAGGTGTTAATACACTTCTTCCTCTCTAAATGTACGGCGATGTATAGAAGGATATTTTAGTCATTACACCTGTAGGTCGAAGACTTTGCTAACACAACACTATCCTTGGGGTCAATATTTCCTTATAGTGATATTAGAAAATATTGAAAATGTAAAATACAACTATTTATATGGCAAGGGTATTTTGGTCATTTTATTAGCCAAGGCTGTGTGTCTTTTGGTCCCCCAGTATAGACCATGAGTTCTAATTAAATACGGGTTAAGGAATTGATCTTAAATTAAATGAAATTATTTTATTTAAGTATCCTGATTTAATTATTGGGCTAGAATAAAATAAAGGTCCATGGAGAGAGAATTAATTAAATTAGTTTAGTGGGTTAATTAATTATTCAGGATTTTGGCCCAGTTTGAATAATTAGGGATTAACCTGGGACTAAACTGATTTAGGCTTATTTAATTAGACTAGTTTATTTGGACTAGAAAAATTAATTATTAATTGGGCCATTTATGTGGTTCTAATTAGAATAATTAATTAAGCCCAAAAGGTTAAACTAAGAGTCCAATGTCCTAATCCAATTTAACCTAGGGTTTTATTTTGGTTAAACAAGAGGATTGGAAACAACGTGGTTGTTACAGAATACTCTGAGCCAGACGTCTTTCTCTCTCTTTCTCGAGAAAAATTCTCTAGCCTGTTAGTTGTTCACCAAACAGTAGTTACGCAGGCCATATACTGGAAGACCGAGAGTTCGGTGTTCACATACATGCAAAGGCAGAGTAGGAGGCTTGTAGGAATCGCACCAGAGGCTTCTATCAACACACCTACCCTAATTGCACACGTTTTGGTCGAACCACCTTTGAGAACCAGAAGAAGAGGTAAAAATTTTATAACCTTAGGATTGGGACAGGGCGTAACCGGCGCTGGCTAGGGCAGCCGGAGCCAGCGCTGGCCCTATCCTGGATTCCCTGTTCTTATTTTTTCAGTTTTTTTATATTAGCTTCCGCTGCGTGCCCTGTGTTTTCCCGCTTTCCGAGCCTTCAATATTCAGTGCTTTTGCATTCATAACATTGAGGCCTGAACACTGAGGTTTGTCCTTTCCTTTTTGCAAACTTTTTTCCTCTTTTGAAGTTCCTATTGTTGAACATCCTTTTGAATTTCTTTGGTATCATTGCCAATTCTTCATTATCTACTTCAGTTTTATCACTACTATCTGATTAATTAGTTTCTACATCCTTTTTTTCAGCTTTCAGTGCTATTCCCTTCTTATCTTTATCATGATCATCGGATTCCCGAAACCTCTTGAGTTTTATTTCATGTGTTAGAAGAGAGCCAATCAGCTCTTCGATTGGTAAAGATTTTAAGTCCTTGGATTCTTCTACAGCAAGAGCCTTTGACTGCCAGCTCTTAGGTAATGCATTTAGAATTTTTTGGTTTTGTTCCCCAAGGGAATAAACCTTCCCATAGGCTTTGAAACTATTTGTGATATTTGTGAATTTAGTGAACATATCAGTTATGATTTCATTCGGCTTCATTGTGAATAATTCATAATCATGAATTAAAAGCCCTAATTTAGATTCTTTAACTTGGTTTGTCCTCTCATGGGTGACCTCAAGTAATTCCACATGTCTTGGGCTGAATCACAGCCACTAACTAAATTGTATTTAGTAGCATCTAGTGCACAACACAAGATATTCATAGCCTGAAAATTCAATGTCATCTTAGCATTGTCTTCAACATAAAATTTGTCATTTTATTTTGGCACTTTTACGCCATCAACAACTTTTTTCGGAATAAAAAGACCCTTTTCTATCAAATTTCACAACTCAAAGTTGATTAAGCATACCAAGATTTTCATTCTGTTTTTTTAAAATGTGTAGTTGTTTCCATTGAACAGAGGAGGTTGATTTGTTGATGAACCTTCAACATATAGAAGAGAGGATGAGTTTGCCATGAGGATCTTTCCTTCAAGGTTGTTAGACCGAGAATAAAGTAGACCAAGCTCTGATACCAAATGAAAAACCTTAGAGGGTGGGTGAATAAGGTTTTTAGCAAACTAAAATTTTTAAGAAATCTATTTTACAGAATATAAATGTTCTTTAAGTTTCTTTGACCAACTACATTGCAACAGAGAGAGCTATTCAAGGAAACTTTGGGAAATATGCAAATTCAGATTGAGATAAGAAGCATGATGCAATTAATGCTATATTAAAAATGGGTTGGTGAACACCTTTAAAGATTTCTTTAAGACACTAAGAGATTCTGAGCAGGGAAAGTTTGCAAGATCTTTCAAAATAAATGCTGAGAGTAAATGCAGAGAAATGAGACACGGAATGTATAGTAGTTCGATCTACTAAGATCTACATCCACTACTTTAAACTTACACTTAAGGATTTTCAACCAGATTTCATTTACCCAACTTAATAGAATCAATTTGTACCATATACAAGAAAGGATCACCACACTTGGTTTTCCAAAACCTCTCAATCAACTAACAAATCAAGGCTCGCCCTAGATGGGTTTTACACCACAACCTTGGTACATAAAGGAGATTGAAGATAAATGGAACTAGAATGGCTCACTTCTTTAAGTAGATGAGCACCAAGAACAAGCACAAACACTTTTAGCTTTAAGACACAATTTGATTTCACTTTGAAGCACTTTGATAAATGAGACTTTTGTTTTCTATAGAGTAAGAATGTTTCTTAGAAAGATAAGAAAAAAATCTGCTTTCAAATCGAGTTTAAAGCCTTATATAGAGACATAAAGTAAAGTACCAACGTCTATTTTTTACTGTCAGATTTATCAGTGTTTTTGGACCGATGTTTTGGATAATGGTGCATCCAAAAGGAAAGTCCAAAATAGTACTTTTTCAGGCTGAAATGATTTGATACTGTTCACAGCTTTTTGGAAGTAACTTCTGGGTGCAAGGTCACCCAAAGCACTCAATCTAAAATTTTGAGGATTTTAAAACTTTGAAATCTTTTGTTTTAGTGCTTCTCGGTGAAATTAAACTGAATTAAAAGGTAAAGAGAACATATAAATTTACACAGAGAGATACCTTAACAAGGATTCCTAGTCTAAGGTTCTTCCACAACAGATTCTTTGATTTGCAATCTTTCAAGCTTGTTCCTTCTTGTTGATTTTCTATTTTTAGATTCTATAGCTTCAAGAGTTGCTTTAGAAATCATATTTGAACGTCTTGGAAGACTTGAGGTCAAACATGTCCTATAATAAGTAAATCACACATGTTAGTTCTCATCATTGTTTGCCATAAGTCAAAATACAGGAGACCGCCCTTAGGGCTAACAGAAACCATCACAAACTGCTGCAAGCAAAAGCTTTCTTTTTTGTTTAGTGATTCTTATTTTTTCTTACCAAATCTATTATCCATGTATTCTATTATTATTTTAGCACATAACTAGTACTTAATCCATATCATTCCTCATTTTAACATCCTAAAATCTCCTTAGTTTTAGTCATGAAGAAAGTAGTAATGTTACATATGCAAAGTAACAAAAATGGCAGCTATGAAGAATATGAATTAATCTTCCATTTTCTCAACATCACAACAACCACTTATTTACTCAGTATATTTCATAAATCATCCTAATTTTCAAGAAAAATATATATTAAAATAATCTCCATAAGCTATAGAACATCTTTAATTCATGGAGGAAAGCCTTTTACCTTGTGTAGAACAATTTCTAGGCTAGCAAAGGTTTAAGCTTTTCTTTTTCTTCCTTTCTCTCTTTTCCTCCCAGTTTTTTTTTTTTTTTTTTTTGCTCTATTTCTTTTCTTTTTCATTTTCTTTCTTTTCTTGCTAAAATTTGATGGCCAAAATGGCCTCAACCATCCTTCCTTCTTCTATTTATAGAGATATTTAGCTTTTCTCAAAATTTAGTCATGCGATATAATGACTAAGCACAACTAATTGATGATGGAACCATATGGAAAATTATAGAATTATATAGAAGCTTGTGCATATCTTGAGAATTTAGTAGAACTTGAAAGAACTTTGTGGAATTCTTTAGAAACTTATAGAATTTTCCACTCATCCATGCAACCCATTAGCAAAACCCATATAGCTTCCAAGCAACCAATCATTTACAAACGTATAGCTTCCAAGTGACCAATCCTTTTGAAACACATGGTTTTCCATGCATCCAATCATCAAAAGCTACTTAGTTCTCTTGTAACCAATCACATAATCACATGTAGTCTCCATGCAACTGATCATAAATCTCCAAGTAGCTTTCTTATGTATGTAACCAATCATATTGTTCCAAATGTTTCATCCATACAACTTATCATAAGACTCTAGGTTACTTTTCATGCAATCATTTTTGTAAGTCCAAGTGGCTTCTTGTACGACCGTTAACATAGATCCATATGGCTTTCTTTTTATAAGCTAAACTAACTCAAATCTATTAATAAATAGCCCACCAACATTATATATATATATATATATATATATATTTAAAATCCATTATCTTTTTCTATCTTGACCATGGTTAACTATGTTTTCAAAAAATAATCATAGTTAATATTACTATTCATCCCAATGGGGAAAACTTTTTATTCTGCCATTGGGATCTATGCATTAAAATGAGCATTTTAGTATCTCCAGAATTTTCAAATTCTTTCTTAGTTTTTCTTAATTTGCAATCAAAAATTTCTCCAACATCCTTTAAATTTTTTATCTCACCAAATTGTTCTTTCCATTAAAGTAATAATTTCTTGTTTTGAGCCTGAATACATATGCTCACTCAACAAAAAGTAGTTGTCAGTTAAAGTACAAAAGGGAGGGATGTTACAATCTCCCCTCCTTAAAAAAAAAAAAAAAATCGTCCTCAAAATTTGCACTTGCCATGGTTTTGTCAAACATCTGTTTCTAGTTCTTTTGTAGCATCTATCTCTTTTTTTTCTGGTAGATCATTCATTTCAATACTTTCTATACTATATAGGTATTACGTAAAATAGAAGGATAAGTCTATTTCACACATACAAATATGGATGCATTGATAATCTCATGTATTCTTTGATCCCGATTATGTGTTTCTATATACAATGCTTTTATATGATCTATATGTAAACATCTTGTACTTACTCCATCATACATATAGATTCTTCTTTAAATTGCTTCAAGTCTCTTCCTTTCAACTTTTGTAGCTTCTTCCTAGGGGTCACCTATCCTAGGATTACTCTTGTCGAAGCACATTTAATTTCAACAATCCAATGGAATATTGTGCATACTGGTACAATCGCACTATTCCATATACCATGACAAAATAGAACTTCTAATACTCAAAATATAATACTAGAGCATTACACAAGTGCACTTATTCTTATATGCACAATTTATATCGTGTATTGATAAGGGCTCATCCTATACATATTTTTTAATATTTTTGTGCTTAAATTGTGATAAATTCTTATTCAAATCACTACTCACCACATCATTTTTTATCTTGTTTTTGTAGAAAATGAAAAAAACACCAATTGAAGATAATAAAGGTGAAAAGGAAGAAAAAAGAGCAAAAATGGAGGAAATGCATAGAGAAATGGTGGCCAAGGGGCCTAGAGATCAAATAGCGGCTAGAAGAATGGCCACCTAAAGCACAGCACAATGCTAGCTGCCCAGGAGAGGGGTGGACTAGGGAACTTCTATCTCCTTAGGTTGCCTAGGAATAAGCTTTGTATGCCATGGAGAAGATACAAGGTGGCCTAGGGAACTTCTAATTCCCTAGGCCGCTTAAGTGCAAGACAAATAAATGCTTGCCTAGCTTAAGAGCAGCCTAGAGTAGTTCTAATTCTCTAGGCTGCCTAAGAAAAACAAAAATTGTGAAAATTTTGTAATATAGGCAGCCTATTTCCCTAGGCCACCCTTTTGTCTAGAAACAACTTCCTTGGGCGCCCACTTGCACAGAAATGTGCTATTCTATGATTTTTCTAATTTTTCTTCATTGTACACTATAAATATCCTATTATAAACTCTAAATAATCTTTCTTGGTTGCCTAGCAACTAAGAGATCCCTTAGGGATTTCAAAAAAAAAAAAAAAAACCAAGAAATGGGGAGGATCTTGGAGACGTATGGAGAAGAAGAAAGGGTTGTTGAAGCAAATCCAAGGAAGAAGAAGATCAAGATCTTGTTTATATATGATGTTCTCTCTTTTATTTTTTTTTTGTATTATACTGTAACAATATTGATATTTAGATGATTTTAGTTATATTTGAGGGATAAACACTAATCTATGTTCTTGTGTTGAGTTGTTATTATGATTTATTGAATTCCAATATTTTGTATTTGATTACTTGGGTATTATTGTGTTAGATTGATTGTTTAGGTCTACTTGATTTATTTAATTCATTGGTTCACTCTTAATGAATTTGCGAGATGGAGTTAGGAGTTGAACACCAAATTAATTGGTTCAATGTTTATTTTCTTTCGATTAACTTAAGAGAGAGGTTGAAAGATTAGAACTTGGTAGTCAATGAATTTTTAATATTACCTAGAGATAGGGATATTAGGGCTTTCAGGTACCTTTGGGGTATTGAATGAGTGTAGTACTTCATTGGGTTAGATTAATTAGGTAGATATATCAATTAATTAAGCTTTAGAAAAGGAATCTCATAACTTGAGAGAGATTGAGATTTATTCTTGAAAACTCATACCGGTACTCAGCTGGGATTTGATAAATGTAGTAATAATCTCTTTACTTGACATATTTTTGGGGGATTTCTTCTTTTACACGGCCTTTCCCGTATTCTTACTCCTTAATAATCCTTGTGACTTTTTGCATATGGGTTTGATGTACTCTCTATTGTAGTAGTTTAGTTTAGTTAGTTTTATTTACTTTATCTCTATATTCTTTTTGGGTAGACAATAAGATTAGAGCAAAGTAGAGGTAATTGCTATGTTCTCATAGATTCGATACTTGTTATTCCTTATACTATGTGATGGATATACTTACCCTATTGTGTGATTTGAGTATTTGGTATTTTAATTTAAAACTTGATAATTTGTGTCTTATGTTAATACTATTTCCTACACGAAATACACGTATCAAGTTTTTGATGCCATTACTGAATATTGTAATATCAGGAAAACCTTGAATTTTGTTGACTTAGCTATATGTATATATTTGTAAATATTATGTAAATAGTTATTTCTATATTTATGCATAATACTAACCATCACTTGTATATAAGCTTCCTTTTATTTTTATACCTTGTTTGTATGTTGTTTCAATTATTTATCTTTTGTTTTTATGATAAATAGACCGTATTAGGTTCCAATATATTGTATCATTATTTTTGTTGTACTAGTATTAATTTTGATATTGTTGCATGTTGCTATCTTGGAAAATTGTATATATAGTAGATTTTTGGGATTTAAGTTTTGCTTTTGTATATAGCTTTGTTGTTGTCTACTATAATGGTTGTTGTTTGAGAATTTTGTATTTGTTGTTGTGTTAGTATTTTTTTAGGATGAAAATGTTGTTTTAATTGGCTATTAATTGAGGAGATCTTGTTGTCCCATAGTTATTGTGGTTGTTTGTTGTAAAATAGGATTTGATACCTTGTAATGGTGTTGGATATTTTGAGGATTTGGTTAATGTGGGATATTTTGGTAGGAAATTATTATTATTGTTGTGGAGGTTCTCTTTTAGCCTTGTGTTGATATTTTTGATGTTGTTATTGTACTATATATATGTGTTGGAGGATGAAAATTTGACTGTAGTAGTAGTGAATTAGTTGAGGTTGGTGGATTATTAATTTTTGGTTTGGAGATTGGGTTAACTTTTTGACACCTCTTGTATAATAGCTAATGAAGTATGGGAGTTATTTGTTAGTTATTTGGGAGATGCTATGGTGTTTTAGAAAGGTATAGTGCTCATGGATTGGTGGTTAGTGTTGTGAAAATCTTTTAAGTTTCTTTTCAATAAGTCACTAAGTTCTTAATTCTTCACTTTTCCTTATCATTCGTTGAGTTTATAGTGTGTTGTGTGTTGTATACTGATTCTTATACTTTGTATATTAGAATTTTATCGTGTATATATGTTAAGTATATATGGATGACGGTATATTAGCACATATATTGATTTAGTGTATCCTTATTGAAAATATTGGGTTGTTTATTTATTTTGTGGCTTTGTTGTATTGGTTGTAGTAGTTCTTGGTACTAATATATATTTTGGTATTATTTATATTAGTTGATTTTATAACTTGTTAATGATATTTATGTATATATCTATTAGTATATGGTGATTTATTTATTTTTTAGTATTGGTACTAATGCATTTTGTAACAACTCCTTGTATCCTTCTTATTTATATTTGCTTTTAAATTAATTTCTTTATCTGTTATTTTGTTTGTATTCTTGTTGTTACTATTTCTTTAGCCTTGGTATTCTGTTGTATTTTTCTTTTTCTTTTTTTTTTTTTTTTTGCAGAATGAAAGATTTTCTTCTTTTGGACAACCGTTCATTTCTTCTCCATCCTATAACACATTGAGCTTCAAGATGCTTGGAGAGTATGTCTTCTCCCTTTTTCTTTTAGTCCTGTTAAAAATTCCTATATTGTTTGATTTGTGGCCAATAAGCACATTGTCCAAGTTAAGTATAGGGGAGAGGTTGAATAATATTTTCTTTACAATTTTGTATTGCTTATTTTTGGGCTAAAATTTTTATTTTTGCATTTGGGCTAAGTTTTTTCACATTGTTGGATTAGTTTTCAAGACTTGTTGGTATATGTGTTGATATGTGTTAGTTTGGTGGATTTATTATTTATCTTTTTACTTAGAAATTCTACTTAAGACTTTTCTAAGAAAGTT
This sequence comes from Voacanga thouarsii, assembly GCA_026120185.1. NCBI lineage: Eukaryota > Viridiplantae > Streptophyta > Magnoliopsida > Gentianales > Apocynaceae > Voacanga > Voacanga thouarsii. The sequence continues at coordinate 126,550 of JANUWF010002328.1, forward strand.
AATTTTATGCACATTTATATATTAGGAATGACATAGATTAAGTTTTGAGAAGCAAGTTAACCTTGTTTATGACTTTGAAAATATTATGAAGCTTAGTTTTTTGAGAATAGATGAAAACTTTATGATGAAATATGAAGTGTGAATAATTGACTTATCTCTAGTTTCATGACAATTCCTATTCATTCATTCACTCATTTGTTTGTTTTGTATGTTGTATTATAGAAAATTTCAAATGTTTTTTGTATTTTTTAATAAAAAGGCAAGTAGGAGCAAGAGGTAGGTTCCTTATGTTGGGTATCTCAAGCTCGTATCCTACACGGTACAGTGGAAAATAAAATGAGATACCATCCCAGGACACGTCTATGTGTGGAAAACAAGATATAAAGATAATAAAGGTAACAACTTTTTACCTTTGTTTGATCGTCTGAAGAACAAAAATTTCTTCTTCAAGTTAAGGCGTGATCCAACAATCCACTAGATCCAACTTCACGAGAGTGGAACGTCTAACCACTATAATCACAGTGTGTGATTATCTCTAACATAATCCATATAGAAGAATACTCAAGCACCAAAATTTCCTATGCTAGCAGAAAAAGATGGTAGCTAGGGCTGTTTTCGTTTTCAGCCAAACGAGAAAAGGAGAGGGAAGAAGAAGCTGTTGTTTCGTGTATCCAATCCACCTTCTAGGGTTTCATGTGACTCATAATATATGTCACACGAAAATTCCTTCCAAAACTGAGAATTCTAATCCTATTAGAATTCCTTATTTGTAATTGGAAACATCAAGTTCTCACAATTATAACTTGGATCACAAATTATAACTAATTATAATTTATCCACAACAACTTCTCTTTCTCTCAATTAACCCCACTATGTTATCAAATAACATATTGAGTAAATAATCCTCTATAGTGTGTGACCTATTAGGTTTCCTAGTCAATTGGTAGTGAACATGAATTAATCCAAATGTCTTTGAGATTAATAATCCATAATTAATTAGAATTAATCCTATTAATTCTAATCAGGATTGGTTTATTAATTCATCAATTAATAAACCCATATTCCCAGATCATGAGCGGTATCTAGCAACACATCATAACCACCCAAGAGTCCAGGAAGTCAAGTGACTTGACATGAATCCTTCAATAACAAACTTTAGTGCAATTAATTCCTTTCACCATACAATATTTCATTTGGTTTGGAATACGGAATTATTGCCAACTCCTTCCAGAATTAATTCTGGCCCGAATACAATAGTACTTGTACCAGGAACCCATTACTCTAGATGTGTATCAATTGGAACTATTTCTAATACACAATCGCCTTGGCCAAGGACTTCTCGAGTAGTAATTCCTACAAGTTGCCGTGAGATATTCACCCCTACTATTAGGAGTGGTGAATCATTTATTGACCCTCTCAACTACTTTCATTTACCTCACAATGTACCCAATATCCATCCCATAGGCGGCCCTCGATCGAGCTCCGGAGATTGGAATCAAAGTACAATGCTCAGCAAACAAAGTACTTTGGAGATCTCAAGTCTAAGGATACTTGCACATTTGCTATATTGAAATTATATCACTGGCAGTAAATAGTTATTCATATGATTATCTCAAAGCTAGGTCATCCAATGAACTTGTTCCGTTAACAAGCATCCATGTGTTAACTTTGAGTATCTCAATGCTCACAGTTATGAGAACCACCGCCTGATCAAATCAGGAAGTCTAACACATGCTAGTCTTAACTTATTAATAATGTCCAGTTTCATTAATACTATGACTAGGGACTATTTAAGTACTAACACCATCCAGTGTAGTAAGAATCTCATATTATGATCTCTATCATGATTTCCTTAACACAGTGTTATCCTAGGGACTTTATCGAACAGTTATATTACTTAAAGTAAACAAAAGAAACTGTAAGATAAATAATGCCTTTTATTAAAATAAAATAAGTCATATAGAATGTACAAGTGATTACCTCTAGGGCACAACACTAACATCTTAATGCACCTACTGAAGTGAGGAGAAAAAAAGGCTCTAGGAATGTAAAATGCATGTCTTATGATGAAAAATAATGTGGGAAGAAAAATAAAAGAAAAAAAAAACAAAACAAAACAAAAAAAAAAATGCAAGGGATGCAAAAAAGTATTTAAGTTAAAATCACTATAAATGCATTCACTTTGCAGAAAGAAAAATGATGAAAAATGATAGGCTCCTACTTGGCCAATTCAAATTAAAATGTATTGTTGTATCAAATTGTAATGTATTATTATATTGTAATGTAACATTTGTAATATATGTACTTGGGTTAAGCTACGAGACTTGAGTGAGTCGTTTGATCCTGTCTTATATGAATCACCTTGTTTGAATTCTTGGTTTGAGAAGTAGAGTAAATCTCATTTATTTGACATAAACTTGTTTAATTTAACTTTGATATTCTTGGTTGTGTCTGGCTTAATATAAGGGTATACATAGGATTAACTTAGATTGGTGTTGAGATGAATTCTAAGATAGAGGAACAAATAATCTCTTTACCATTTTGACTTTATGGCATTTATGCTAAGTTATTCATGATTATGCACCTAGAATGCTATGTAGAATAGTTTTTATCTTACTTGTAAATTAGTTATTCTTTGTCCTTATAAAATAATGTATTTTCTCAACTTGTAAACTAATTAAGTTGTGAATAAATTAGAATGCCCAATTTGTACATTAGTTAATTCTTTGCTTTGAAATAATTGTGGTTTGCTTGAGGACAAGGAAATGTTTATGCATGGGAGTGTGTGATGAGGGCTTCTCATATATATATTTTCTAGTGTTTTTATGCTTCAGTTGTGATAAATTCTTAGCCAAATCACTACTGACCACACCATTTTCATCTTGTTTTTGTAGAAAATGGAAAAGAAAAAATAATACGAATTGAAGATAATAAAGAGGAAAAGGAAGAAAAATGAGCAAAAATAGAAGAAATGCATAGAGAAATGGCAGCCAAGGGAAGGCTTCCCTAAACGACCAAGGGAAGTGGAGCCACCCGGCCCAAAGCATAGCATAACATAAGCTACCTAGGAGAGGGGTGACCTAGAGAACTTCAATCTCCCTAAGCCGCCTAGGAACAATCTTTGTATGCCATGGAGAAGATACAAGGTGGCCTAAAGAACTTCTAGTTCCCTAGGCCACCTAGGTGTAAGAAAAAGAAGTGCTCGCCCAGTATAGGGGCAGTTTAGGGAAGTTCTAATCCTCTAGGCAGCCTAGGAAGAACAAAAATTGTGAAAATTTTGTAACATAGGTGGCCCAGGGACGTGGAACTTTCCTGGGCCGCCCACTTGTGCAGAAACGTTCTATTTTGTGATTTTTCTTTGTTGTACACTATAAATACCCTATTATAAACCCTAAATAATCATCCTTGGTTGGCTTGCAACCAAGAAATTCCTTAGGGGGCTAAAAAAAACACTAATAAATGGAGGATCTTAGAGAAGCATGGAGAAGAAGAGGTTGTTGAAGCAAATCTAAGGAAGAAGAAGATCAAGATCCTGTCTATGTGTGATGTTCTCTCTTTTTCTTTGTATTATACTTTAACAATATTGATGATAGATGATTTTAATTGTAATTGAGGGATGAACCCTAATCTATGTTCTTGTATTAAGTTATTATTATAATATATTGAATTCTAATCTCTTGTGTCTGATTAATTGGGCATTATTATGTTGGATTGACTGTTTGGGCTTGGATGATTTATTCAATTAATTAGTTCACTCTTAATGAATTCAAGAGATAGGGTTAGGAGTTGAACACCAAATTAATTGGTCCAATGCCTATTTTCCTTCGATTAACTCGAGAGAGAGGTTGAATGATTAAAACTTCGTAATCAATAGGTTTTTAATATTACATAGAGATAGGGATAATAAGGCTTCTGGGTACCTTTGGATGATGAGTGAGTGTATTACTTCCTTCGGTTAGACTGATTAGGTAGAGATACAAATTAATTGAGCCTTAGGTAAGGAATCTCATAAGTCAAGAGAGTGTGAGATTTATTCTTGAAAACTCATATCGATGCTTGAGTTAAGATTTGACAAATGTAGTGGTAAACTCTTTACTTGACATATTTTTGAGTGATTTCTTCTTTTACTTGTCCTTTCCCGTATTCTTTCTCCTTAATGATCCTTATGACTTTTCTTGTATAGGTCCGATATGCTCTCTATTGTAGTTTAGTTTAGTTAGTTTTATTTACTTTATTTTTATATTAATTTTGACTAGACAATGAGATTAGGCAAAGTAGTAGTATTTTTTGAGTTCCTGTGGATTCAATACTTGTTATTCCTTATACTATGCGATGGGTATACTTACCCTGTTGTGTTGTTTTAGTGTTTGGCATTTTATTTTAAAACTTGATAATTTGTGGCTTATGTTAATACTATTTCCTACATGAAATACATGCATCATGTATATACAAGACCCTTAAGTATACAAATTTCTCTACTCATCATCACTATTGATCCCAAAATTGAGGTCCAGAGTCGAAAGATAATCCTTGAATATATAAACCCGAGGCCTCCCTGAACTCAATCTTTTCATTGTTGTCCAAGTTTGGAGCCATGTTTTGCTTTATTACTTTTTCTCTTTGTCAAACTTTTATAAAGATATCAAAGTTATCTCAACTTCCACTTTTTTTTTACTTATCTGAAGAGATTATATCCAACTTGGATAATCTAAATTCATATGTCACATTTTCTCTCATATTCAACTTTATAAAATTCACCATTTTTATAAATACACATCCATATATACAATGATGGATTCCATTTTAACCCACTAAAGGCTCTGTTACACTTCACTAGAAGCTCTATTATAGATTCTGCTATGTTCCACTATGGGTTCTATTGTTGTTTTGATACTATTTGTAATGCCCTACCTTTCTATTGCATAGTGGGCTTTACCTTTGTGGGATATCACTTCATCTGATCTCCAAGACAAGGGGGTTTTATAATAATCTTAACTTAGAACAGAGTGGAAATTCTCAAAAGCTTTATATTAAACATCAAAAGAATACATGAGGCCTAACCTCCAATACATAGACCTAAAAGGGATAACAAGTCTACCATACATATATAGAATTTTACTTGAGTTTTTACAAAGGTCCAAGATATAGTATTAGCCTCTGGGAGTCCACCGCACTTCTACTGCTCCTCAATCTCTAAAATTTTCAAGAAAGAAATAACACACGTGTGAGTATAATACTCAGTGAGTCCTGTGTGCACTAGAGTTTTTTCATTATGAATAGCTCATGAAGAGTAGTTTTCAAAATATAGATAAGATAATGTACTTGTTGCAAACATGTATATAGTAATGAGGACTAGATTTCATGTAGAAAGTACAAGAATAAATTTAAGGATAATTTTTTGGAAAAACAGGAAATAAAATCTATGTGCTATTTCCTAAAAATAGCATGTAAGGTTTCATCAGGCAAAACATGACAGATCAGGAATTCTTGTATGAAAACATGTTATTTTAGGAATTTTTGTGTGAAAACATGCTAATTCAGGCATTCTTGTATGAAAACATGCTAGTTCAAGAATTCTTGTATAAAAACATTATAGTTCAGGAATTTAGGAATTCTTGAATGAGAGGAATTTCAAGAAATTCTACTAATTCACAAGTATGTAAAAGAGTCATAATTCATGTAAGGGTTAATGCTTATGCCTGGAATTGTTAGTGCTTAATCCAGGAATTTAGGAATTTGCTTATGCCACAAATTCAGCTATACCTAATGTCCCGTTACCCTATTCGAAGTAACATATGTCCCAGAATTGATTAGGTTACTTAGGACCATTTATCTCTAACGTGGACTAGTACACGTAGAAAAGCTCTCGCTGAGTACTCAACATTCACATAATACATGTGATCTTGTTCAAGTGGTGGAAAAGGGTGATCATCCCATTTTCCACAACTTATCATTTTAGTCATGCATTGCATGTAGGAATGTCTTGAAATATGGCTTTAACAGGTAGTGAAAATATGCTCAAGCTATTAATAAGAAAGGAATTCAAGATTCATGATGTTCATGTTGTTCTAAAATTCATGTCGAAAACTTGACAGGAAAACATTCATGCATATTAGGAAAACATTTTGCTATATCTAGAAAACACTAAGTGAAAATGGGTTTTGAAGTCTAGAGACTCACCTCATTCAAGAGATATTAATACTGCCACAATCTTAAGAGCTTCTCCTGGTCCAGGTCACCATATTCGAGCATTACCAAAATACAGTTATGCACGCCATTGCAAAGCTAAGGATTTCTTGAATTCACTCCACCGACATTGATGAAGTGTTCCTTGAAATATTACTCTATGTTCTTCGTTCACATGTAATGCAAAAGGAAATAAAATCTTGAACATGTTATGATTTTCTTTGGAAAGAAAACAATTATTTCTTCTCTAAGGAATTATTTCATAACTTTGTTACTTCTTGGGGTTTCACTTATAACTTTTGCTATGCAAGTCCAAATGATGTCAAACTAGTTCCAAAATTTATCGAAGACATTTCTTTATAATTTCCAGTTTATGGAATACTAATTCCCTCTTCCATTTCATTCAATTCTGATTACAAATTCCAGCATTTTGATCATGTTACAACTTGGCACTCTTTGGTATTTTCATCATTACTTTCTATTCACGAGTTCTAATGACGTCAAATTTGTACCAAAATTCCTTTAGACCTTTAGTTACAAATTTATAATCTCCTTTTAGTCAGACTTGAAACTGACACAAAACTACTACAAGTAAAAGCTTGCTATTTTGTCCAGTAATTCTCACTTTTTCTTACCAAATGTATTATCCATGTATTCTATTCTCATTTTAGCACATGACTATCCATATCATTCCTGTGAAACCCCAGTCAAAACCAACCTTAGAGTAAGGGGGTTGGGATGCATAGCATATTTATTTGCATGTTTAAATATATTTTTGTATGATTTTATGTACTTTGGATTTGTGTTTTATAGTCTAGAGGGCTTGATTATGATTATTGAGTGAGAAGGGCAAAATAGTAATTTTTGCTTGAGGTGGAAAAAGGGAGAAAGCTTGAGGATTTAATAGGAAAATATTTTTAGGGGGAAAATAAGAATAAGAGTTATTGTGGTTTAGTGGTTGGAGCTTTGGAATTAATTCTTGAGGTTTTGGGTTCAAATTTTATCATAGGAGCTTTAGCTTGGTTAAATTTTATTTTTGCTTGGGAAGTATTCTTTTTGGCCTTAGTGGTGTTTGGAGTAGGGTAGAGATGTTGTCCTATGAGAGATATGATAGGAGTCTTCAAATCCTACTCTTTTGCTCTACACAAAATTCCTAAGGGAAATTCATTTCCTCATGATCCTTAATTTTTCCTATTTCTCAATTCATTAGTTTGTTCATTTTATTCAAGCCAATTTTATTCTAGAAAAAATTCTAGCAATGTGCGGTGGCTTTGAAGGTTCGAAATGTCTTAGTAAAAGACATCATATGGACCAAAACAATGGAAGAGGGGGAAAGATTTCAAGTGAATTAAATTCCTTAGTGAACTTTTTAAAAATTCACTCTAGCTAGGTTCATTTCCCTTCATGTTTAGAACTGAAATTTTTCCAGCTTTGTGTGCCTTCAAGGTGACGAAATTCTTAACCATTATTCCCTCCCAAATGCTGCTAGAAAATGGCCCTTTTGATCAGCTTGAAATCTGAATTTTCCTGGCCATTTTCGGACTGCACAAATACTGTGCAAAACCAGAAAATTTTCTGGGCAGATTCGCAGCTTTGGAGGTCCGAAACCAAGCTGTTTTCTTTTAGTTTTTGTTCAGCACCCTAGCTATGTTTTTCCTCCATGAAGTAGGATGGAAACCAGCCTTGAAAGCCCCAGAAATTCCCCTTCAAAGCCTCTACAGATCGCCTGGAAAAGGGCAGCCGAAAACTGCCCAGGAAATTCCAGCCTTGCGAAAATGCTGTGCAGAATTTTGTCCAGCTTTGTTTCCTAATTCAACCCTAGTCGAAACTCCATCCTTTTTCTGCACAAACCACCCTTAAACCTCCATTAACTGAACTCCATTTTCCTCCCTAAGTTCTAAACGAAAATCCAGCCATGGCTGCCAAAAAGAGTTCCAAAAAAATTCTACAATCATGCCTTGATTTGGATACCAAAATTCCAGCCACCATGATTTAACAACTTTTCATAAAATATACCTCAAACAACCAGATCTTCCCGTCACCATTAGACTCCTTAATTTCGGCCACCATTAGCCTCCTTCAACCAGCTTTCATCCAGCCAAAATTCTGCACAAGCAGTCAGCCATGGCAGATTTCCAAGAGCTCTTCCATAATCAAAGATATTCTTGAATATTTAGTTTCCAAATTTGCTTCATAAAAATATTCTTCAAGAATTCCAATAACTAGCCTTTCCTTTTCCCTTCCAAACCAGAAAAACCATCTACCTAAACCCTACAGAAAATTGGCAACCCTAATCCTCATAGAATTTTGGCAGCCTCCATCCAAAAGCTCTCTACTCTCTTCAACCTCAAGAACACATAGTACACCAAGAACACCTACTCCTTCCTTTCACCTAATACCTCTCCAAATCACTTCAAACTACCTCTAAAAATTCCAGATTTCATCTATTCATTGCTGTGAGTCCATCCGTACCATTTTTAACATCAAACTCCAAAATCCAACTTGCACTATTGGATCAAAAACCAGAAATTTTGTGAAGGCTCAAAAACACCTTCAAGGTAGGTTTGTTCTAACAACTTCATATTCTCCAATCTTGATCTCTAGTGAAAATATATATGAATAAACATGTTAATGCTCTCTCTCTCTCTCTCTCTCTCTCTCTCTCTCTCTCTCTCTCTCTCTCTCTCTCTCTCTCTCTCTCTCTCTCTCTCTCGGCCGAACCACTCACTTACTTGGCCGAATGGTTTCTTCTCCATGGCCATGCTTCCTTCATCTCCTTTGGACGGATTTAGGCATCTAGGGGTTGAGATTCATTCGAAACTCCTTCAAGGTATTCATCAATCAAGTAAGCCTTGTTAACCCTTCTTTTAAATTCTAGATTCATATCTCTATGGTGATGTTGATAGAAAGTGGATTGTGGATAGGATTTGAGTATGTATTGTTGGGATTGAAGCATGAATATATGTATGAATATGAAGGAGATGAGATTTATGCATGGATGAATTATCTTGGTTGATTGTATGATGATTTGAGGTTTAATGCATGTCTCCATGTCATAGGTAGTATTTATGATCAAGTATACTAGAGATTATGTCACCTTTGGTGAATATGATTTATATTCATGTTGGATTATTGAAGCCATGATCATATTTATGCTAGAAAAGGTTAGATCATGTCTTGATATCGTTGGATCTATGCTTATATGCATGATTTGGATGATTTGATGAATTGAAGGGTTGTAAATGTTCATGATTGTGGTTAGCAATAGAACTATGGTCATGATCTAGTTGTCCCTAAGCTAATTTTATTTCTTCAATAAAATATTTAATATTATGATTTTTGGCTAGTAATTTCAAAAACCCTAGGAGGGTAGATTTGGAATATTATATATATAATAAGGATATTTTAGTCAAATAAATAATAGCTTTTGCTAGAAAAATAAAATATATAGATATTATATATAAAATGATAGTATCAAATAAAGCCTTTTATGAAAATAATCATAATAAGTAAAATACTTACTATTAAAATTTAATTATTATCTTTTAACCAAAACCTACTAAAATTTATTTAGTATCTTTCAATCAAAACTCATTAACATTTATTTTCAACTAATTTTAATTATCAATTATTTTCTAGCAATTAATTATTAATAAATTATTATTTTACCTAGTACCACCTGGGACTTTTCATCAAATAAACTCTAAATTATTTTAGCAAGATTCAAACCTTCAACTTATCAGTACTTATTTTCCAAAACGCTAATTATTTTAAATATTAAATTAACCTTGGTTTATAAACTTTTTTATTTAGCCTTAAAGCTTGGGACACTAGGATCATGGTTGTAGTAGTGAGTTGAGTTAGTTTATTTGTAAAAGTGAATCTTTGGCTTGAGTTTGATTGTGGTTTGTATTTACCCCAAGCGGGGTTATGTCAGCTGTTGGAGACCTTTGTTGTGAGCAAGTATCAGGTAAGCTCCTGCATAAAACCTGTTTGATGCAAAAATGATTTTTATGGCAAGCCAAATGTAGAGTGCATGAACACTCATTTCTGTAAAGGCAATTGAGGATTATTTCTGTTCTCATTGCAGACAAATAAATTATTTGCAAATCAAGGGACGGTTTTACTCAAAACCTAAAACTCTTTCTAAAACCAGTTTTGCCCCAAACTTTGAGAAACCTTAATTGCCATTTTCAAGTGGAACTATGTTTTGTTCATTTTTTTCCCAAGTGGGATACGTTACGTTGAGTACTCAACAGGGGTAGACTGGTAGTACTAGTTTTGAAGAGCAAGAGTGAGTCTTCTGGCAGGAGGCCACCTCCAGAAGATAAGCTCAACTTAAAGAAACGTCAGTACTACTTAGTCATGCCGATCCGAGCTAGCAGTGTTCTTTTCAGTTAAGTGACTGTGTTTTGCCGGAATGGACACCCGGTTGTTGTTTGGGTATAGAGAAGGAGGAGTATCTTGCCTAGTAGGCCGATCACCTACTTTTGTCAGTCTGCACAAAGTGTGGCATTCTGACCGGCGGTATGCACAAAGTGTGGCATGCTGACCATCCAGTTATAGGGCCCAACGTGTGATAACCCGTAATCCTTTCTTTCGAGTGGTTGATTTTATAAATTATGTATGGCTGGAAATGCCAAAACACCACTCTTGTTTTTGACTGATGTTTATTGCTTGCCAGTGAACTCTTATAAAGAATTTTATACTTTGCATTCACGAACTGTTTTCACTGAACACCCAAAGCACACACGGACTTATTGAGATTTCTGTCTCACCACCATTTTACCATGATTTCAGGTCGATCCTACTGTGGGGATGAGTAGCTAGTGTTATCTGCATTGGAAGAGAATGTTGTCTTTTATTTTTATGTATTGTTTTGGGGAGTTGAGAGTGGATGATTTTATTTATGGATTTGTTTTCTTTTGGGAATTCTTGGATTCATTCTGGGTTTTAATAAATTTTAAGTTAAAGTATTATTTTTATTCCGCTATTTTATTTGTGTGACCTAGTTATAAAGACCCCTTGTCCTTTGGATGGGGTGACATCCCCGGCCCTGGCGGGCCTAGGTAGTGGGGTGTAACAATTCCACATTTTAACATCATAAAATCTCCTTAGTTTCAGTTATGAAGAAACCAGTAACGTCACATATGCAAAGCAACAAAAACGGCAGCTATGAAGAATGTGAATTAATCTTCTATTTTCTCAACAAATAATTCTTCTCTATTTCATTTCTTTCATGTATTCATTTCTTCCATGAATTCAGTCATAATCATCTTTCATAACTCCTTGAAAGCATCGTCAAACACTATACAAATCACAACAAATGATGCCACCATTCCACCGCCACACAATTCTAGCAAAATAACATCACAACAAGCACTTATTCACTAAGCATATTTCATAAATCATGCTAATTTCCATGAAAAATATACATCAAAATAATCTTCATAAGCTATAGAACAATTTTACCTTGTGTAGAACAATTTCTAGGCTAGCAAAGGTTCAAGCTTTTCCTTTTCTTCCTCTCTTTTTTTTCTCCCAATTTTTTCTCTCTATTTTTCTTCCTTTTTTTTTCATTTCATTTTCTCTCTTTTCTTGCTGAATTTCGGTGATCAAAATAGCCTCCACCAGCCTTCCTTCTTCTATTTATAGAGATATTTAGCTTTTCTCAAAATTTAATCATGTGATATAATGACTAGGCACAACTAATTAATGTTGGAACCTTACGGAAAATTATAGAATCATATGGAAGCTTATGGAAACCTTGAGAATTTAGTAGACCGTGAAAGAACTTTGTGGAATTCTTTAGAAACTTATAGAATTTTCCACTTATCCATGCAACCAATCAACAAAACCCACATGGCTTCCATGCAACCAATCATTTACAAACATATAGCTTCTACGTGACCAATCCTTTTGAAACACATGGCTTTCCATGCATCTAATCATCAAAAGCCACTTAGTTCTCATGTAACCAATCATATAATCATATGTAGTCTTCATGCAACCACTCACAAATCTTCAAGTAGCTTCCTTATTTGTGCAACCAATCATATTATTCCAAATGTTCCATCCATACAACTTATCATAAGCTTGCAAGTAGCTTTTCATGAAATTATTCTTATAAGTCTAAGTGGCTTCTTATATGACCGTTAACATAGATCCATGTGGCTTTCATTTTGTATGCTAAAATAACTCAAATCTATCAATAAATAGCCCACCAAAATTATATATAATTATAACATGTTATTTCTTTCCGTCTTGACCATGGTTAACTAGGTTTTTCAAAAGTAACTATAGTTAACATTACTATTCATCACATTCGTGAAAATTTTTTATTCCACCAATGCCATTTGTGCATTAAATTGAACATTTTGGTGTCTTTCAGAATTTTGAAATTCTTTCTCAGTTTTTCTTAATTTTCAATCGACAAGTCCTCCTTCGTCCCTTAAAATTTTTATCTCACCAAAATGTTTTTCTGATTAAATTGATCATTTTTTTTTATTTTTGAGCTTTCATGCATATGCTCACTTAATAAAAAGTAGTCATCAGTCAAAATGCAAAAAAAAAAAAAAAATGAGGGATGTTACAGAGCCTAAGTCGTATATTGCGACTATTAGATGCAAATGATGGATTCATATCATTAAAATGTTTCCAGGACTGAGAATTAGCTAGATGTCGTTGTATGCCATCTTAGTTTCTTTCCTCATGATGCTACTTCATTAATGAGGCAGTTTTAGATGACATAAAGTATTTTTGGAGCCTTGGCTTCAATGGGAAATGCCTCATTTATTTAATTGCTTTCTTACCTTTTATTTTTTATCTGCCGACAATGTAAATTTTACAATACTCAAGATCTTTGCTCTCATTTTTGAACAACATACAATTGTTAGAACATGCATCATATGTCACATTAGTGAATCCTAAATCTTCAGTAATCTTCTTAGCTTCATTGAATGATTTAGGAAGTTATACACCTTTGGGAAATTCCTCATTAAGTAATTCAATCAACATTCTGAAACTTATATCTATCCAATCACCAACAACTTTCAAATGTATCTAGGTGACAATAAGTGAAAGTTTTGTGAATTGTTCACATCCTGGATACAATCACACTCAACATCTTGCAGAATTTTTAAGAAATTCGCAGTCTATTTATTAGGCCTATTAGATTACTTAGTATGGGATGGTTTCATGTTATCCATATTTAGAATCCCAAATGCCTTATGAGCCATATCAACCATGTCGTCTCGAGTGACTGAATTGAAAGAGTTTTCTCCCTTATCCCTAACTATTGTGTGCACATTTGTTTCCCCATGAAAACTCCAAAAGGTATAGTTACTCATGAAACCATGAATAACTAGGTGAGCTTTAATGACATGCTTTGACAAAAAGAAATGATTCCCATATTGCTTACAAGGACAATATGTCGGTGAATGTTCATCTTTGCATTGGTATGCAAATACTAGGAATTCATCAACCTTCCATATGTTCTAATTTGAAATCCTATATTTTGAATACATCTAACCCCTATCCATGTTGACCCAAATCCCTTGATAAATTAAAAAAAAAATCTATCCTATATGAGACTTATAAAGTAAAAATCATGTCGCAAATAAACAACTTCAGCAGCACTAAAAGTTTTTACTTTAGAAGAAAAAAATTAAAATTCAACCTACTTCAAATCAATTTAATTTAAGGAAGACATTCAATCCTAGTAACTAATTTAAAATGATTTACAAATTGTTCACCTTCTATTATGAACAAGATCCATAGGACATGCAAATACAAAACAACATTCCCAATTATATCCTAACTAGTGAAGCTACCTAACAAATTCATTCTAAAATATATTATGTGATTAAAAGTTTTCACTTGCCCCAAAATAAAATAGTTAATAATAAAGTTTTTAGGAACAATTAAACCATATAAAAGAGAGGAATACCTTTGACAATTGTTATTGTAGGGATCCAAGCTAAACGACTAAATTGAGTAAGGATTCGAAGTCATACCTTACTGTAGTTCAAAAATATAACTTATGCCTATGAATTTGAGTAGATTACTCATTCAGCAAAAAATCACCAGAAGAACGATCACCAAACCTACAACCAACGAATGCCCTCTATAGGCTCATATGACGAATTGAGTTCAAGAACCTGGAAGTACTAGTGCTTAGGGTTCTTATGAGGTTAAACGTTTCTGGGAATCTTTTTTCTCTTTCTAAAGACCAAAGTTATAAGAGGAAGAAGACTCAATGCGTGGCCAAGGTTTTTATTTTGACGTAAAAAACTACACAACTTCTAAGAGTCCACCTCTCATAATATCTTATCACATATTATTTTGAGATCAAATCAAATTTGAAAAAGATATAATAAGATTTTAAAATTATCTTGGTAATTGTACTGATTAATTTACCAAGTCAGATTCTAATAATCTGGATGTCCTCTAGATACATGGAATACAGACACATTTTCAGATACATTGAATTTGGACGTCTTTCTAGGTTTGATGAATTTGGACATATTTCTAGGTTCAGCAAATCGGGTTATTAGAAAAAAAAAACCTAATATGTTTACTTAATGTGTAACTCTATAGGTTCATTTAACACTACTAGTACATCCAAATCATAGTTACATGGCTCAGAAGTTATAAACGATTTTTAGCAAAATATTATAACTGCTCAAGTTAAAATGAAGACTGATGATCTAATAGAACCATTCCACAATATATTATAGTCCTCTTGTTACGACATATTCTAATTAACTATAAGGCATGGATCATGTCATCCTTATTAAGTTTAATCAACTATTTCTTGACCTCTAAGTAAATTGTTCAAATAAATGATAGTAATACCTCTAATTGATATATTTGAGCATGACCAAGCATTTCAATAGTTTAAATTATTAAGGGGCCCATAGATATCTCTCTCAAGAATGAGAGGAACAAATTCATTTACTATCATTCATATTCCTTTTCTTGACTTATTCCATATCTAATAGTGGTCTTACTAATTATCTAGTTAAAAATAATTTACGACCATATCAAGATATAGAATCCATGAAGTAGGAAACTATAATGAATTTAGGTCAAAAGACTTATAATATCAATCTTTAGAAAAGAAGTACTTATGACTAATCCAATAAAGTACTCCCATAGTAGGTCATATCCAATAAATGTTCCCTGTCATCTATTTCTATTTAGACTTGATATCTCATATACTCATGACCTGTAAAACATAGCCATCAAGTCTTAAATATATTAACCTTAGTTTATTATTGTTCACCAATAATAATTGACTAGGGACATTTTAAGAATAGTAATTTTATTGCTATAGGTTTTTACTATCAAATCATGTACTTGATGACTATAAAGCGAAATACACTATTCATAGAAATAAATTATCTCATATTATTATGATAATATAGGATGCCAACAATACAAGTAAAAATTGTTTAGTACATATCCCCAACAATCTCCTACTTGTACTAAGAACAATCTAACATAAATTGTAATCCCATTCATCCAGTATGTCTATCATGTTTAGATGATGGGAGAGGCTTTATCAGTGGATATATAATATTGTCATCAATTGCGATCTTGCATACTTTTACATCTCCTCTATCAACCATTTCTCGAACAAGGTGGAAATGTCTGAGTATATTTTTAGATCACTGATGTGACCTTGGTTTCTTAGCTTGTGCAATGGCTCCATTGTTGTCACAATAAAGATCCATGGGTTCATAATTCTAGGGGTTACATCTAGTTTAGAAATAAACTTTCTGATGCAATCAGCTTCTTTAGCTACAGCTAAAGTAGTTACTTACTTAGCTTCTGTAGTAGAATCAACCACAGTGTCTTTTTTTAAGCTTGTCCAACTCACAACACCTCTATTCAACCAAAATAGAAATCTTAATTATGATCTAAAAAATCATCTATGTCAGACCAAAAGTTTGCATCAGTATAACCTTTTACAACTAGCTTGCATTCTTGTCCTCCATAAATTAAGAACATATCTTTAGTCATTCTTAAGTACTTAACTATATTCTTTATAGCAGTCCAATATGGCTCTCTAGGATTTAACTGGAACCTACTTATAATGCTCAATATATATCAGACATCTGGTTGAGTGCACAACATGGCATACATAATAGATCTTATAGCGAAAGCATATGGAATTTTATTTATGCGTCCCTATTCATCATTTATAGAAGGACTTTGTGTTTTGTTAAGCTTAATGCCATGTGATATTGGCAAGAAACCTTTATCAAAGTCTTGCATACATAGCCTTTTTAGTACTTTGTCAATATGTGTATTTTTACTTAGACCAATTAGCCTTTTAGATCTATCTTTATAGATCCTTATGTAAAAAATGTAGGCTGCTTCACCTAAGTTTTTCATTAAAAAATAATTACCCAACCATGTCTTTATGCTTTATAAAATTAGGACATCATTTCGATTGGATAAGATGTTATTAATATAGAGTATTAAAAAGACTATTTCATTCCTACATGTCTTCTTATAGATGCAAGGCTCATCTTCATTTTTGATAAAGTTAAATTCCTTAATCGTTTTGATAGAGGTTAAAATTACCATTCTTTTCCTAGTTATTTGACGGTATTTTAAGATTTATTTGCTGTAATAACTAGGCATATTCCTTCATATTTGACATTTTACTTATAAAGTTATGTTTGGCAAATATGTGTAGATTTAAGTTTAAATCGAGCAGAAAGTGCACTAAACCAGAATGTACCTGGTGTTAGGCCCAGCCAGTGGACCAGGCGCCAGGTCCATTCTACTCTAGGAGCAGAAATTGAGCACACTTCAAGGGTTTTCTAGAACAGACCTGGTGCCAAGTCTGGCAAGTGTATCTGGTGCCCAGTCCATTCTGTCTGCTAAGGAGAGACGACAAAAAATAGAGCAAAAATAGAGGAAGAATAGAGTGCACCTGGCACCAGGTAGGTGAAAGGTACCCGACGCTAGGTATGCTCTGGAGGCGAAAATTTTGTGCGCGGGACTAGAGCTTATCTAAGGATTTTGGTATTTTCCTATTCCTACTCGGTCAAGACTTCCTCAGCCACGAAATTAGTATCAAAGAGGCCTATAAAAGCATAAGAGAACACAAGGATTTGAGATATACAACTTAGAGAGGTGAATTAAATGGCAAAAGTTCTGATTCTCTTATTGAAGAAGGCATTCACCCAAGTCAAGGAGGATTGTCAAAAGGGAGTCTTCAAGGAAGAAGAAAGAAGCTTGTCTATGAGTGCTTTCTTTTCTCTTTGTCTTCTTTTTCTTTAGTAATGATGTATTCTATGCTTTTATTGTAATCTAACATTATTTTGAGATTCATGATTTTGTATTAATTTAGTTATTTGATCAATTCTTTGTTATCTTTGGTATTTGATTACTTGATTTTATTAGTTATTGATGGGAGTTCTTCTAATTGACTTCGACACAACGATGTTAGGAGTTCTGTTGCATTGATTTATTTCTTAAATCTTGATGGATTTGAATGATGAAGTTAGGATTTTAGAACTAAGTGATCAAAGGTTAAGTTAATTTCGCCTTGACATTGGGTTATTAGCTAATTTTATGATTTTAAGGAATTGAAATTCATGCATGTTTTGGTTAGGAAGACTTGATTGACAAATCTACTAATTGAACAAGATATGAATGATGAGCCTAATGCATATTTTTGTTATGTTAGCTTGATTGACAAATATGTTATTGTGAATCAAAATATAGAATTCCATAGATTGACAAACGAAGTGGAATTTACCTAAGTAAATTCAGGACTTGACAAACGATTAAATTTTATTGTGCATTCCTTCATGATGCCAAGATGATAATTAGTTGAGAGAGTTGCTAATTGGTTCGTTGTCATGTTTTCTAGAATACTTGTCTCAATTGCATAAATCTACATCCTTGAGTTGTATATGTTTCTTTTGTTTTTCTTTTTTATTCTTTTCTCACTTTTTTTAGGTCGGTTAAACAATGAATGAAAAGTAATTAGTATGTACTTGTTCCTTTGAGGATCGATACTCGTCAATTCCCTATACTATACTTGCGATGAGTATACTTGCTCACATGTGTATTTTGGGATTAATCTTTTAATTAAAACTTAATTAAGGGATGAATTTAAAATTGATGATTTTATGCACCCAAAATTTACACATCAAGCCTCATCAAAACGAATTTTCAACTTCAAGATTGTAACACCCCACTACCCAGACCCAACAGGGCCGGGGATGTCGCCTCGTCCAAAGGACAAGGGTTCTTTATAACTAGGTTACACAATCAAAACAATAGGATAAAAATAATACTTTAAACTTAAAATTTATTACAATTCAAGAATGAATCCAAGAATTCCAAAATCAAATCCATAATAAAAATTATCCACTCTCAACTCCCCAAAGCATTACACAAATTAAATATCAGAAAATCTTCCAAGGCAGGCAATATCTAGCTACTCATCCCCACAGCAGGATCGACCTGAAATCATGGTAAAAAGGGTGATGAGATAAAAATCTCAGTAAGTCCGTGTGTGCTTTGAGTGTTCAGTGAAAACGGTTCGTGAATGCAAAGTATAAAATCTTTATAAGAGGAATACTGACAAGCGATAAACAATAGTCAAAATCAAGAGTGGTGTTTTAACTTTTCCAACCATACAAATACAATAAAATCAACCACTCAAAAGTGGTCATGGGTTACCACATGTTAGGCCCCATAACCAGTCAGAATGCCACACTTTGTGCAGACTGACAAAAGGTAGGTGATCAGCCTACCGGGAAAGATACTCTTCCTTTTCTATACCCAAACAACAACCGGTTGTCCATTCCGGCAACACACAATCACTTGACTGAAAAACTGCTAACTCGGACCAGCACGACCTACTGGACTGTCATCCTATCCGGGAAGGACTTATCCCTCAGAGGTGACCATCTACTGAGAGACTCATCCTAACCCTTCAAAGACTAGTCCTAGCAGTCCACCCTTATTGAGTACTCAACGTAACTTACCCTACTCGGGGAAAAGGAACAAAATATAGTTCCACTTGAAAATGACAATTAAGGGTTTCCAAAGTCTTTGTCAAAATCAGTTTTAGAAAGAGTTTTGTGTTTGAGTAAATCTGCTTATTGATTTTTAAATAATTTTTTTGACGAAAATAAGACAGGAGACAATCCTCAATTGCCTTTACAGAAATGAGTGTCCATGCACTCTACATTTATCTTGCCATAATAAACATTTTGCATCAAACAGGTTTTATGCAGAGCTTACCTGATCCTTAGCTTGAGATAAAATAAAGGTTTTCAACAGCTGACCCAACCCCACCTGGGGTAAACATAAACCATAATCAAACTCAAGTCAAAAACCACTTCCACAAATAAAACTAGCTCAACTCACTACTACCATGATTCTAGTGTCCCAAACTTTAAGGCCAAATAATAAATAAAAAGGTTTATAAGTTAAGTCTAATTTGATATTTAAAATAATTAGTGTTTTAGAAAATAGGTACTAATAAGCTGAAGGTTTAAATCTTGTTAAAAATAAATTAGATTTTATTTGATGGAGGGTCCTAGGTGGTATTAGGTAAAATAATGATTTATTAATAATTAATTGTTTGAAAATAATTGATAACTAAAATTAGTTGAAAATAAATTTTAATGGGTCTTGATCAAAAGCTAATAAATAAATTTTAACAGGTTTTGATTAAAAGATAATAAATTTTAATGATATTTATGAATATAAGACTTACAAAATTAATATTTTTACTTATTATGATTAGTTATATAAAAGGCTTTATTTGATATTATTATTATATATAATATCTATATATTTTATTTCTTTAATAAAAGCTATCATTTATTTGACTAAAATATCCTTATTATATATATAATAATCCAAATCTACTTTCCTAGGGTTTTTGAATTTACTAGCAAAAATTATAATATTAAATATTTTATCGATGAAATAAAATTAGCTTAGGGACAACTAGATCATGATCATATTTCTATTGCTAACCATAATCATGAACATATACTCCACTTCAATTCATCAAATCATCCAAATCATGAATAAAATCATAGATCTAAATTTACCAAGGCATGATCCAACCTCTACTAGCATAAACATAATCATGGCCTTAACAATCATACATGAATATAAATCTTATTCACCATAGGTGACATAATCTCTAGCATACTTGATCACAAATACTACTTACGACATGGAGACATGCATTAAACCCTAAAACACCATACAATCAACCAAGATAATCAACTCATGCGTAAATCCCATCTCCATCAATACACACATTTATTCATGTTTCAATCTCAACTCATCACAACAATACATGCTCAAATCCTATTCATAATCCATCTCCTACCAATATCATCCTAGAGACATGAATCTAGAATTTAAAATGAGGGTTGAAAAGGCTTACTTGATTGATGAGTACCTTGAAGAAGTTTCAAATGGATCTTAACTCCTATATGACTAGATCCGTCCAAGAGAGATGAAGAAAGCATGGCCATTATTGAAGAAATCATTCGGCCAAGAGAGAGGGGTATTCGGCCAGGAGAGAGATAGAGAGAAAAGAGAGGAAGAGAGTCCATTAGCATGCTTATACATATATATATATATATATATATATATATATATATTCATTAGAGATTGAAGATTTGAAAATGAAGTTGATTGAACAAACTTACCTTGAAGGAGTTCTTGAGCCTTCACAAAAATACTGATTTTTTATCCAAAAGAGAGAGTTGAATTTTGGAGTTTGATGTTAAAAGTGGTATGAATGCATTCACGGCAGTGAGTAGGTGAAATCTGGAATTTTTTTGAAGAAGATTGAATTGGTTTGGAGTGGTATTAGGTGAGAGAAGTGAGTATAAAATCTCGAAAACAAAAATTTACAATCGAATCAAAACCAGAATTTTTCTTGAAGTCTCAAGAACATTATCAAGGTAACCAAGAACAACTTTTGTTCATCTTCTTCCCTTCAATCTTTAACATGACATACTAATACGCTCTCTCTCTCTCTCGGCTGAAATGGTTGCTACAACCATGGCTATTTTCTTTTCCCTCACTTGGACAATTCAAGCCTCCCAAGCGTGTGGATCTCCTTAAATCTTCATCGAGATAGTCATCAACCAAGTATTTCTCTTTAACCTTTCTTTTAAATTCTGGATTCATGTCTCTTAGATGTTGATAGAAAGGGATAGAATATGATTGGGAATTGAGGATATGCATATGTATAAAGGAGTTGAGATTGGAGCATGAGAATGATTGATCATGGTTAAGCTTTATGAAATTCCTTGTGGATCGATGCATGTTCTTCATGTCTTAAGAAATTATATGCTAGATGTTATGTCACCTTTGGTGAATAGGATATTATGTTCTTATCTTTATTGAAGCCATGAATATGATAATGCTTAGTAGAGTTTTGGTCATGTGATAGTAGGTATATATTTAAGCCTTTGTTCATGAATAGAATAGTTTGTTGATTGATGTTGGAGTATATGTTCATGAATCTTGTTGTCAATAGGAAAATTATGATCATGACCTTGTTGATCCTAGGCTATTTTGATTAGTAAATTTTAATACCCTAATTAAAATTACTACTATGTTTTTTAAATTGTTAGAAAGTTTTGCAAGTGGAATATTAGATGAAATAAGGGTAATTTACTAGTCAAATAAATGATACATTTTATTTAAAAAAAAAAAAAAACACACACACACACACACACATATAACTTTCATATAAATAAGTAAAATATTAATGGCCTTGTAGACCATATGTTCATAAATGCTACTTCTATTTATTTATTATCTATTAATCAAAATTTAATAAAATTTATTTATTAATGACTTTAGTTATTATTTTCTATCTATTAATTATTAAATAAGAGGTTACTAAAAATTTATTATTTATTTTGCTATTTAAGAATTATCATTTATTATCATCTAGGATTTAGGACTTTTCAACAATTAAACCCTAGTTTATTTATTAATAACAATACCCAAGATTTATTATTTGAACCTATAACTTCTTAGTAATTATTTTACAACCCCTAGTTATTTTAACTTATCAAACTAACCTTATTTTATAAAATCATTTATCATCTAGCCTTAAAGCGTAGGACATTAAGGTCATGAATGTAACAAGTTGAATTAGGATTATTTATGAAAGCGAATATAGCTTGAGTATAACCATATGACTTATATTTACCCCAGGCAGGGTTAGGTTAACTTTGGAAGATTTTTGAATTTGGTCAAGCAAAGGATCAGGTAAGCTCCTGCATAAACTTATTTGATGACAAAAGGTTACTATGGCAAGCCAAATGCGAAATGTATGGACACTCATTTTGTAAAGGCAATTAAAGATTGTTTCCTTTTTATTTCAGTCAAGCAAATCATTTGAAAATTTAAACAATCAGTTTTGCTCAAATGCTAAACTCTTTCTAAAACCCAACTTTGACAAGAATTTTAGAAACCCTTAATTGCTATTTCCAAATAAAGCAATGTATTATCAGTTTTCTCCCAAGTGGGACAATCAACGTTGAGTACTCAATAAGGGTAGACTACTAGGACTAGTCTTTGAAGAGTTAGGGTAAGTCTCTTAATAGGTGACCACCTCTGAGGGGTGAGTCCTTCCTGGATAGGATGCCAGTCCAGTAGGTCATGCCGGTCCGAGCTAGCAAGTTTTAGTCATGTGGACTGTGTGTTTTCGGAATGGACAACCGATAATTTTGGGTGTTGAGAATAAGAAGTATCTCACCCGGTAGGCTGATCACCTACCTTTTGTCAGTCTGCACAAAGTGTGGCATTCTGACCGTTATATGGTTATGGGGCCCAACGTGTGGTAACTCATGACTACTCATTTGAGTGATTGTACTTATTGTGCACATGTATGGTTTGAAAAGCAAAACGCCACACTTTTTTTTTAACCTTATTTATTGCTTGTCAGCACTTTCTCTTTCACAATTTTTACAACTTGCATACATGAATTGTTTTACCTGAAACACTCAAAGCACACACGGGCTTACTGAGATTTTTATCTCATCATCTTTTATGCCATGTTTTCAGGTCGATCCTGCTGTGTAGATGAGTAGCTAGATTTGTTGCCTGCTTTGAAGACTCTATATTATTTATTTTATTTGTTGTTTTGAGAGATGATAGTAAATAATTTATTTTGGATTTGTTCCTAAATTTTTGGGTTGTAATAAGTTCAATTTTAAAGTATTATTTTTAATTTCGTTTGTGTGGCCTAGTTATAAAGACCCCTTATCCTTTGGATTGGGCGACATTCCCGGCCCTGTTGGACCCAGGTAGTGGGGTGTTACACCAGCCATGCTCTAGTCGGCTTGGTGTGATCTGTTTTTTCTACCTAAAAATTCCCTTGTTTCCAAATTGGGGCAAGAGTGGGTTCCGTGGGTCACGGCTGGCCCGACTGGCGAGGGTGTTGTCGTTTTTTCGTCGTTTTCTGCAATAAAATCCCAAAACACCTTTCCAATGGTAAAATATCAAATATAAATAAATATGTCTAATTATTACAATAAATGTATCATAAAACACTCTCAAATAACTAAAAAAATATAGATGCATTTTGACCTTATCACATATCACGGTCGTGAA
This sequence comes from Voacanga thouarsii, assembly GCA_026120185.1. Lineage (NCBI taxonomy): Eukaryota > Viridiplantae > Streptophyta > Magnoliopsida > Gentianales > Apocynaceae > Voacanga > Voacanga thouarsii. The sequence continues at coordinate 150,376 of JANUWF010002328.1, forward strand.
TCACGCGTGCAATTTCCATACTGAAATTGCGTGCCCCCAAATCTTGCTTTGTATATGCCTTTTCCTAGATGGCCCAAAAACTACTATATGGTTGCCACGAATACTATTTGCAGGTGTTTTTGTACTGCCACCAAATAGTCATTTTTTTTTCTAGTGTATATTACTCCTTCCATTTAAAAATACCTATCATATTAGGTGTCTTTTTTAGTTCAAACTACATGTCATTTTAGACATTTAAAAAGACATTATTAGGAGTCTTTTTGAGTTCAAATTACATGTCGTTTAGACATTCAAATAGACATTATTTTTTGTCAAATTCTAACCTTATCATTATTATCCTACTAAATACTACCGTTATTGTTTTACTTGTCATTTTAGAGAATTAAGGTATTTAGTTTATAATTTTTTTAAATAAACCACATATTTCAACATTTTTTTTTTATGCAATTCGATTGATATTCAAAATGAAAAAGTAAAAACTTTTCATTAAAAAAAAAAGTCCAATCCAAATGATTCATTATTTTTGAGAACTATTATTTACTTATAAAACATCACATCATCTTTCTCTTTAACCCCACATAATAATTTTTTTAACCAAAAATTTAAAATTTTCCTCCCTTCAAATTTTTTTTTTTTTAAATAAGAAGATTGCAATCCGTGTGCAAGCTCTTAATATAATATGTATTTTCAATTGAGGGAATAGATGCTAAATTAATCAGAATATATGTAGGGGCATTAGAATATCTAGAAATATGATTGATACTAAAGAGTAATATTCATTTAAAATTAGGCAGTGAAAGCTCCTGTAGATACTATAATCAATTTATTCTCCTTCTCTCTCCCGTGCCTATGAGTCTAACATGTGGCGACATAATATTTAATTTTTCCTCTCTTTTTTTTTTTTTCTTTTTTTACCTTTAGAAAAATGTAAGTTCATATTTTCTTAGCCAACATATCTCTTATAGAGTAAAATGAGCAATAGTCTAGTAGCTGACTTTATGTGTTGTCAAGATTATAAGTCTTATATACTATGCATACTGTATGGTGAAAGTTACCTTTAAGGTTAGTTTGGAAGTTTAGGAGAGAAAATAAAAGAATAAAAATTTCAAGTTAAGAGAAAAAAGAAAAGAAATAGAGTGATTTATGTCAAATGTTACTTGATTTTAGGATAATAAAGGAAAAAAGAGATCTTTTTTAATTTCGAAGTTTGAAGAGAAAAGAGAGGATAAAAATAAATTTACTAAAATAATTTTATTTTTACAAAGAATATAGAAAGAAATAAAAATGATTATATTAGAATAAAATGGGCAAAATTTTCTTTTAAAAAATTATTTAAAATTAGCTTCTATTTTCTCCATTTTTCTTCACTTTTGGAGAGAAAGGATCCTTGAGCTTGGGGTGATCTTCCATCACTCCACTTCTCTTCTTTTCTCCTCTGAAAAAACTAACAAACAAAGAATCTTCCATCCTTTCTAATCAAACACCTTCTCTTCTATCCATTTTTTAATTCCCAAACTGACTCTTAGAATCGTACATGTCTGATTGGTCCTAAATTTAATTTGTATGTTTAATATTAAGGCTCCGTATAAGCTCTCATTGTGGCGTTTTTCCTATATTTATAAAAGCAAGAAAGAAGACTGAAAAGGGTTAATAGGGACAATTGGGCCCACTATATAATATATTTATTTTTTCTTCCTACTCTTCTTAGTTATGATTGCACACATTTTGGTCTTCAATCAGCTTAGCGACTTCAACTCTTTTAATATTGGTAAAGAAAAAAAATAAGGTGGGGGCTTTGGCCCAACCCAATTGGTCTGATAAAGTTATAGTGACCCTTAGGCCCTGAGATCGATCCCTTCAGGGATACCTATTGGCCTATTAGATTTGCCGATCAGTCAAAAATTATTTAAATTAGTTTACATCCTCATAGGTTAGAGCCACAAGGCAGGTTTCACCAATTGTGTACTTAAGGTAGTGGATGCGGGTTTCCCTGACCTACAGAAGAAGAAAATAAGGGGTATCTATAATTTGAAGGGAAAATTTCACTTTGCCATCCCAAGTTTGCCTCCAAATCCCACATTACCATCCAAACTTAATTTTGAATCCAATTACCATCTCAATTATGATTTTTTCCCAATTTGCCACCTAGCCCCATTTGATTGTTAGTCAACTGGGTAAATTAAACATAAATCATCTGTCAAACTAACTGAAAGGGCAGAAAGACCAAAATGCCCATAAACCCTTGTTCCATCATATCTGCTCTCATCCGCCAGTCACCATTACTCTCATCCTTCTCCTCCCTATCCCCATCGGTACCCTTCTAGCCCCCTTATTGTTGTTGCCTCCAGAGACATAGTTATAATCATTATTCTTCACTGGCTTTGTTGAATACTATGATGACCCAGTGAATTCCGATTCATGATTTACAGCAAGGTGTGATCTGGGTTGAGGATGATCAGAAGAAGGGTTAAGGAGGGATAAGCTGGGCTGGAGAATGAAAAATGTGGAGCCAATGAGAATGCCAACGAGGATAAAAAGAAGTCTTTGTTCCTTAAGCAGGTAATTGAGAGATCTGGGCAGAGATCTGGACGTTTGAGGGATTTTGGAGAGTATGGAGGTGTATTTGACATGGAAATCTCCTCATCTTGCCTATGATTCGTGCTGGGTTGCTTATGCAATCGTTTCATGGCCACTACTTTCTGTATCTTTCGGGTGCCACAGCTTCATTCCTCTCCTATGAATCAAAGAAACTTTCACGTCCGATAGGAGATGAAAAGGGGAATGGAATTTCAGGTCATTTCAGGGATGGAAATTCATGGAAAAGTGTAACTGAAAACTTGGACTTTAGTGGCTTTACAGAATTGAAGTAATTGTCGGTGTTGCAAAGTCAGTATTAAGAGTAGATACGATGGAATAAGAGTTTATGGGCATTTTGGTCTTTCTGCCATTTCAGTTAGTTTGACGGATGATTTCTATTTAATTTACCCAGTTGACTAACAATCAAATGGGGGGCTAGATGGCAAATTGGGAAAAAATCGTAATTGAGATGGAAATTGGATTCAAAATTAAGCTTGGATGGCAATATGAGATTTGGAGCAAACTTGGGATGGCAAAGTAAATTTTTCCCTAATTTGAAAGAAACTTCTCCAGTTGATTTATTTCGAGTATACCTAGAAATCTTGATAGGCTTAGTTTGTGAGTTTGGTATATAAGGTGTCATTTGATAAATTGAAGTGTGAAAATTGAAAAACTGAAAAGTTAAATATTAAAGTATAAAAGCTGAATTAATTATAAATTATTTTTATATTATATTTTTATTACAATTTAAATTAAATAAAAAATAAGAATTAAATAAATATTTAGCATATTCAAAGTTAAGAGTAAAGTAATTTTTATTTTTTTAAAAATATATAATAAAATTTAAATAAAATTTAATCAATTAAATAATAACAAAAATATGTTATCAAACGTCTTGAAATAATTAAGCATTTAATATTAAATATCTAGGCTTTTCGAATTTGTCTTACTATTAAATAAGTCTTTTAACTATTAAGTTTCATAGATTTCAGAAAACGAAGTTTCATACATTTCATCTCGAGGGGTTTCCTAATTTGCGATGATAGTTTGTGAATTCAAATGAGCACAAAAAATTTATCATATACCAAGTGCCTAATTAATATTTATTCTAACCTTGAACATAAAAAATCTAATCTATATAAAATGCCTAATTAATATTATTCTCATTTAAAAAATAACTAAACACAAACAATCCTATGCAATATATGAGCATCTAATTAGTATCTTTAATTGTAATTTGTTAACATGGATTAGTTTTGGTTTTCTTGTTACGTTAGGACTTAGGAGGGGTATAGGGCTAACACTAGGCTTCACAGGCGCACAATGGGGAAAAAACAAAAGAAAAGAAAAGAAAAAAAGGAGGACACCGCTCCATTTCAAATGCTGATGCTTGCCGTCTTTAAGCTATACAAGCGCACTGAAGTAGCAGGACATTGAACAAATACATTTTGAAGAAACTTCATTTGCAGACCTCTTGGCTTGGTCATTAACAATGTCGATGGGAAGTGACTCCTCTTGGGTGGGTAGGAAGCCTTTGAGACGGATCGGAGGGATGTCCGATGCCCTCTCAATTGCTGCTGATCTCGGCTTCTCTGTTGCGCCTCCTCCTTCTCAGGTTCTCTTTCCAACCTGTCTCACACAGTTACTGAATTTATGTGCTTTTTCTTATGTGGATGTGTCTGTTTATGGGGATAGTAAGTGATGCAATTGTTGTCAAAATTGGCAACCCATTTTCGCAATTTTGTGAGGACTAAAAGTCCCTTCTCATTATGGATACTTCAGTTTTTCATTTTTGACGTGGGATTCAAGCATCATTTAATTTGAAATTTTTGACTTCGGACATTCTTGTTAAGGGATTACATTGCCAATATTCAGCTACACTGAAGCTGCAATTGTTCACAATTGCATTAGAACCTAGGCTTTGTTTTGCATTGATATTAGTGATTGGTTTTCTAGATATGCATTGTTGTTTCTATTCTTTGCTAGTTTGTTAAAATCTTCCATTGCATTGCTCAGTTAATCTGTTTATGTACTTCACTACATATGAAGGTATTGCGAGAAATCTATTGTGAACCTTTGGTAGTGGATCTTATTACTTGGTGCAAGAGTATCCCCAAGGATTGCGCCTTCAATAATCATGATTTAACAAAGAACTAATAAATTAATCAAGCCATGTATTGAAGATTTTGGTTTTTCCAAACAAAAACGGGTGCATGAGAATGAGATTTACCTTTAGAATTAACAAATTGGCAATTTTGTTTCTCTTCTAATTGCACAAAGAAGAGAAAAATTGGTGATTCTGAAAATGTTAATTAGAAAGCTATAGAAGATTAGCAATTCTCAAAATGCTAGCTAAATATGCAAAATTTATTAACTGAAAATTCATAATTTAGCCTATGTATTTGATATTATGGACTGCTGGAGCTGGTAATATTTTTTTCCTTGGTCTTCACTTCTCTTTAGGCTGCATCAATTTATACACCTCGTTATTGTGTTTGGTTCGAGCACTTTCTGCACTATCTGCCCCAGGTGGTGCAGGATGTTATGTTTATGAAGAAAAGTAGTCATTTCTTTAGTCAAAACTAGTGTAACAAATTGAAGGTTTTAGATATCTGCTATCCATTTTGCTTTCATTATTCTCAAAATTGTGCCACAGTTTGCAAATATTATTTTCTTGAGATGTGTTTTTATAGTATTAGTTATATTAAAAAAATTATTGGTCTTCTGTCTTTAATTTGAAACTACTGTTAGACATCAAGTTAATGTCTTTTTCCTTTTATTCTTTGTCCTTTCTGGTTTTTGTGCATGATATGATCTCAAGTTATCAGTTTATTAATTACAGAAACACTAACATCAAAATCTATAAAGTGATATCAAGTTGGATTGTGAAAATAACAGAATCCTGTGTTTGAAGTTCATTATTTATTTCCTTATTATTTCCTTTTAAGATCTCAGTGATCCTACAATATACCAGTGGGGTGTGCTAATTCTTTAAATAGCATTGGGACCATTCTCTTGTACAACTCTGAGGTTTCCATTTAATTAGTAAAGGCCTTTCAACATGTCGATGTTGATCTTGGACATGTATTCAATTGTGTTTTGCTGTTGACGTCTTTGTTTACCCTTTTTGTTGACTTTATTAGTAGTAAAAATATCTTCAGCAAACTGCATATTTGCTTAATTAACTACCTTTCGATGTCTTTTGGTAATTGGGACATCCTTTGCCTTAAGGCCGAAAGAGGAGTAGAACAAAAACAATCTCCTATTCCATCTTACTAAAAATTTGTAATTAGCTAGTCTACCGCTTTAACATATTTTTTAATTCTAGAAATGCATGCTTGTGTTAGAAAGAAGATTTTGTTCATGGTAATGGAGTTACAGCCTTTCTATCTTTTTTTAATTTTTTTTATTCTTACCCCAAAATTTTAAGCTTTCTTTTTCCTTGCATTCTATGTTCTACACTAAGATTTTGGAACACATGGTTTATATTTTCTTCAGGAATAAAGAGATTACTTATATGATTCGACTTTGTATACTTAACTTTGAGATTTCATTTTCATAATCATGCGGTAATTCCAAATTCCAATGGTTTCCATTTATTTATTTTAGTATTTTTTTTAGCTTACTTTTTTGCCCGGAACAGGAGGAGATCCAAACCCTATCTACAGCTGAAAAGGGTGATGATCTAATAAGGGTCTTGCGAGAACTGACGGCAGTCCAAAGAAAGATTGCAGATCTGCAAGTAGAACTGCAAGGAAGAAAGGTGAAGCTTTATTCTAGAGTACTATTTGTGGCCACTGTAATGCAATATGACTTTTTTTTTTAACTGGGAGAATGATTTTAATCTTGCCAGGAGATTAGGTGAAATTTGGAATTGATGTACTATATTTATAGTACAACTTTCTGCCTTATGTGCTCTATGAGGGTGATATATTCTTACTAATGAGGGCAGGCTTTAGGATGCTGCCCCTTTACTTGCCATTTACTTTAAACTACTAACTCTACAAAGTTTTGGTAGGCAATGAGGAAGGTGTAAATTAGAACTATGGAAAACACTGAATGCCATTTATCTCTGGGGTTCCTTACTTAATTAAAAGTATTTCAAAAAACTGTGCAATGAATAGTACGCCATATAGCGATGGAGTGATTGAGTTGAAAAAAAGAAATGATTAGTGTGTCAACTTCATGTGTATCAAGAACTTACATGAGCAAATGTATTGGGACATTTACTAAGAACGGCAATGAGCACAAACTCTAAAGTGACATCAACAGTTAATCACAGTTAAGAATTTGTGATAATGTTGTACAGGCATCATGATTCCCAGTATCTTAGTTGAAGGTTCTCTCTTTGAGGGCTTCATAAGTATGCATATTATATATCTGACCTTTCTCTATCTTCCTCCTGCAATTTGTTCTGTTCTCTTTTTTCGCTTCTCATTTCTTCAACCCTTTTTTTGGGGTAACACCAAACTGATAAAAAACTTTAATGCTGCTTCTTTCTACTTATTGATGTGCATTTCTTATTTTGTCGCAAAAAATATACTAACTCTGCATCTAGTTGCCTGTTATCATTTGAGATTATATGGCACGTGACTGCATGTTATTATCACTGGAGTTCAGGAAAGAGGGGGCTGAACTTTCACTAAATTTCATGAAACATAACTCTTACCTTGGTACCTGACATTATCTCACACAATTTAAGTCTATGCATGATACCCCAAATATAGTTTCTTATCACCAGCAGCCAAAGAAGCCTCAAATTGCTTACAAGGTAGTCTTGCAAATGATGAAGGTTCTGCCTACACTGTGCCAACTTGAAGAGTAGTACCACAAATGAAAACCATTTTTTACCTTGGGAAACCGAGGCATTCACGTTATTGGAAAATTGTTCCTTCTGCTACTAATGAGGCCTGAAAATGATTAGTGGATATTATAAAAAGGAATCAAGCTTTGGCAATAAGGTTGGCGCATTGCAAGTGGAATATCATGGACATCATATGGAAAAAGCCTATCTATTTGTGGAATTGTCATGCATTAAGTTTACTCTTTCATTAAAATGATTTTCTTCTGTAATTCTTTTAGTAACCTATCTGTTGAATTTCCTGTTACTATATCAAATCACAAGTGTATCACGTTAGTAATGAATTTCCACTTGGTTAGCTGGCTATGTGAACTTTTGTCAGTTTCTTGATTTTGGTAGTAATTTGTATGTGATTAGGAGTGAAATGGAAATTGGGCACCTGGAATTGAATAGTGCATCGAATATTTTGCCGCATATAATTGAGAAATTTCCTTTGCACTTGAGGCATTCTTGCTATACGAGGACAGAGTCCATCATTTTGTTCATTATATGGAGGTAGATGGAGTCTTATGGTATCTAATCTTTTGTTACTAAAGCATGTCCTTGCAACTTACCGAGGTAAAAGTGGCCCGCATAGATTACCTTATTGTACTTTGGGAACACTCAGAGAAAATAAATATTTTGGTCCTTTTCCTTCCATGGGAAGAGGTTCACCCTGCTTAATGTCAAAAGACATGGAAAGAGGTTCCTTTCATGGTAGTGTCATGACTTGATGGTTTAAGTCTTATTTAAATTGTCTTATAATTTTAGGTGGAAAGGAAGTGATTTAAGTCACAATTCTAATATGCCGAATGGAGGTCATTTAAAATATTTAGTTGTCATCAATGTCATAAAACATGGATTTTTAATCTTCTGTCCATGGATAAAACTTGTGCCAACTATAAACTTATCGAAGAGTACTGCCTTGGGCAAATTGTGGATCATTAAACGTAGTATAGATGCTTTCTTGGCAGCAAAAGACATTCTTGAAAATTTTATTTTGTCCAAAATATCTTTAAGGTAATAATTAAAAGAAGTATGATAAAAATATATATTGAACATGTTCTCAATCTCTGGGATGCACATGTGGACGGATGTAGGAACAAATCTCCATGTACGTCTTTTAAAGGCATGCAGAATCCAAAGGTGCAATTATTTTTAACATTATACTATGATATATCAATCCTTAATTTTGGTGCACTTTCTCACACATATAATATAAACGTTCACTGGAAATAAGAGAAAAAGTTAAAAATGTAAAGTTTTCAGATTTCAGAGATTGGTGGTAAACAACCATCAGACTCTAGTTAATTCAGTGTTCAGATTTAAACGATTCAACTTAATTTCCAATATTTAGAAATTGAACTTTCAGTATTTATACTCTTGTTTTATTGCATGGGAGCATATTTTAGTAGTAACTGGTAAGCATGCCACTTTTCCCATGCACTGTGCAAAAGAGGTGGTACTGTGTGATGACAAATTTAACTATCAAGTAGTTCTGTGTTGGTAATCATGGCGTGTTTATTAGTTTGCTTTGGTGATTACTGGATTGGGTGATAGTAAAATATTGTTCTTCTATTCAAATTCCCTAGAGTAAGTTTGCATGCTTTAAAAATTCTTTTTCCTTTTTGCCTTTTGAAGTATAAGTACATTCAGTTGTAATAACGAAATGCTGGATGCTTGAGGTGATGTATTCGTGAATATAACATTTTGACAGAATTTCTCGATGCTCGTACATCAGCAATATCTATTTGGTTCCAAAGCTTGATCCCAAGAATTAGCAGTTGATATATGCTTTAGTGGATGAAAATACAATTAATACTAATTTGAGCTGTAAGCAAATGCTTAGCCTGCTCAATTAGCCAATCAAGGGACCAAGTGTCCACATCTGTTTGTCTTTCGTGTGAGTTAGTACTTCAGAATTAGAAAGGCATTGTGATTATCCTGTCTTCCTTTGGTTTTGGCTTTAAAACAATATAGTGAGCGGTCCAAGTTACTCAAAGAAAGGAAAAATAACAAAAACAGAGAATGCAAAATTTTTGGAGAGGGAGATTAAAATGAATGTTTAACTAACTGATTTTCATTATTGAGCTTGTGAGACTTCTGCAGAAAACTTTTGTCGTGTGTGATCATTTAATTCACTTGCTATACATCCTTTCTAAGGAACTCACCTATGTCGAAATTTTAGGAGGATAAAAATGTTGCTCATCTCACACATGTGAGTGAAATGGAAAAGAAGATAGAAACACTGGCAAGGATCACTGCCATATTGAAGGATGTCATCCAAAACAAGGTAACTTGTTCAGCTATTTGTTGCATTCCTTCTCTTCAATCTGGTGAAATTTTGCACAATTGTGCAGAATTACAAAATGTTTTATGATTTTTTTGAAAGTTGTATTTGTGGACTCAAACCAACATATGAAGGCTTTAATCTTTTTTTTTTTCCCTTTAATATATATACTTAGAAACCGGAATGGACCTGAAATAATTTAAGTGCTTGACACTTCGTTAAATATTGTGGAAGACTACTAAATTTGTTCTGATGTATGCCAATGTAATTTTCCGCCGTATAGAGTTCTTAGTATTAGTCTTTGCACTGCTTTCCTTTCATTCTTTTGGCCTAGCAAACATCTTTTGATTGATTTTTCGTTTGCATTCAATTTGCTTTGCAGGACCGGATTATTGCACGTCTTCAACAACCATATTCATTAGATTGCATTCCCGTGGAAGCAGAATATCAGGTCAATTATTTGGTCTCATGTTTTAATTATTATTTTTAAGTCAGTAGAAATTTTTAAGAGTTTGGGTTTCATCTGTAAAAACCTCACTTGATCCACCACGTTACATGCTAATAAAAATATTGTCTTGATCTTTTTTGGCCTTGATGTTATATTCACGATTGTATTTTGTTTTGACAACCCTTCGGCTTATCTTTTTGGAATTCTATTTTTCTTTATGACAGGTCTTCCACTACTTCTTTGCACATCCTCCTTTTTGCAGACATTAATTTTGAAAAGCAAAATGTCAAGGTTGTGGCTGAGAGAAAGTTATGGGGTAGATCAGAATATTGTTTTAGAAATATCAAAAGTGATGGTTATTAGCAAAGGGGTAACATTTGAAACTGAATGGTAACATGGAAACTATTTAGCATTTGGAAGGGTAAAATAGCGAGGAGCGCATAGCAAAGATCCCAACATTTGAAGTGTAAAACTGCTCGTTTTGTAAAAGGAGGAATATGATAACAAAAATATCAGATTTAAAGGGAAATTGTAAATCAGTGTGTACAAACACACATATGTATCTAAATCCACATTTTTTGAGACATTCTAATTATTAATGATAAATTTCTTTTAGATACTAACTTCTGCTGGGGAAAGTTTTTGCTAGATAATAGTCACTGGTGGGGCTTCTCTTCTATGCTTCTTTGTTATTCTATCTATGATTTTGTGTATCTTTGATGTATATTATAAGGAGAAACGGTTCACAACCTAGTGACAATATAAAACACTGAAAATTGGATGAAGACATATAAACATTGCAATGGGTTGACAGTCATCTGGGTAAACTCATGAATTGACCTGACAAACATGAATATTCAGGCATATTAAAAGCGGTAGAAACAGAAAAGATTTTCAGAGGAATTGAAGATTGATTCATGGGAGTGGGAATTGCTGGAGATGTCCCTGAAATGTAATACCTATCTTTATTAATAAAACTGGAGTTGACATATATTGGGCTGTTTGAAAGGTAAAGCCCTTCAGAGTCAACACTTGGAAAACAATGAATGAGGAAATTTTTCGAACATTGAAAAGCTTTTGAGGCAGGTGACATAAAGATTTAAGTAAGAAAGCAGATCAATGTCTTGAGCATGTTACAGCTGTCTAGCAGGCTCTTCAGAGACCTTTTACGATTTATCCAAAATGAATGGTTACTTTTAAAACATAGTGAAATAAATTGTTTTTAAGTTTAGTTTCTCCTCTTAGTATATGGGTATTCTTTAGCAGCAAACTTGCTATTGCTTAAAAGATTTTCCTGAAATTTAGTCTTTGATTAGTTTAGGAAGTCTTGAATTTGATTTGGTGGTTAACTCCATCAGATATCTCTTGGTTATAATACTAGTAAGGTACATCTTTTAGGTTCCTACATGTTTATGTAATTTGTCTCTTGCTGAGGTGGTTAGAATTTGATTTCCTTGTCTTTTGAATGGGGAAGGTGTGTCTTGTTCTCTTTCCTAATATTTTATTTGGTTGGGGCTTAATTTCCTGTAGTCCTAAAATAGTTCTGTACAACTTGTAAGAGTTAAGGGATATTTTTTTTTTAAAATTTTTTTCTTGTAGTTGTGGGGGTGCATGGAGTAACATTTATTTGAATGACGAAGTTTAAATTTAGGGCACTAGGAAATTTCAAGACAACAACAACAACAACAAACTAAGCCTTAATCCCAAGTAACTTGGGGTCGGCTACATGAACTAACGTCAGGCAACGTGTGGTCATCCACATGAATCCTCTCTCGCCACTTTCTTCTATCGAACGTCATACTTTCATCCAAATCTAACAAAGACATATCTATCTTAATTACCTCTATCCATGTCGTTTTAGGCCTACATCTACCTCTACCTCTGTCTAACCTATCCTGCCTCACTCTCTCCATCGCCCTAACAGGAGCATCCCTCGGTCTTCTCTGAACGTGTCCAAACCAACGCAGACGACTTTCTCTCATCTTTTCCTCAATAGATGCCAGACCCACATTTTCCCTAATGATCTCATTTCTAACTCTATCCTTCCTAGGATATCCACACATCCACCGTAACATACGTATCTCAGCTACTTTCATTTTTTGAATATGACATCTTTTAGCTGCTCAACATTCCGTACCATATAACAAAGCAGGTCGTACGACTGCCTTGTAAAACTTTTTCTTTAAATTCAATGGTGCATTATGATCACAAAGAATACCAGTCGCATTCCTCCATTTCAACCAACCTGCCTTAACTCGATGTGCAACGTTGCTATCGAGCTCTCCGTCTTTCTGAATAATAGATCCTAGATAGCGAAAACGATTAGCTAATGGTATATCTCTACCTTCCAAAGTTACACTCTGGGCTATGTTTCTGCTACCATTAAACTTACATCCCATATACTCTATTTTACTCCTATTAATTCTGAAACCCTTGGATTCTAATGTCTGCCGCCATAACTCCAATTTAGCATTTACACCGGCTCTAGTCTCATCAATTAATACAATATCATCCGCAAACAACATACACTATGGCACAGCTTCTTGTATAGTGCAGGTCAATTCATCCATAACGGCTGCAAAGAGGAAAGGGCTAAGCGCTGATCTTTGATGCACCCCGATATTAATAGGGAATTCTGCAATCACTCCAGCACCAGTCCTTACACTTGTACATGCTCCCTCATACATATCTTTAATGAGAGTAATATACTTTATTGATACATCTTTCTTGGCCAGCACCCACCAAACTACTTCTCTAGGAACCCTGTTATAGGCTTTTTCCAGGTCAATAAATACCATATGTAAATCTTTATTTCTTTCCCTATGATATTCAATCATCTGCCTAATAAATGAATTACCTCCGTAGTGGAACACCCAGGCATAAAACCAAACTGATTCTTTGAAATTTGTATAATGTCCCGTAACCTCTGTTCAATCACTCTCTTCCAAAGCTTTATAGTATGACTCATGAGTTTAATCCCACGGTAATTGGCACAATCCTGAACATCTCCTTTATTCTTGTACAGAGGAATCAGAGTACTCTTCCTCCACTCTGTAGGCATCCTATTAACTTTATATATCTTGTTGAATAGACTTGTCAGCCACGTAATACCTATATCTCCTAAACACTTCCAAACCTCGATCGGTATACCATCCGGTCCTACGACTTTTTTGGACTCATCCTTTTAAGGGCATCACGGACTTCATGCTTCTGAATACGACGAATCCATGCACGGTTAACCTCTTCGTTCGAAAGCGCCAGGCTACCTACACTCGGAACTTGGACTTGACTCCCGTTGAATAACTTATCAAAATATGATCTCCATCTCTCCTTTATTTCTTCATCCTTAACTAAAACATTGTGGTTTTTGTCCTTTACACATTTCACTACACCTATATCCCTCGTCTTCTTCTCCTTGTAACGCGCCAGTTTATATATATTCTTCTCTCCGTCTTTGGTATCTAACTTTTCATATAAATCCTTGTAAACGATGGCTCTTGCGTTTCTGACAGCTTCTTTAGCTTTTCTTCTCGCGACCTTGTATTTCTCAAAATTTTCATCACTCCTACACCTTCCTAAGTTTCTATAGCACTCTCTTTTACTCCTTACGGCTTATTTCACTTCATTGTTCCACCACAACACATCCTTGTTAAGAGGTATTTTTCCTTTAGATTCCCCAAGCACTTCCTTAGCTACTGTCCTAATACATTGAGCCATCTTTCTCCACATAGTATTTGGATCCGAATCCATATCAGAAGACCAATTATCCGCCTCAACTACCTTATTGACAAAGGCTATTCTTTCATTCCCCTGAAGCCTCCACCACCTAATCCTAGGGTCAACTCGAAAATTCTGCTGCTTACTCTTTTTCCTAAAATTAAAATCGAGGACCAACAGCCTGTGTTGCGTAACTACACTCTCACCTGGAATAACTTTACAATCCGTATACCCACTACGAAACCTACGCCTCATAATAAAGAAGTCTATCTGACTAGCATTTAACCCGCTTCTAAAAGTCACTAAGTGAGAATCTCTCTTCTTAAACCAAGTATTTGCTATGGTCAAATCATAAGCCAAGGCAAAATCAAGAATAGCAGTTCCTGCTTCGTTTTTAGCTCCGAAACCCTGACCTCCATGAACACTCTCAAACCCGCTCTTATCAGTACCTACATGTCCGTTTAGATCACCACCAATGAAAAGCTTTTCTACACACGGTACACTCTGGACAATCTCTTCTAAATCATCCCAGAACTGTTGCCTAACCAAATCATCGAGTCCTACTTGCGGCGCATACGCACTAATAACAGTAGTAATCTCGCCGCCAATCATGATCTTGATGCTCAAAATCCTATCACTCTTCCTCTGTACTTCAACCACATCATCAATAAACTTACGATCAATAATAATCCCGACTCCATTTCTATTTCTAACTCTACCTGAATACCAAAGCTTATAATCCCATGGAGCGACTACTCTCACCTTCTCACCTACCCACTTGGTTTCCTGAAGACACAAAATGCTAATCTTTCTCCTCCGCATTACCTCAACTAGCTCTGTCAATCTACCGATCAAAGATCCTATATTCCATGTAGCTAGACGAATCCTATCCCTATAGACTGTCTTTTTTACTCTACACCCTTGCATATTTGACACCGCATCCGGGGACCGACACAGCGCGTTGCTTCCGGGCAACGACCTAGCAACCCTCGCATATTTATCGCTACACCCGGGTCTAGGAAGTGCAGCGTGTCGCTGAGTAGGGAACGCCCCCATGAAGTCAATCGATTGGTTCATATCATAGATGTGACTATATTTTACGCTGGTCGTCACAAGCCTACCGCAACTCTCCTCCTTTATCCGGGCTTGAGACCGGCAAATGTGAAGTTTCACATGTATATGGTACTTGGTTATTTAAATTGACATTTAAAATAGAACCGACTAATAGAAAATAAATGCCACTGTTCTTGAACAACTTGGATGAGATGTATAAATGGCCATCCTGTCAAACAGTGCCAGCTTTTTATTTAACATGGTACTGAGGCCCTCTGTTCAGACCCTGCCGCCACCCATTAACTGAAATAACAGTGTGAAGTCTGCACATTTTGGGCTTGTCAGTAGTTGTGTTAGTCCCACATGTAAGGGGGCGTGTTAAATGCATAACTTGTACTCCTCTCTAAGAGCTTAAGCATTTGCTTGAAGCCGTAATTTAACAAGATGCAAGGCTTGAATTGTGGTTTTCTTCACTTCTATCATCATGTCCATCCAGGCCACTTAAGTTATTCATTTCTTTGCTTATTTGTTGTTGTTTGCATTTTACAGAAACAATTTTCAGAACTATTAATGAAGGCTGCAAGTGACTATGGTGCCTTGACTGCTTCAGTTGCAGATTTTCAGTGGACTCAAAATTTTAAGGAACCGCCGTCAGTATGGGGAGTATGTATATCATATCTAATGTCTTTGTTGTTTTCAAACTTCAAATACTGCATCTTTCTTCATTCACTAAATCTACTCATATTTTGCCTCTTCAATATCTTCATCATGAAGTCTTTTAAAAAATTTTACACGTATCTGAATGCACATTTTATTTTAGTTATACCAATGGCATCATAGGAGGTTTTAGGAATGATGCCCAACAGTTTTTTAGTCTGATTCCAATAGCTTGACCAGTGCGGTCATTGGACGGTTTTGGATATTTATCATTTCTTATTATATGACACTAGGTTTTCTGTTATGAAGAACATGGCTGCTGTCTGTATCTCTCTGTCTGTCTCACTCACTCTCACTCACACTCACAAATACATAATGCTAACATTTGCCAGTAGGACACCTGGAATCTTGAATTTGGAGAAGGAAAAATAAATCTAAAGAGTGTATATCACTTCTTGCATCTGTATGACAAGTACATGAAAAAGTTGTCTTTGTTGAATGTGAACATGGTCAGCAAGGAATATTATCACTTGTAACTCTTTAAGGAAGAAGATTAGGATCTCTTAAAAGAGTCCCTTGGTGTAGGGATAAACTGGCAACATCAAATTGACGGTCATCACTGATTGTGGTGCTGCTTCAAATTTTCACCATATTGAATTGTGGTGCTGCTTCAAACTTGCAACATGCTATACTTGTCTCTTTTTAATCTTATTCAATGGTGGCAAAAGTGTTTTGTCCTCATTATAACTCTGCCAGTAATCAATTTTTTGTTCTGGAGGACTTGTTTTGGGGGACGGGTGTCCGTTTAAGATGTATGCTCCTATATTTAAGATACGATTCAACAGTTGGAAGATGTGACAAATCCAGAATCCAACTAGGCAAATAGTCTGTCCAATTACCTTAATTCGTGCAGCTACTCCCTGCATACCATTGATCGTATAGTCATGTGTACCTTTAAAGAATTTGGCAGCCCATTTTGCTGAGGGTGAGTCCTTTGTTTGAGAAAGTTGGTACAGAACCTTTGTAGCATCAACTGAAGTTTACAGTACAAAATTGTTTAACTTAATCTTTTATTCATTTAAAGATTTATCACTTAATTAGTTAAGAACCCACTGTTGGCTAGTGACATTTCATTAATGCAATGTCACATGACATGAGGGAAGAGGTTTTGCTGGGAGTACGTGTAATTGCACTAGTTTGCTGGTTACGTTTGGTTCTATATTACTGGAATTAAGCAGAACTGCCTTAAAATTTTGACTGAATACCCAAGGATTGTATGAGGGGGTAGAGTTAATGTAAACATTTTAAAAGTACCAGAGACAGAAACACCAGTATAGTCCACTTGGGGTAAGTGGGAAGGGAGGGACGGTAGCATGTTATTTTCTGTATTTCTTGAAAGAGTTTGTCATCTAATAATTTTTCTGAAGTTCCGTCTTGCTATTAGCAACTGGGAGTGTTCACTATTCTTTTTATTTTGTAATTTACACATTGCAACCTGTAACTTGATTTGGTTTAATTTCAGGAAATGCTTCGTCCCATTCCTGTGGCTTTGGCGTCATGCACACGGTTTTTCGAGGCAATGTCTGCAATGAGAGAGTCATTTGCTACACTGCAAAATTTGAGGGTGGGTCCTTCATCTTCTTCAGCCTTGGCACCAAGCAATGGTCCATCTCAAAGGATAGCTGGGGAATCTGACTGTGTAACTCCTCCTTGGAGAACTGAATCAAGGTTTGATGACTCATTGGAATAGGGGAATTGCGTGGTTTGATGGTCCATCCAGCTTTGATTGCTTGATTGCTTGTATAAAAAACTCATCGATTCTGCTTGTAATATATCATTGTTATCACTGAATCCACCACAGAATTCAGAAAATCATTCTTTTTGCAGAGTGCAAAGAAGAGTAATGTTGCCCGTGTGTTGGGATGGCTATTTTGAGTTTTTATTTGATTTCTATATGTGCTGCTGATTGAAGTTCAGTCCAGAAAATTAACCATATTCTCTTTTTCATTTTTAACAAGAAATTTTCTGCTCATATTCAACCAGTAGAAACCTTTCGAATTACTTTGAACAGCGCAGTAGTAGCTTTTATCTGAAGAATGCATTATTGCTATGAGAAAGACAGTATCTCAACCAAAGATGTCCAGACAAGAAATGCAGGTTTTTCAACTGAGCAATAACTATGCAGAAAGGTATAAGTTCCAATTAGCAAATTCAGTCTTCAACTGTTTAGACCTGTAAACCAGACTAGAGTTTATTAGATGACTTAGCAATCACCCTTGAGATCGTTGGTAAAATCATTAGAGCTGCATCTTCCACCATAAAAGCAGGTATTGGGCACTTTGGCTGCCATTTTGTGCTAATAATTTCAGCTCTTGCCTTTGCTTCAACCTTAAACTGATCATTCCTTGAAACAAAATACTAGAAAAGGATTTTGAATTTCTTATTTCTAAAAATTGATTTTACATACTTTTATAAAGTAGATTGTAAGAGGATAAAAGAAACTAATTCACTCTTAAATTTGAATAGCTATCTAATAGAATCCCTCGATTTAAGGGATTAATCTATCTAATTGAATATTTTCATTTAAGGGATTTAAAACTCATTGACCTAGTCTATTCACAATTTAAGTTTCTAATCAATTTACAATACATTTGCACCTCGACACTTCTCCTTTAGTTGAGGAATAGATATCTTCAATATCCGACTTGCAAACAAGATGATGGAAACTTAAACTATTCAGCCTTTTTGTTAAAAAATCAAATAATTGGCATTTTGATGGAACATAGGATATACATATTAAGGCTTATTTGATAAAACTAAAATTTGAATATTAAAATTTATATATTTAATTACTGAATTCTGAAAAATTCAATTTAAAGTCTAAATTTGAAATTTGATTTAATTATAATTTATTTTAACACTATATTTTATTATAATTTAGATTAAATGCAAAAGAATATTAATAGTTAGATGAGTATTTAATATATTGAAACTTCAAACTTAAATAATTTTCATTTCACTTAAAAATTATAATATTATTTTCGTATATTTTAACCAGCTAATTGACAACAAAATATATTATTAAACACACTTAATTAATTAAGTATTTAATATTATTCATAATCAAATATACTTAATGGAATAAATACTTAATTAATTAATTTTAAGTGCAAAAACTTGCAAATCAACTATTAAATTCTTTTGTTGACTCCACAAAGGTAACCAAATCGCATATACTAGCTATAGACACTCCTAGTCACACAAAGTCCCAGTAGGATAAAATGAAATTCCTATAACTGATGAATCGAAATCACACCTAAAGTGTAGATGACCATTTGGTTCAAAAGATAAAAATTCTCGAAAGAAAATAGGACTAACTGATTAGGGTGATCAAATTAAAGAATTGAAAATTAAGGATCAACCGGCAATTGATGAAAAAAAAAAAAAATCCAAGTTTCTGAAAATAATGAAAATAATATTGAAATTTCTATCAATTACACTTACTTCTAATAGAAGTTGGAATCGTTTGGAAACAAATGTTGATGATATTTTTGCATACAATATAGCACTTGATATGTTAAAAAATAATGAGGATCTTAAACCAATATTAGTTGAAGAATATAATCATAGAAGTGATTGGTTAAACTGGACATATGCTATTTAGTAAGTTAATATCACTTGCAAAACATGAGGTTTTTGACCTATAGTTTGAACACCAGAATGTGTAAAAATAATTGGTTCTAAATAGGTATTTGTGCAAAAGTGAAACAAAAATAATGAAGTCAAGTGAAATAAATCACGACTTGTGGCATAAGACCTTTTGCAAAAATTGAGTATTGATTATGATGAAATATATTCACTTATAGTAGATGCAATTGCACTCTCGTACCTTATGAGTCTAATAATACGTAAAACAAATTAACATGTATTTAATGGATGTATTTACTTCTTATTTATATGGATACCTTAATAATGATATTTATATAAAAATTTCAAAAGGATTTAGTATGCTTGAAATATATAATTCTGGCCCTCATCGAAATTGTTCTATTAAATTACAAAAGTCATTACATGGCTTAAAGCAGTTTGGATGTATGTGGTATAATCATATTAGTGAATATTTATTAAAATCATAATATAAAAATGATCTAACATGTCTATGTGTATTTATCAAGAAATCTGGATATGATTTTGTTGTACTTTCTATATTTATTGATGATATCAACCTTATTGGAATTCCAAGAACTCCAAGAAGCAAAAGATAGTCTAAAGTAAGAATTTGAAATTAAGGATTTTAGAAGAACTAAATTTTGTCTTAGTTTACAAATTGAATATCTAGAGATTGTATTTTTATTCGTCAATCAATATATACTATAAAGGTTCTAAAAATATTTTATATCGACAAAACACATCCATTGAGTATTCCAATGGTTATTAAGTCATTAAATGTAAATAAAGATTCTTTTTGAACTCGAAAAGATGATGAAGATCTTT
This sequence comes from Voacanga thouarsii, assembly GCA_026120185.1. NCBI lineage: Eukaryota > Viridiplantae > Streptophyta > Magnoliopsida > Gentianales > Apocynaceae > Voacanga > Voacanga thouarsii. The sequence goes on from JANUWF010002328.1 coordinate 170,452, forward strand.
TTGGTGTTGAAGTACCATATCTAAGTGTAATTAGTGCACTGCTATACATTACTAATAACAGTGTTTTGAAAATTGAATTGGACTGACCGGTTCAAAAGGTCGGATCAGGAACTGGTCACTTATCTGGTTCAGGTGTATCTTATGAGTCGGGCAGCACAAGAATCGATAAAAAATTGGTATAATTGGTCAAAAACCAGTCGAACTGGTGAACCAGTTAAAAAAAAAGAGAGAGAGAAAACAAAATCGTCTTGTTGTATTATGTATTAAACTTATATTTTAGACCTTTTGACAAATAACTAATTTATTTTTATTTGAAATCTATTAATTTTAAGAGACATCTTTTACATTTATTTATTTATTTATTAATAATAATAATTATTATATATAATAGTGAATAATATTTTTATATATAAATAATATTAAAAAATATTATATTCTGGTCGGACCATGGTGCAACTACAGTCGGACCTGTGAACCATTGAACTTGTTACTTCACCAGTTTGATAACCGGTTCAGTTTTCAAAACCTTGACTAGTAACACTCGATCTAATATAGCCTTTTTTATGAATTTATTAATAAGATTTAGTTTTTCTCCAACACGACGACATTGAAATGGTATTAAACATGTCCTAAGTTATTTTCAAGTGACAATTGATCTTAGATTGTTTTGTTCAAATAAAACTAACTTAGTGTTGATTGGTTATGTAAATACTGGTTGTCTATTCAATCTACATAAAGTACATTCTCAAATTGTTTATTTATTTATATATGGTGATGGTGCTGTTATAGTATGGCAGTCTATAAAACAATCTATAACCACCACTTCTTCTAATCATACTGAAATTATTACTGTTCATGAGGTAAATTGAGAATGTATGTGGTTGATATTAATAATCCATTATATTCTAGGAAATTATGGTTTATCCTCTAAAAAGGAAATCTCAATTCCTCTTTATGAAGACAATAGAGCTTGTAAAACTTAATTAAGAGATGGAAATATTAAAGAAGATAGGATAAAATATATTTTATCAAAATTTTTCTTTATTCGTGAACTCTAGAAGAGATATAAAATAGATGTACAACAGATTCAATCATTTGATAATTTGGTAGATTTATTCACTAAGACAATGCCAATTACTATTCATTTGAAAAATTAGTATATAAAATTGAGATGTGTCGGCGGAAAGATATGAAGTCATCTTGAATGAAACTATTGATAAGGCTAAAAACACAGAAGCCTCTTGATTTTTGAAAGACCCTTAAGTTGGTCATCTAACTCCCTACCAAATTCACACACACAAAGAACTAATGCAAATGCAATTAACCCAATGTAATTTGGTGAATCTAGCCTACTTCAAAACACCTAAATACCCTAATCGATCAAGAGATTAGAACAAAAAGATGGGATTTGAAGGCACCCAAAAACTCAACCTATCAAGAACACTAGAGAAATACTAGCACCCAAGAATAGAGAAAGAGATTTACTTTGAAGTTTAGAGATATTGAATCAAAGTTGGGACTAAGCTCTTTGATTTGGTCTTGAAATGGGAATCACCCCTTACACTCCTCTAGAGAGAATTTGGTTTCTCTACCAAAATATTCTAAGTCTCAAAATTCTAACAATTACAAGAGTAAAGAGACATATATAAAGATGACAAACTAAACCTAGCAAATGGGAGATGTAATCTCAACTATTCATTTCCTAAGAAAGTCTAAAATATACCTATTACAAGTCAAAAGTTGTGGGAATTAGATTCAAAACAAAATAAAACAAAACAGCAAAAATAAGCAAAATAGGGCATAGCTCGAAGTGACCTGGCACCTGGTGTACTAGTGGACTTGGCGCCAGGTATGATCTGCAAATGGAACAATGCTATTTCAGTATGGACCTGGCGCCAGGTGTACTAGTGTACCCGACACCAGGTGCGTTCTGCCCTTCTCATACCTTACTGTTCTTATCTTTTCAGCCTTCTCTTGTGCTCCTTTGGCCCTCCATACCAATTGTTGTCAAAGCTTTGATCTTCTTGGCCTTTCTTTAATCTTCCATTGATTGACAACCTTTTTCATCATTGGCTTGGAATCTTGAAATGCACCTTGAAGTCTCTTGAAAATGAACTTCACCCATGGAGCCATGTGTTGTTTCTTTGTCCTCCTTCCCTCTTCTTTAAAATGACCTTTATGCTTGGGACGATTCCTATCATTTCCTACTTCTTTGTGATGATTTGTCATCGAATGGTCACCTATATAAAAATTCAAACAAAGAATTTTTGGTTAAGATAAAAAAATGTAGTCGTTTGAACTTTGCCATGCTCTTTGTGTTCTCCTTTCACCACCCACATTTTTCTTATTTTCCCTCCACTCTCTTTTTTCTTCTCACCTCCTTGTTTGTCACTCATTTCTTTTTCTCTCAAATTTGAAAATGTTACTCTATTTTCTTCTTTTTCTCCTTTCCTTTTCTCCACTTTGTCCCCAACCTCTTTTTTTGTTTTCACCTCTTCTTCTTTTCTCTCAATCTTTTTCCCCTCTTTCTTCTCTCTTCTTTTCTTTTCATTCTCTCTCAAAATATTTTGATCTTTCAAAACCTCATTAGGGGATAAGGGAACTAAAGTGAACTTTTTTCCATCTTTCTTCAAAGTATAAATGTTGTCCTTCCTCTTGTGCACTACATCCCTATCAAACATATAAGGTCTCCCCAACAAAATATGCCCAACATGCATGGGATAGATATCACACAACACTTCATCATGGTATCCTCTCATGTAAAATTCAACCTTGGCTTGCTTGTTCACCTTCACTTCTCCACAATTATTCAACCAATGAAGCTTGTAGGGACTAGGATGTTTTAAGATTTCTAACTCTAATTCCTTCGCTAATGTAGCACTAATCAAGTTTTTACAACTTCCCCCATCAATAATCACACTACATGGTCTTTCCTTGATAAGACACCTTGAAAAGAAAATATTTTTCCTTTGCATTTCATGTCATTCTTTACCCTCACAAGTATTCCCATCTCTTCTTGCTACTCAAATAAATGGACAAATTGGCTCAATCACCTTTCCCCTATTACCTATTCCAACCCTTCCAAGTTCATCTTTTCCCACACCTCTTGATTGATTTAGTGGATGGTTGGCATAAGTGGTTTGATTTGGGTCTACTCTCTTTTGTGATTGTTTCGCAACAATCACATGTCTTCTTTTTCTGCCTTGTGCCCCATTAAATCTTCTATGTGCCAATTTGTTGGGATAAGTAGCTTTGGTGTGTCTATGGGTGGAATTTATACTACCTTACAACTTATTCTTCCTCTATTGTGGCTCATTAGGATAATTATAAAAGTAATGGCCTTTTTCCCCAACAATTAGAGCAATCATACTTCTTCTTCTTTTGCACATACTCCCTCTTTTTTTGCACTCCATTATTTGAGTAACTTTTCACTCTACTTTTTGCTCTTTTTGGAGGTCCTCCCACAAGAAATCCACCACTCTCATAATCTATGCGCTTATAGCGTCCCTTTTCATTTCCACTATTCATACCTCCACTAGTTCTTTGCTTTTCATCACAATCATACAATAATTCACAATCATCTCCATATTTCTCATAATCCCATTCTTCCTAATCATAGCTATCACATTCTCCTCTACTTGAGTAAGAAAGTTCATAAAAATCACTTACTTCACCTTGAGCACTCATAGAAAATGAATCATATGAACTCTCACAAGCTATTTTTTTTTTTAAAGGAATTTTTTAGTAGAAAAACACACATGAAAAGTTCCTCACTTCACTTCCTCACATGTTTAGCACTCAATCAATGTCAGTCAACCCTCGTGTTTACACTATTCTTTGGTTTTTGCAATAATGAGCTCACTCTCTTGCCTTTTTTAATTCATTCAAGTGCTTCCTAAGCTCAAGACTAATTTAAAGAAAAACAAGCTTTCTAGTAGCTACAAGAAAGATTTACCTCACTAAGAACAATCTATTATGCTAGAAGACAATGTAGTTTATGAATGGAAGCTTGAGATAGTCATGTATGAGCAATCATAAGTCATTGATGCAATATATCAAATACTTGAGGTGCAACCTCGTAACTCAATTTTGAATGGTAAATTTCAGCTTGGTTTTGGCCCCAAATCAATAAATTCTGACACAAAATGACTTCCAAAACACCAATATATCATATAGGATCAAATTCACAACATTCTCATGGCACAAATTTAAGTTTTTAGCCCACAAAAATTGCAAGAAATTTAGTTTCGGGATTTCTTATGTGCAAAATTTTGTGCAACCAATTAGCTCAAATAGCGTTAAATTTTCTGCAAGTTTAATCCTCAAATAGCTACCTAACATGTAAGTTCAATTTCATATCAAGTTTATGGCACAATATTGAGTTCTAAGCATTCAAAAATAGCCCCAAAATAAGTGATGAAAATCTAGAAAATTTGATAATTCTTGAAGAAAATTGTACCTTTGTCCAAAAAAAGTTATATTAATTAAAATAAACACAATCTTACTCTGAGACCACTTTGATACGGCTAAAAATGTGAAAGACTTTTGATTTTTGAAGAACCTTAGAGTTGGTCATCCAATTCCCTACCAAATTCACACACACAAAGAACTAAATGCAAATGCAATTAACTCAATGGGATTTGGTGAATCTAGCCTATTTTAAAACACCTAAATACCCTAATCCATCAAGAGATTAGAACAAAAAGATAAGATTTGAAGGTACCCAAAAACTCAACCTATTAAGAACACTAGAGAAACACTAGCACCCAAGAATAGAGAAAGAGATTTAGATTATCCCTTTAAAGTTTAGAGACATTGAATCAAAGGTGGGACTAAGCTATTTCATTTGGTTTTGAAATGGGAATCATTCCTTACACACTCTCATCTAGAGAGAATTTGGTTTCTCTACCAAAATATTCTAAATCTCAAAATTCTAACAATTACAAGAGTAAAGAGGCATATATAAAGATAACAAACTAAATCTAGTAAATGGGAAGTGTAATCTTAGCCATTCATTTCCTAAGTAAGTCAAAAATATACCTATTACAAGTCAAAAGTCGTAGGAATTAAATTCGAAACAAAATAAAACAAAACAAGAAAAATAAGCCAACAGGGCATAACCTGAAGTGACCTAGCATCAGATGTACTAGCGGACCCAAAGCCAGGTATGATCTGCAAATGGAACAATACTATTCTAGTGTGGACCTGGCGCCAGGTGTATAGTGTACCTGGCCCAGGTGCATTCTGTCCTCTTCACACCTTACTTTTCTTATCTTTTTAGCCTACTCTTAAGCTCCTTTGGCCCTCCATTCCAATTGTTGTTCAAGCTTTGATATTCTTGGCCATTCTTTAATCCTCCATTGCTTGACAACCTTTTTCATCCTTAGCTTGGAATATTAAAATGTACCTTGAAGTCTCTTGAAAATGAACTTCACCCGTGGAGCCATATGTTGTTTCTTTGTCCTCCTTTCCCCTTCTTTAGAATGACCTTTAAGCTTGGGACAATTCTTATCAACTATCAAGAGGCCGAGTATATATATACAATGTACTATTTTTTATTATTGGATTTTTTCTTGGTCAATTTTTTAACGTGATAGTATTCCCTCTAGAATAAAAAGTGTATTATTTTTTCTTTCACTAAGTTTTTGTCATGTAGGGTTTTTCCTAGCAAGATATTTAATGCGACATTTCCAAGATTTTGAAAATAAACATCTAAGGGGAGTGTTATGAAATTAATAAAATAAAGTAGTTGTTCATTTTCAGAAACTTTCTATTTATCTTGAATATAGATGTGATAGTTTAGTTTATGAGATTATTCATTTATCCAACAGATAAAAACAATTGTTCGTTTTTCTAAAATTATTAATGTTGTAGATAAGATAAGATCGCATTTATTAAATTCATTTCTCATCCTTTAAAATAATATATTTAAACTACTATAAATAGAGACTTTATGTACAAACAAATGATTAATTTTGAATATAAGTAATTCTCTTATTTTCTATTTCCTATAACCTCTTTATTTTATAATTTTTATAATTTATATCATTATTTTATTTTGAATCAAATTTACAATACAAAAATAATATTTCTAGGATTTTTGCCCAAAATGTAATTAATTTGAATAGAAAATATATGGTTCCAACCAACTAAATAAGGTTCAACTGACCACTTTTCTCAGCCACCTACCAAAAAGAGAATGGCAACCCCAACCTGTACAGTTCAGGGAATTCACCCCCCCCCCCCCCCCCAATTTGACATGGGTTCCTTCTCAGTGATCTCAATAACTTACTTTTAGAAGGTAGTTGTTTCTGACTTGGATACCTTTTGCTAATGATCATAATCTAAGAAATAAATCTTTTGCTAATGTGCCATAATTATTTTTTTGACTTAAAAAAATTTGTAATAGAAATAAGCACAATCACATCCTATATATGTCTTATATAAAAGAAAAACCCCTTCAACTATTGATGCGTTACTAGCAAAAATTGATTTTTAAGTGTAGCCTTCCTCTCGCTTAGAACATTTCATTTTCTTCCTCCTTTCACTAGAGCTCCAATGCATTGCTGACCAAAACCTACTCTTGTTGTTGATTCAAATACAAGGAAGGCTCAAATCTTGCTACCCTAAACTTAAACCAAAGCTATGCTACATTCAAAATAAGGGTTTTTCATCAAACCTTCTATTGCAGTAGCTGCCGTTGAATTCCGACGAACTCAGAACGGCAACTGGAGTTCTGGGATCACAGATGCTTTACTCATCCTTCAACGGTGAAGTCAAGTTAGTTGTCTTTTCCCATTACCCAGATAACTTTCAATCATTTGCTATGCATAGACAAAGGAATTTGAAGAAAAAATATTAATTATTTAATAAGATTAAAAATAAATATTTTAATCTTCATTAATTATATTAAATCTATGAAGAAGTTCTATTATTCATGAGCTATTCAAGTTAGGATATGGTTGAAAGTCTATTTGAAGTTAAACCCAATATGTGTTACATTAAATATGATTGGGGTAAAACTAAATCAAGCCTAAAATTCCTTTAAATCCAAGTTCATTAAAATTATCTAAAAACCCTCGACTATTGAAGTCTTACAAGGTTTTCTAAAACTTATCCTAAAAGATGTTATTAACTACGGATGTCTTACATGGAGTAACTATCTAAAAATTAAAAAACCTTTAACCTATAAAAATAACATTCCCTTACATGTTCAGCGCATCCCAGATTTCAATCCAACAAGCTTCAACGAGCCTAAGCTTCAAAATCCCAAGCTTTAGTAATTGCAACTCTCAAAGTTCTAAATCATCATCAAAATTTTCAAGGTGGTTATCTTGTTCTTTATCCTAATAACCCTCAAATCAACATTTTTCCAAACAGAGATGAATCTATTCAAGATTAAACCCTTTGAATAACTCGTCCTACAAATTGTGAATTTCTGTTATAGATTTCATATTTATTTATTAATATTTTTCTTATCCTTAATTTCCATATTTAAAATTCCCTCACATTCAGTATGTTTTCCTTCTCAATCATTGTAGTTGTTGTTTGGACTAGTCTAATTAATGGTTGTAATCATGGGACAAGAAAATTAAATATTAATTGCACACAAATTTTAGTATGAATGTCGGAGTTTTTGTGTTTTCTTAGTTTTAATGAATTTCTTTTCTTGTTCATAGCATTAGCTAATCAAAGCTCTTTTTTATGCTATCTTGCAATAATTTGAAAGGACTATAGAGAAGCATAAGAATAAAGTGCCATATCCATGTATTAACATATATGTATCAATAGGCATACACAAGAATTGTACTTTAGACTACTCCTTTACAAACAAATAATAGGCAAGGCACTCTCAATTGGACAGATTTATGAATCGAAGGGTGCACAGGATACAAAATGTATGTATGCCACAATCCAACGAACTTTCTGATTTTTACCTTTATTTCTTTGATAAACTTAATTATAATGGGCACTATTCACAAATTATCATTCAATTCACAAAAGAAATTATTGGGAATTAAAAAACTTTATTACCAAACAAACTAAAATTAATTAATCACTTAACATTATCTTTTATAAACTATTTTCGATTCAATTATTGGTTGAGCTCTTTGTACACCACAATCTAATTATGTAGAGAATGCATTATAGCACTAAAATGTTTTTTTTTAAAGAGGAAAAAAATGGCTATCCCAAGGACATGAACTTCATCCTAGCTTTCTTTTTTGCTTTAGGCAGCTTGGAGGAAGCTGTTTGCCATAAGAATTACCAAGGACGTGAGAGCAGAAGGAAACTGCTGGACCTCCAGGGCCATTATAAGCTAAGTCTATATTCTCCAGCCTCACATTTTGACAAGGCACCAGTTCACTACACCGTAAATCAATTGCAATTTTTGAATTAGATGTCCCCCATATGTCTTTGAATGCTACATCACTGATTTGAACTTTTGAACTTGAACCGCCCTAAAAATACCAACAAAAATTATCACCCAGAAAATTAGGTTAGTTTCTAAAAGAAACATCAGAAATTTATGATCTGGCAAAAACAAAATAATAATTTCACCTTACCAAACATCAAAATGTTTTAGCAATATTGACACTTTATCTAATCATCATGCATTTTCCCTAATATATATTTTACAAAGAGTCAAAACAACATTGTTAGCAACTGCATTAATTAGATAGGAACCTAGGGTTAAATTGTAATTTTAATACATTTTTAAGAATTAAAGAATTAGAAATCAAAATTTTATGTAAAATGCATAGAAAAAGAAAATATTGGAAACTAAAATTTCACTAAAACGAGATAAAAGAAAATCTTAGACATAAATGTACTTACCTCAGTGCCACAAGGATGGTTTAGGCAGTAGTTTTGATCAATAATAATAGGGTTATTGACATTCTTCATATAGAGGCCACTGAAAGTGATATCTGAAGCCAAACCCAAAAAAGAAGGTGCCCACGTTTTGATCCTCGCCCCATTTTGAGTATCAGTAAAGTTGGAGTTCAAAATTTTGATGCCTTCAACTTTTTCATTTTCAAACCACTTTCCTAGACTACCGATGCTAATGCCATGGCCAGGGCCACAAGAAACTTGGGATATGGTAATATTTCTGCTACCAGAAATGATAGCTATGCAATCGTCTCCAGTGCCAATGGTCACATTATGTATGAGAAAATTGCCCGAATCTCCGATGTGAATGCCATCAGTGTTGGGACTGTCTTGTGGAGCGCTCAATCTTACATTAGTGATGTTTATTTTGTTGCATGCATAGAAACTGAAATGAATCTTTTTGCTGTTCATGGATTGTAAGTGATTGACTCTTGATTTGGTGATGAAGGAAAACCTAAGACTCTGCCACAACCAAAAACTAATTCACATACAGAAACAAAGTTCATGCATAGAGAACGAAAGCAAAGTTAGTTAATATTCAGTATTATTTAGAAGGAATGAGATTAACCTTGGCCTATGAATTGAAAGTTCATGCATAGAGAAACAATGTAAGGTAACTAACTTAACATAATTCATAGTTCCGAAGGTATAGGGTGAATTCGCAAGTTTCTACTTTCCCTAATAGATATAGTTTTGGAAGCGAGGTAAAAAAAAAAAAAAAGAAGATTTGACCAATATATTCTATAAAAAGTTTTAAGTTTAATTACAAGACACTTTTTTATCACTCGTATTATTATTACAATGTACTTATGTTTGAAATTAAGTATTCACATTTTTATTCTTTAATGGTTAAAAATGAATCTTCACATTTTTAAAATAAATATAATCTTCACATTTCTATTTTTTCTCCTAAATGATCCTACATGTGTCCTATGATTTTCTTTCTATTCTCATGTGATAGGGGTTTGGGGATTTCGTGAAAAGGGAATGCTTCCATGGAAAAAAGGCTGACAATATTGCCAGAGCAACTGTTGTACAAGTAACTTTTATACCATTGTTGGTCAAGTAGAAACTATTTATTAAATATTTTCCTCTTTATTGGTCCCATATTTCTAATTGTTATACCTTCATTCACTCCAACCTTGTCTCCCCTCCCTATCCTTTAGCTAGTTTTCCCAATCCCTCTCTCTTCTTTTCTCTCTCCTCCCCATATCCATGCCAAATTTCCTCTAACTAGCCCCCACGGGTAGCGATAACCTAATCAAGCAGTTAGCCTTTGAATGCCAGGTCGATAGTTCAAACCTCACATTTGTCAATTATGCTCTTGCTTTGCCAGAGTAAGATCAAATGCATATATATGGCTATGGGTTTGGGAGGGTGGCCTATAGCCTCCAGATCAGTTGGGTGAAGTTCAGACATTTAGATTATATATATAACCCTCTAGCTAATTTCCCCAATCTTCTCTCTCCTTTCCTTGACTTCTTCAACTGGGTTTCCCCAACCCCTATATCTCATTTTCTCTCTCTTACTCTTCTCTCCCCCCATATCCATATCTTAAAGAAAATAATTCAAAATATAAGGCATTCATTCATTTAGTTTGATAGGACTTTGAAATAAAAAAGTCATTTTATACATTTTGACTATGCAACAAATTTTTTATAATAGAGTAAATTTTTTATCACTAAGATTTATTTCTAATAAATTGTGAGTTTCTAAGAATTAGTTAAAAGGTCCATTTAGAAAAAAATACACATATATTTGAGGAAAAAATAGTTACAAAAAGTAAGTGTGATTCCATTAAATATCTAAAATAGCCTTGCACATTCTAGCAATGTGGAGAAAACTAATTCATTTTCCCCACAACCTATAATTTCTCCTTTTTGATATTGCTCTAAAGTTTGCTAGTTCTACCAAAACTCCATGAGAGTTTAGAGAATGTTGAGTTCCATATAAACAAGAGACAATTGAGAGAGAGAAAGAGAGGGACTTGGAGAAGACATGGTTGGAACATGTAGGGATGTGATAGATTACTGGGGAGATATAGAGATGTAACAGATGATTGGATTGAATAAAAACAGTATTTTCAAGAGTGGGACCCCATGAATATAGAAATATTTAGTAAATATATTCTGATTAATTAATAATGGTATGGAAATTAACTGAGTAATAATTAATGTGCCATGAGGAAAACTGCTTTACCAATATTGGCAGCAAAAAAAAAAAAAAAAAAAAAAAAAGCCATTACAAGTCTAAGAATGAAAATTTGCAAAAAATTTACAAAATACTTAAGAAGTTAAAATAGAAGTTAGTTGTTATTTCATTCAACAAAACATGAACATGAATCCAAACTGCAAAGATCTATTTGATAGAATAATAAATCAATTTGTAAGTGAATCAGATTAAAATGTACTCTTGAAAATAAATGAATTAATTTATTCAAATAAAGTTGAATTTCTCAAATTCAATGCTCTAAAACATAAATGGAAACAAGCATCTCATAAACAATGAATCAAATTGTATATAATAAAAAATAGAAATATCTTTTATGGAAAAAAATAAAAAAAGTATGGAAATGTATTTTATGGGAATAAATGAGTAACGCTTCCTCAATTAAAGTTCAATGAAATTCTCAAATTCAATGTTTCTTATTTATGAAACATCTCAAACAATATATTTGCCTTAGAGTTTCTTAAATTATCTCAATGTCCCACAATAAAACAGGTTTATCATATCTCTTCTATCACATTCATATTATAGTGATATGTCTTCTTTTCATATTCTCGTTTTCCATTTTTTTAATCTTTTTAATATGTTTATATTGATAAGAAACAAATTATAAAAGGGAGGTAATTCAATTAAAAATTCTTCATTGAACTCACTTCTGCAAAAAGGTATTAAATCATCATAGTAGTACAAGTTTAGTATAAGAATTAAAGAATAAGATGGAAATAAAAGAATATATATCTATATGGGGTTGACTTACAGCAGGAAGAGGATTGCAATGAGGATTTTTATTGCAATCATTATATTTCCAAGCATAAGCACCTTGACCATCCAAATAACCACCCCCTGCCACAGTTAAATCATTAACATATTGAAATCCAATCCAATAATCAGTGAAAAACAAAGCAGGCTCAGTAGGAGCCTTGAGCAATCCTTTGATTAGAAATTTTATTTTCCTATTGCACGGTCCTTGAAAAGTCACTGAATGGACCATGTAAACCCCAGGTGGAATCCAAACCCTACTGCTACCATTCCATTGGCATGCATCCTCCCATGCCCCCAAAAATGCCTGAAAAAAAACACCAAAATAGCAAAGCTGGCCTTTGTCATTAACTAGCAAGACATTGATTGCACAGGTGTATGCATAATTGAAGTACAAAAACAAATGGGATCATGAGAGAATTCATTGGAACAAAGAGTAAACTGACCTTACTGGCATCTGTCTTTCCATCTGCAATAGCACCATAGTTCTTGACATCAAAGGTTTTTTGAGCATCAGCAATGGAAAAGATAATGAGAGTTGAAATAAAGGCAAAACCCAATTTTGAAGCCATTTCTCCCGTTTTTAGATTCTATGTGTGCTTTTTTGCTCTTCTGGCAATGCACATGTATTTCGGAGGCTAATAACTGTGAGAAAAGTTGAACAAAAGGTCAAGTATTTATTCCTTATTTTTTAATTAAAAATTAGTTTCCTTTTTTGTTTTTTCTATATAACCCGTACAAACAGAGAAACATATCAATTCAGACCTTTACTTTCATTTTTATTTCCACTAAAAAAAATTAAGTTCATTCCCTTCCTTCTACCCCTAATTTGATGACTTTCTATTTGAAGGTTCTTTTATATCTCTCCTTCCATGAGAATCAATCAGTGCTTAAAATTGTTTTCTTTTCTTCCCCCCCCCCCCCCCCCTTTTTAGCCATTCCTAAAATTGGTATGTAACATGGCCTTATCCCTCTTGTAAAATCCCCAAAAAAAGAATGAAGCCACAATAAAATTATGTAATTTGTGCAATAATAAAATAGAAATTACATAAATTAATGAATCAAATTTGTTGAATTTGTGATTGATTTATATCACTATAAAACACTTAAGCCAATACCACAAAGGCAAAACCGTAGCAGTGAATTATTAAATATACGAATCCAACTTAGTCTCCAAAGCCTGAGACTTCTAGTTTGTCCACATTAATAACCCATGAATAAATTTAGTGGAAATACTAGATTTAATTTCTCTATTTTGTCTCGTAAAAAATACTCAACTAGTAAGCAACGATGGGCTTAATAGGATATTTATTATTAAACCCTAGGTTTTAGTTTTATAAGCTGCCCAATTATTTCAAAATATATTTTTCTTTTTAAATTAATCTACTCTAAGTCTAATATGAATAATTAATTAAACAATTTATTCTGATCAATAAAAAAAATAGTTATATTCAAATTTTATTGGGTGCGAGATTCAAAATATGCTAGTATTCCTACACATAGTGTAAGCTCATTTTTTAAACCAAATATTTATTTTGCCCCTATTGTATTTGACTCTCAAAGTTTATTACTTAGTTGGGAATGAAATTGACATTAAAATCCTTTAACATTAATTAGAGTACTTGCAATGCTTGAGTATATTCCCAAAACTTTTCTCTACATTTCTATAGATCCTGAAGGCAGTAGAATATCCTGACCTCCAACCTGTGATGAAAGGTTGGAATACTTTTAATACCGATAAATGCAAATTATGTGCATTTCTTCTTTAATATTTGATATCTTTATTGAGTGATGTCACATACTAAATTCTAATAGCACCTATTAACTATTGTATGCGAAACTCTTTTTTTATTTGTCAAATTGTAATAGCTTGGAACTTATGGAATCACAATTAATTAAAAGGATATTTAGGATATCTCTTAATGAAAGTACCATTGTATTTACATAACAGTAAATTACCCTTTCAATTTGTTATTTAAATGGCATAATAGTTCAGCCCCCTTGTCACACAAGTAATTAACACCTACCTCCCCTCCTCCCTCCCCCCCCCCAACACACACAAAAATCTAATCTATTACTATATATTTAATGGTATAAGATTCATCGTTTCTATTATCATTAATATTTTCATACTAATCACATAAAGAATAAATATGATATTATCTTTATGGATTATTCTTGCATAATTAATTATCTTATCAGTAGTAACTATTTTTGTTATTATTATCAAGGGCATTTGTATCCAAAATCTCATCTTATAAAATCAAAACCTTAATACATAATCATGAACTTTATTCAATTACAAACACATTATAATTGAATAAACTTGGGAATGTCATTATTGATAAATAATCATTACATCAGCATAATTATAAAATAAATAATTCCAATTATCTATGCCATATAACTAAAAATCTCCTATTTGCACTACATTATTTAGGCATTGATATGTCTCATCCCTTGGATATGGTGATCCAATTGTTTTCGGGTCATGGCCTTGGTAAGCGAACAATTACATTATCAATTGGTGCTATTTTTGGCACTACAATATTGAACCCCCCCCCCCCCCCCAACTATATCCAAGAGAAGGTAAAAATGATGGTCAATATGTTTGGATTTCTTGTGCGACTTAAGTTCCTTAACTTGTACAATCATCTATCATTATTGTAGTAGATAGTTACTAGCAACTTAATGAATACAATCACTTCTAGTTCTATAACGAACTTCCTTATTTCTTTGCAATATAAGATGCAACAACATACTTGACCTCTATAGAGAAGTCTATCATCGTATTTTAATTGGAACACCTCTAACTCACTACTTTCCCATTATGAATAAAAATAAATCAAGACAATTTTAGGAAGTATGTTGATTATTAACAAAGGAAATTAAGAAACTCTTGATTTAGTTGTAGGTTGGACTCTTAGTCCACTTAAATAATCATGTGAAGCATGAAATTTATTAACAAGAGACCATCCAAAAACTAAGAATATTTGTGTGTGTGTGTGTGTGTGTGTAACACCCTATCTTTCTATAGCGTAATGGGCTTCACTTTTGTTGGGTGTCACCCCATCCAGTTGCCTAGACAAGGGGTCTTTATAACGAACTTAACTTAGTACACATCGAAAATTTGCACAAAATACTTTTTTTTTAAATAGAAGAAAATACATGGAGTCTATCTCCAGATACCATATTTAAAACACAATAGATTTGAGATACACCATGAGTAACTGAAAGTCCACCGCGCTTCCACTGCGCCTCTGATTCCTAAATTTTCAAATAGAAATAATATACGTGTGAGTGAAAATCACTCAGTGAGTCCCGTGTGTACTAGTGTTTTATAAATCAAATAGACAAAAGTATCATCAGTTTTTGTTTCATAAAACCATTGTGGGAAAGTATTGTATTTTTCACTGAAAATAGTTCTACATATCACTATAAGAAAGCCTTCCCTAAGAATTATTTAAAATCTCAGGCACATTTTGGAAAATCAAGTTTTATTAAGATCAATGACCCATTTTTCGACGTATTTGGAAAATCACGTTTTATAATAACATTTCCCTATATTTTAAAAATGTAGGCTTCCCTATCAATAGAGGGTCAACCTGAGTGCAAAGTCCACAAGGCTTTGCCTTCGACATCACAGTCTTGTTGTGCTAAGGAAGGAGCCTATAGCACTCAACTGTGCATTATCGAAATGGTAAGATTGTTGTCACAACCTACCGTAAATTGTACCAATTCTTTTTACTTGCGGTAGTACGGGTTCCCACTCCATACTCCCCTCACCATGAGGTTGACAAAGGTTGATCGCAGATTGGGTGTCCCACCCAGGATAAGCCAATTAATGATTACACATTGGGATAGTGCTAGCTGGGGAACTGGCTAATTGTAATATCCTATTGCCTCGTTTGAAGTAAGACAATCCCAAGAACTAGAACCGGGTTACTTGGGGTCGTCCATCTCTAATGCGAGTTAGTACAAAGGTCATAGCCCCTACTGAGTACTCAGAGTTTCCACTGGTTCATAAGACCAATTCAATATCTTTGGTTCACAAGACCAGTCAAATATCCATTCTCAAAGGAACACCAATAAAATATTTTTTGGGGCTAAAATACTGTTTTCCAAAATTAGATCTTATACCAAAAGATCATTTTCCAAAATTGTAGCGAAAAAGGATAAAAGTTCTTCTCACGCATTAAAATGCCTTTCCAAGGGCATTTTTGTTATTTTAAGAATCCCCAATTTTAAAAGAAGTTTTATCTAGAAAATCCAGAATTCTAATTCTAGAAAAAGAATTAAATTCAAGGGAGTTATATTTTACCATGCCTTAGGTTTCAAAACTAGTTATAGCTCCTATAAACCAAGAATTCTCATGATCCTAGGTTTTTATCATAAATAGGAATATTAATGCTTTCTCAAATAAATCATTATCATGTCTTATAACTGATGAGAAGAAAACCTTTTAGGTACACATTTATATCTAGGAAATATTCACAATTCAAGTGATCCAAAATCCTTATTTCCTAAAGTCCTCAATAATTTCTTGTTCAAAGAAACCATATTTTCCTCAGAAAAATACAAAGGTCCATCAACCTTGTTATTGAAAGGTTTTAGGAAAATTACTCACTAATTATGAATAATTTCATTTATGAAAATTCATATTTTCCATTCAAATCCAATCATAGCATGATACCATTTCTTCCTTGGAGAAACCATTTATTTGTTCAGAGAAACCAAAAGGATTCATAGAACATTTCTTCAATAAAATATAATTTTACTAGCAAACCTTACTTATAAAAAAATCAAGGGGACTCCCCTTATGTCCTTTCTCTTAGCTATATAAATGGTCCTCAATTTCGTCATGAAGTCTTTAAGGTAAACAACATATATTAAATCATTCCATAACTAATTTAGCATCTATAGTTCACCGTTAACATGTATCGCTAACAAAGTGCGTTCACAAGAAATCTACTACTTTCCTTGTCCCTCCATTCTCATAGAAATGTATTACTTGAGCTAATCCAACTTATATATCCATTTCCTATTTCTTCGTCCAACAAATATATAAGACTTTCATATATACTTCTCATATCTCTTATTCATCTAAGAACAGTAACGAAGAAAATACATGAATTCATCACCTTTAAAGTTCTGCATTTCTTGCACCTTGGCACCCTTGTTTGTTTATATCATAACTTTTGATTCACAAGTCTAATTAATGTCAAACTAGTTCTAAAATGTCTCCAAGACATTCCTTTATGATTTACAACTCATGGAATACCAATTTCATTTCCCATTTTATATATTTTTAATAATAAACTCCCAAATTCTTCATCCCTCTAATGAAATGGCAGCCCTTGGTATTTAAACCATAACTTTCTATTTACAAGTCCAAATCAAGTCAAATTGGTCTTAAAATGATCCTAAGACATTTAGCTATAAGTTTCAGGTCATGGGACTACAGAAAAATTGGCCATTTTGTTCAGTTTAATGTTTCTTCAAGTCTGCTCGGAAATCATACAAATAGAATTTCTATTTGTTCCTTTTTCTTCATACTATTGATTCTTTTTTCTTTCCCATACAACATACATGCTTTCTACTCATTTTAATGCCTTCTTTCTCATCTAAACATCACATAATCGTTTGATTTTTAATCACAAGCAACTCAGTACTTTCACTTTTAAACAACACAAAATCAACAGCCAAGAATAACAATATTTCATTTTCTTCAATAATTAAACCATTTGCTACCTTATTTCCTTCTTCTGTCTTTGCAACCATGAACAACTCTTTAAACCATCTTTAAAATACCTTCAAACATCATATAAATCAAAGCACACACACCTCCAAGCACACCGCCACACAGCACAAACTAAACAGCGCCACAATAGCATTATTCTTCGAGTAAAATTCATATTGCATATGAATTCCCCATAAAAATTGACACCAAAATAATCCTCATAAATTGCTTAACAACTGTAATTCAAACAGTAGGGTATTTTACCTTGTGTATCAAACTCTCCAAGCTCAAAAAGCCCTTAGTTTCCTCCCTTTCTCCTTCTCTCTCTCTCTCTCTCTCTCTCTCTCTCTTTTCTTTTTTTCTTCCTATTTTCCTTTCTTTTCTTTCCATTTTCTTCCTTATGTTTTCTCCTTTGCAGCTGCCGACTTCAAGCTGTGAAAACAACATTTCCACAGCCATTCTCAATGGCAAATCATCACATGGTCGATTATTTTATTAATTAATCATATACCTTATAGAAAAAGCTTATAAAAGCTTACTAAATAAGCTTATATAATCTTATTATGAAAGCTTTATGAAAAATGCTCATAAAATTATTTCAACCAATCAAATAAAACATTTGGTTTCATAATCCAATCATAAAGTAACATCTATTTCCAATAGCCATCATAATTTGCCGCTTGTTTCACTTTCCACCATACTTCACAATTTCCTCAGGAACAAATTGTAAGTATCGAGAAAAATTTTTATTCCGCGAATGGAATCTACAAATTTTACTGAGTTCAATGGTGGGAGTCTAAATTCTTAATTCTTTCTCAATCCTCTTCAATTCACGGTCAAAACTACAATAATACCCCTAAAAATTCAAATTATATCAAAATATTCGTCTCATCGTACTAATCAACTGTAGTTCTGGGCTTATACCCAAATTCTCACTCTGTACAAAGTAGCCACTAGTTGAAGTATAAAGATATAGGTGGAACAATCTCAAAATTTCATCTAGATCCCTACAATTTAAAATTCTAATAATGGCCCTAAATATTTTGAACGCACCAAAACATTCATCTCATTATACTGATCATTTCTTGTTTTGGTCACTTATACAAGTTCTCATTCTATACAAAGTAGTAGCTATTTAAAATACAAAAAGTGAGGGTTATTACAATTTCCCCTCCTTCAAAAAAATTTGTCCTCGAAATTGTGCTTATTTTCGAAATTAAACTTTTCTTCCAAAAGTTATAGATAACTTTCACATTTTCTATTCTAATCTCCTACGTTGCATCTGTATAGGATGAGGATTCTAGAGTTCCTTAACCAAAAAAGAACATCATGATTTCTTACTAATCCATTTCTGACATTCGGGGGCTGTATGTCCTCTTCTTCTGCATGTATGACATTTATTGAGTCTTCTTCGACAATCTTCGTATAAGTGTCCTCTCTTATGGCAAAATGTACACTGTTTATTCCTTATCTATCTTGGAATTGGTTCTTCCTTTGTAAAGGCCTACTCTGTAATTTGATTGTGGGATCTTGCTACCTTTTTTTGTTCTTGTTTAGCTTGCTCTTGATCTTCTCTTTCTAGTCGAGAAGCTATTTCCATGGTAGCATTATAACTAGTCAGAGCTGTAGTAATCATTGTCCACCTTATTTCAAGTTGTAATCCTTTTATAAATCGTCAGGTTCGATCATATTCTGCTTGTACTAATAAAAGGCAATATTTTGAAAGTCACATAAATTCAACAGCGTACTTTCCAACAGTCATTCCTCCTTGCTTGAGACTTTGAAATTCCTCTTCCTTTCTCTCAATTGGCTAACGAGGTATAAATTCTTTTCTAAATTCACCCAGAAATTCCTCCCAAGTCCACTTCTTTTATTCTTGTGCTCGTCCCATTTTCTTTCTAGCCCACTAGTTTCGTGCTGGCCCTCAAAGTCTAAATGTAGTTGATTGGACCTTTCTGAAAGGATCAAAACGGAAAACATCAAAGAAAATGCAGTGAAAAATTTTTCAATTTTCCGAGCCACATCTAAGAGAAAGTACTTACTTTTCTTTATTGGTCGCTATTTACCAACAAGTGGCCAAGTTGCACTGGAACTTGCATTGGAATGGGAGAAGAAGGCACCTGCGGTTCGATTGGTATTCCCGCCAATCTTCTACTCCTACGCATCAAGCGTCTTCAATCTTTCTCTCTTCGTCTTTCGGAGTATGATTCTACCTTGCTCTTGGGTTAGCTTAGTAAAAGCTTATTTTTTGGATAATCAAGATACTCTTCAAGAGAGAAAAAAGAGAAAAACGTGGAACAAAGAGTGAGAGTGAGAGACGGCACACCAGAGAGAATAAGAAAAAAATTAATGTTGTTATTTTTATTCTTTCTCCTTTTTTTTCTTAATTTTGGCTAGCCATAGGGCTTCCTCAAGCCCTAATGGCCGAAATCATCAAGCCCTAATGGGCTTGGTGCTTTGCTCATAAATCAGTCCAAGATTAACCCAATCATCTTAATTAATTAATTATATTTTATGTGCTTCATTAGATACCCAAGACTAATTATTTAATTCTAATTGGACTCTTAATATATGTCAACATATATCAGCCCAATTAAGTAATTTATTCCAGCCTAATTCTCTTAATTAATTAATTATCTTTTCTGGACCTTATAAAAATTCAAGACTAATTAATTAATTCTAATTGGTCTCTTAGAATAAATTTTATTCTCTTTTATATAATTATTCATTAAGCCCAGATTGTATCTAAACAACACCAAGATAACTTGAGCTATTCCGAGGATCAAGAGACATATTATTCATGGCTAGTAAATGAACAAAATTTTTTTACTATTAAATAGTTGTATTTAATCATTTTAAATATTCTCATTTATCACCATATGAAAATATTGATCTCAAGAATAATATTACTAAAGTAATGTCTCCGACCTACAGGTGAAATGACGGAGATACCCCTCTATGTAATACCTATCAATGAGACAGGATAAATGTACTAACACTCATCTCAAAGACATCTACCATCCTTAGATCTCTAGTCCGATAATCCATGATTCACTTGAATGTACTTGCTCATCATTGGAAGCTACTCAAAAGCACACATTCTAGAGTCATGTTCTCAGGATCCTGGATCATTAGATTATCCCGGACAATCACAAAAAGATGATTTAACTTCTCTAAGTGAAGTATATAAATTCTATTGTATTAGTCTATCTTAACTAACTAGAGTAATACACCCAACATACAAGGCTATTGATCTCACAAAAGAATTCTCACCTAACATATATCAAAGTATAAAGCCCTAGCTTCGCCAGACCACCAACTCATACTCAAGTATGACGGTATCCGTTCACGCTTTAGCAGTAATAGTCCGATCTCTATAATCATAGTACTTTATAAGAGACCACTACTACAAGTCCAATTCTACGTATTCGAAATACGCTTATGCCAGTGATGTGAGTGAACTACTTACTAATTCAAGGTAAACCATTCCTCATTGGAACTTATGGCATAATAGTCTTACCTTGATGAAATGCCTAATTCTATCAAACGACTCAGAACTCAATTTTACTTGTATAATAAATACCTATGGTCTATACCTTATTGTGAAGAACGAACCAACACATAGACCATAACTTGTCATATTTAGACCTTAAATATGCAATAATTTAAGAAACAAACTAAATTGAATGAATAAACATTTTATTACAATATATTTACACAGAATACATAGTCTTTGAGGGCATACTTTCCAACAATCTTCCACTTGCACTACAAAGACTAAGAAAGTCCACAAGTGCCTACCCCTATAACATTTAAGTGGCTGCAAAACACCATTTCTGTCAAAGGTTTGGTAAAAGGATTTACCAGATTTTTTACAGAGGAAATCTGATCGATCACAATCTCCCGTTTCTGGATGAACTCCTGGGTGTGATGATCACTACAAGAAATCATTGTTTTTCCTACCAAAATTGGTAGTTTTGGTAGGAAATTGCATTTTCCTACCATTTTCTGTCCAAACCCAAGTGGTTGGAAAAACCCTCGTCGAAAAATTTTTTTTGTCCAACATTTTATATATGGTAGGAATTTTGGGACCAAAATTATGGTAGGAAGTTTGGTATGTGTTCGGAAATTTGTGAATAATAAAGCCAATTTTTTTTTCCTACCAAATTGATTTGGTAGGAAAAAATTTAAACACTTTCCTTCCAAAAGATTTGGTAGGAAATTATTTAATAAAAATAATTTAAAAAAAAAATTAAATTACATTTCTGACCAAATTATTTGGTAGGAAAATTTATTTTTTTAAAAATAAATAATTGTTCCATCCTAAATATTTGGTAGGAAATGATTTTTAAAATATAATATTTTCAAAAAATAAATTAAATTTCCTACCAAATTATTTGCTAGGAAAAATTATTTTCATAAAATAAATAATTTTTCCATCCAAAATACTTGGTAGGAAATGATTTTTAAAATATATATTTTTGAAAAATATATTAAATTTCCTAACAAATTATTTGGTAGGAAAATTTATTTTCAAAAAATAAATATGTTTCCATCCAAAATATTTGGTAGGAAACAACATTTTGAAATTTTTTTAGAATTATTATTTCCAACCGAATTGATTTGGTAAGAAATTTTTTAGGAAATATTATTTCAAATATTGTTTCCAACCAAATTGATTTTGTAGGAAATTTGGAAGAAACGTTTATTTTTTTAATTTTGCCATCCAAAATAGTTGGAAGGAAATTTTTTTGAAAAATATTTCCTACCAAATATTTTTGTAGGAAATGGATTTTTTTTCCCTACCAAAATGTTTGGTAGGAAATTTAATCTTCTTATTAAATAGTATTATTTCTTCCAAAACTATTTGGTAGGAACTATATTCCTACCATATAGTTTTGGTCGGAAATATTTTTTTATGTGATTTTTTTTTTTTTTGCTTGCTACCACATTTTGATAAAAAACAAAATCCTTGTACAGAATTTTAAAATTAGTTCTATAACTAAGTACCAACAAAATAATGTGAATAAACAAATACAATAATATTATATTCTAAAAAAGCATATATCTTAAATCCAAATTCTACTCAACAAAACATGATTGTAAATTGTCAACTTAAATTTTCAACAACTGTAAACCATTGAAGTAATTGTCAACTAAATCTTGAATAGGAAAAGCCAGCACTCCTACGTTTACCTAAATTAAGTTGCATAGACTCCTTTATTGCAGCCATTAACTCCTTTTTTTCCTGGTTTGATTTGTTAAATGCAACTATTAACTCTTCCTTATCTTGATTTGATCTGTTGAATGCATTTATTAGCTCCTCCTTGTCTTGGTTGGATTTGTTAAATGCAGTCATGAGCTCCTAGTTATCCTCACTTGCTTTTTGGAGTTGCTCCATTAAGGTTGTAACTTGAGTTTTAAACTACTCAATCATCTCCATGTAGCGAGAGGAATGGTTTTGACTATCACTCCATGCTCTAAGTGATTGTGGAGAAGATGCTTGGGTGAGTGTATATCCAATCGAACCATGACCGTAAACATGTCCATGTCTTATGCCGCCAATAGTTTCTAACCATATTGATGTATGATTAATTGTGGGAGGCCTACTAGAGTAATTGTCTTCTATATTTGCCATTGTCTCATTATAAGCTTTATCATATAACTCATGACCTCTCTCCTACAAAAAATTGACCATGCCATAAAGCTTAATAGGAACATAAGAAAATGTAAAGCACTCTATGATCTCAAATTCCATAATGAACAATACATAATAACTAAGTGTTAGAGATGAAAAGTATTCTCAAAACATGACCTTTTGTTTTTGATAACATATGAAGAGATCTGCTTTTGTAAAGACTCATAAATGCAAGCTCCTAAAAAAGTTCAACTATATATATGTAAAAAGGAAAATCTTTTTATTTCTCCAAGTTCAAGATGTTGAATGTAGAAAGTGATATACCCAAGACATTAAATTAATATCAGTCAGGAACCAAAGGGGGTCAATTTCAAAGTTTAAGATTGTCCACAATATGCCCAAATTTTAATTTTTTATTTTTAAACATTTCTCAAACCCATGGTCAAACTCAAGTACACATAGCAACAAGATAATTCATTTTTTCGTAACTAATTCGAGCACCATTATTTATACATGGATGCACTTACAAAAACAATTCGAGCCCTTTCTTCCACAAATATCCGAACAGTAATATTTGGCCTATTTTTTATGTTCTCCTCCCCTTCATCGTCAATAGCTAATGGAGCACTTGGTTTAATATGAGCATTTTTCGACGAATGAGCATAATCATGCAATTCCAAAGGAGTGATTTCCATGTTTAGATTATTCTCCTAAAAAAAAAAAAAATTATGGGTGGTCATAATTGATAGTATATTATATAAACTGTTTACATGGAAATCAATTCCTACTAGCCTATTTTTTGTCAAAGAAAATGAAATTGACCACTTGTATGCTTTGAAGGACCAAGTCCACCTCGATCCATATTCTTGTTTGATTTGTTTTTTGCCGAGATTTTTGTAAATTTTTCTGATTCCCAATACTATGTATACTTGTTATAATCTTCCTCTAACATCCATGGTGGTCTTCCTGTTGTTCATGCCCCATATAGTGTGTCAGTCAGTCTCTTTTTCCCTTTTCTTTCAAATGTCAACTTCACATAAGACTTCATTTCAGGATCCCAAGTACAATATTTCTGCATTTCATTAATGTAAGTTACTAAAATATACTCATAAAAATTTTGCCATAAATATATTTAACTCATTAAATAATACCTTAAACTCCTCAAACCACAAATCTCTTACATTTTGTGGCACTTGTTTCCAAGTTGGATATACATCTTCAAACTTACATTTGAAAGAAATAGCTAATTTTCACACCACTTTACCACTATCAATGCAATCAAATTTGTGATTGTCAAAACAAATATGATAAGCATACAGTAAGCTTTTATGTGAGAAATTATACAATAAATATGTGAAATTATAAATATTTAATATAATAATATATTCTCCGTATTAATCTAAATAAAATATTCTCACTCTTTCTAATGTGGAGAAACATTAACATGCAACTTTTGATTTGGTTGAGGCTCTGACTGTTCCTATTGCTCAGATCCCACAGAGGGTGCAATTGTGTCTGGAACAGAGCTCGGATTATGATTTACAGAAGGTGATGATGCATCATTATCTACAACATAAGGAAGTTGTAGTGGAGGCACATATTTGACACATTCTGCTATTCTCTTCCTTCTTCCTGTCATTCTTACCTGATGACAACAATAAATCATGAGCTACAAAAAATAGAAGAGTTTAAAGGAGAAGGTACACATTTATCTCTTTCAGATTACAAACTATTTCAAGATGGTAATAGATGAAATTCAGAACAGTCATTGCAGAATTCAAGAAGAATTGCCAATGCATAAAGTTAGTACTAGAAAACAAAATATGCAACCACTAAAAAAAAAAAAAAATAGTAGCTGCTAAAAACAGGAGAGTTAAAAAGAGAAGAACCTATGCATAAAGTTACTAGAATTGCCAATGCATAAAGTTACACATTTGTCTCTTCCAGATTACAAACTATTTTGAGTTGCTAGTAGATGAACCTATGATTTTACATGGGAAAGGAGCTGAAAATAATGGACACTATGGTTATGATTATGGGAGAGAGCAGAAAACTTTTGCATGGGAAAAGAGAACAAGAAATAATAACATAATATAATGAAAAATGTGTTTAATAATTTTACATTTCCAATTCCAAACTATTTCTATTGCCTAGACCCTAGTTATACTCTGTTTGCTTCTTCAAAAGTCCTAAATATAGAGAAAAAGTCTATACATTTTGGGACTACTGCGTTTCACTTTTAAACATCACATACATGTACCCATCACACCTTTTGCTTTGCTTTTGCCATATCAAGAATTATTTAATCTGTATTTTTATACATATATAGGTTTTTAATTGTGGACAATGTCAAAAGATTATATGTATATAGTTTTTATAATGACATATTTTTTTAGATTATTTTAAGAACAAGCACTTCTCACTGGCAAATGACACAAGAAACGTATTTACATTTGCATATATGACATCACAATAGGGGAGTGCCAGAAGAGTGTAATTCTATGCTTTAAGTTCCTTCCAAGAAGTTGAAAAAGTGACTACATAGAAATGCTATTAAAAAAATTCACCAATATTTCCATCTTAACATCTTCAATAAGCAAAACTGTTTTTTGAGAATCTAAGAGAAATACTGCATGTTTTTGAGAATCTAAGATGACTCTTTTCCATGTCTGCATCATACTTAAATTGAGAATTATATGGCAATAAAATTTGTATCTCTTAAATATATGAGGTTAGTTATGAAAAATCAAAAGGAAAAAAAAAAAAAAAAACAAGTATAAATCATCACTATATTGTTGCAGTGGAATGCATATAGGCTATGGTCAGTTATTTCTGTTAAAGAAAATTAGCATAGAAAGTGCCATCTAGAAATATGTTTTCCTTTTAGTTCCACACGGGCCCATAGTAAGATGAATCTATTTAACATTTCAACTATTTAAAGCTTCCAAAATAAGAAAGAAATTATGTAGAAAACTAAATACCCCAAAGGTGTTTAATGCACATCCTAGGGGGGAAAAAATGGTAACTAGAAACTGATTCCTTAATAACCTTGTCAAATCTTCATTTTCTTTTGGAAATAGGGGCAAAGTGACTTCATGTTCCAAAATTTGTGAATCAACACTTTCTCTTTACCACCCATTTACTTGTATCTTTCTTTAGTTTAGTTGCTAGGTAATTGTGCTATCTTGGAGCTAAAGAACTATATTTAAAAATACATCTACACTACCACATAAGATAAGAACACATAGACTGAAATAAGGACTAGGCCACTACAAATGTATTCAATTTTCATAATTAACTGCATATCATAACCTCAAATAGAGGTAGAAGACAAAATAAGATTTCATTTTGAGACAATCAATGAGAACCTATCATACTATTAGCCACCATTCATCACCTCATTTATAAAAGCCAAGGTCAACAGATAAGAATCCTTGCCAGATTTAGTTCCATAAGAAAAATGTCAAACATACAGATAGGTTTTATTGTAAGGACAATTAACCAGCGAGCATGTATTTGAAGCTCTTAACACCAGCTTGAGTAGGTTTAGTTTTTTAGGGTTTCTAACCATCTAAGATCTACAATAAGCTAAAACAGTTTGCCTATTTAACTTGAAACCAGCATTTTCAACAACTGCATAATGGCAGCCTTCATTGTTTACTCTATAACTTTCTATCCACTGATCCAAACTAAGTCAAATTTTCCCAAAATGTTCATATGACACTTATCTATAAAGACTGCATTAGGTTCTAGAATTAATGGCCATTTTGTACAATTTATTCAGTGACTAGACAGCATAGAAAAGATACTTGCAAAATTTAATCTTTTTATGTGAATAGAATGCTGATTTGATCTGCTTTATCCTGCAATTGTAGATAAATTAATGAAAGAAAACTATAGAATAAACATAAGTTTACTTACTTATTAATAGGAAACACATATCAAAAGTTCATTTCATGGAGGTAGGTTTATGTGTGCATAGTTGTAATGCTACAAAAAAACTTAGTAAAATCTGGAAGAAGGAAAATAATTAACTTGAGATATATATAGTAACTTCTTGAAGTACTAAGACATGGCTATTGCATGAATTCTTTCTTGAAATTATAGGTAAATCCTAATTACTTGAAAGCATCCACTATTGTCCTACAAGTCCAGATTAATGGGGAGACGAGGGGTACAATACAAGTTGATAAAGCCTGTACTGAGGAGGATAAGAAGTAATATCATTACTACCATGCTTGATACTATCATTAGCACTCTGAATTATTTCGAAAGGAAGAATCTTTATGATATTCATCAAGAAATAAAATTTAGAGTTATTTTCATGAATATAGATTTTGCTTCTGTGTAGCTTTTTAATTTATTGGTTTAGTTTTTTTGAACTCAAAAGTATGCAGAGATTGGGAATGAAAGGAGAACAAACTAGGAAGGGAAAATATGACATATTTGTTGTTTCAGCCTTTTTGCATTTGCTCCACAACTGTTTCTCAGTTGATGGTTATGCTTATGATTAAAACCAAGTTAGAAAAGATTAATTTTGATACTAGAGGAAAGCTTTATTTCTTCAGGTAGGTATGGTCTAGTTAATGATTCATTTTAGGGTTTTCCCCTTAGTATTTGTCAACTTCCCCATGTCCAATTTAGAATATTTTGGTGAATAGTAGTTCCATGTTCTTCTGTTTCAAAACTTTGAATTATTCAATGAGCCAAGTCTTTTGAATACATCTTCTTTTTCCCTGTTTCCCAGTCTAGATAATAAGATAGCTCAATCTATTTGCTCCTAAGAGAAAATAAATATAAGCAAAATGGAAATATTTATTGCATGAAAAATGTTTTGGGTTTATTTTCTCTTCATCTAATAATCAATAGTGATTTTTCTAGCTTCTCATACATTAGGTGATTAGTGCTTCATTAGATTAGGAAATATGTGGAGCTTTGTTGGCTTTGTAGTGTGTATAGGCAAGTAAGGAGCAGTGCCAGAGCCATTTTGTTGTTTTCATAAATTATGCTATCTATTTCCTCTCTTGGTTTCTTGAACCTTATCCCATTTGTTCCAATTCTAGAATGATATGCTTCAACTAGTGCTTATTTTCAGATTTTTATTTGTCATTTTTTCTTAGAGAGAGTGACTTACTAGTAGGTTGATTTGTGATAAGCATTATAATACAATATGACAATGATCTATTATGTCATTTATTTGTGCTTAATTACCTAGTCTTTTTGGAATCTCAATAAATGGGGATACATATTTCACCATTGGGTATCATAAAACTTTAGGGCCTTTACACTTTAGTTGCACTATTAGTTCCTCCAGTTATTTGCTGACCTAAGACTGGCAGTATACAATGGAACAAATTGGATCTCCTAAGTGTTTCTTGAAATGCATAGTGGATGCTGATTATGTTGAAATTTTGAAGTTTTCTTTTGTTTTTTTTTTTTGGATACAGTTATACTCTTTTTTCTCGTGACTTGAATGATTTCAGAACTCCTTAATTCCTGATATTTTTTTTTGAAGTCATACTTGCCAGTGTTTATTATTGCTATGCCTTCTAAATATATTCCACTTATTATTTGGCTCTAATGTTATCCAAGTTCTAGAAGTTGGAACTAGATATAGTAGGATATGAAAACCATTTAGCAATATTCTACTCCAACTACATACTTAATCTATGCTCCCCAAGACTAAAATTGGGGTTTTACCCGTATAAAATTACCACGCTTCTCATGGCATGCCTTGTTTGAGATAACTATAGCTATTATAGCTTTAATGCTTTGCTGCTAAGGAATTAGTAATATGTGGTTTTGACTACTACGTTGTAACAAGTTTCTTTTGAGGCAATACTATTTCCTTAGTGCTTTTCCCTTAAAGAAAGTTTAACTTTACTATCCAATTTGACTAGTACCCCTTTCCCTTGCCCCTTTTCAGTTTCATTAATACTGCCCCCAATGTCTTCTGTAGGTGGCATTGGTGTAGGTTCTATCTTCATCCTTCCCCCTTAAGTTTGCAATATTCTTGTGGGAAAATGGTTAGGAGGATAGGAAAATATCAAGTTGGGAAAGATTAGGGGAACATTGTACTTAAAGTTCTATATAACCTTGAATAAAGTTTCTTTCATCCAAATGGATATTGAAATTATACAAATGGATGTTGATGCTGATAGTTAACACTGCTTAGTTCTCACTGCTACTTTTCACAATCAGCATGCAGTTCATCAACAAAAGAAATTTCATCATCAAAAGTTCCATATAATGTTTTATCACAATCAACTACTGAACATACCAACAGTTCATCACAATCAGCAGAAAAGTAGTGTCAGATAGCTTGGCAAAAAAATCAAACTTAAATTGTAAAACACTTAAACTATAAAGGTCTATTAAACTTTAATAGAAATATGCTTTAATTCCAAAGAAATCAATGGTCAAAGATTGGAGCTTCTCCAATGATTTCTGAATGAACAACTTTATTGAAGAGCTCAGTTCAGTGAAGAGCTCAAGAAAGTGTCTAGAAACACTAAATTAAGCAGAGACAGTGACAAGAATCAAAGTTGGTGTAGAAAATTAAGTAGGCACTAATTTCCCAGCAGTTACTTGAAAATGACAGTAAAGAAACCCTCTAATATTCAAGAAAAGCATAAACTTAGTTCAGTGAAGAGCACATGTGCACCCTTTAGTATTTTGGCCATAACTTCCTCAATACAGGCCTAAGCTACTATGCATTTTATAACAACTCTAGTGTAAAGTAGAAAACACAGGCCCCGGAAAAGTAGTAGGCAAATAAATTGGCAAAAAAAAAAAAAAAACGCTCTTCGTGAAAGCTAAGTGCAAATGGGATACAAATGCCTATTCATCATCTTTTGCCAGTTGGTGATATTACTTACTTCATAACATCATAAAATGCAAAAGCCTCTGTCCTATATCCCAACTTCTCACCATCCTGCACTATTCGTGAAACAATCATCAGAAGAGTAGTGACAAATTTTATCCAAAGTAAAATTTGATGACATATTAACAATGGAAATTAAAAACCAGAACATTTGGACCTAAAAACTGAAGACAATTGGAAATTAAATTACACAGGCCTCCCAAAGTTAATCTATCAAAACTGAAGACAATTGAACATATTAAAACACCAACCAAACTAGAACATTCTGTCAGCCTTAAATTTTCCAACAGATCTTTCAACTACACTACATGACAAAGTCATTTAGAATACATCAACTTGAATTAAAAGATTCAGTGCAGAATTAAAATTAAAAATTAAAAAAAGAATAAAACATTTCTCTTTATACTTCAATACCAAGTCATCATGAAGTTTAGAGAGAGATGGGGAGGCCATTGAATATTAAATATCAAAACTAAAAATTAAGTTTCAAATGAATTGAAATGAACATTCAGGGAAGCAGGACCTTTAAGGGTTGACATATATGCATGTGAGAAGAAGGAAAAAGAAGTTCTTGGTTATAGGGGCAAATTTCTGAAGGTGAATCAAATGCCATTACCTGATTTATTTAATGAGAGAGCCATCTTTAGCTCACAGGTTTATGGATATGGAACAAGAATGAGTAAGTCATTCAGAAACGGTCCTTTGTCATAAGTTAGATATGTTAAATTTCTACAAAGTGCATATATCTTAGATCACTTAAGGAATAACAGACCCCTAGAGAAACTTCTGAGTCAATAAAAAGTTATTTTCATTACTATATCCTATTTTCTTGTCGTGGCATTGGCCAATACAGGACAAATTAGCAAAAATGTATAAAGAAAATCCAGATTGAAAAGGTTATGGATGAGAACCAATTAAAAGAGAACAATTAATGTCAACTTCTCAATTTTCAATTAGCAGTCTATAGCATAGCACATTAAGTCTTTTCTAAATGTAAAAGGAAACCACTAGTGAAGAAAAATTCATACAAAAAGGTTTAACAAAGTTTTGAGCTAGTGCAAATAAACCGTAAGACTTGTTTAGTGATGCAGATAATAATCAAAAAAGGGAAAATGTTGTAAGTGCAGAAGACAAAATGTTGTCTAGAAAGTAAATAAACTAGTACAATATAAACTTTTAAGTAATCAAATCCAAATTCTTAAGAAACATAATGGATTGAAAATGTGTTGAAGACCCAAGCGACATGTCTAAAAAGACTATTTAATTTAGACAATCAAACTCTATTTTTGTACCAAAGCATCAACCTAATGTTTTCTAATTACAGGAACATACACGTGGTAAGAGATCAAACTACATCACTTAACAATATCATACACTAATTTTTTTTAGGCATTGCATCAACCAATCATAAACAGATTGGGAACTGCTAAAGATAGGCACAACAAAAGGTTACTGGAAAAGTAAAATATTAAGACGTTACTGCAGCAAACTAGAACATTCTATCAGCCTCAAACAAAATATTCTTGGGCAAAAACCAGATTAAGCAGAAATAGTGATTAAGCAGATTAATATGAGGATTTTTCACAAGCTTCCATAGAATTTGATTCATTCAAACTAAAAACCCTTCTACATAGCTATCAACAACAAAATCATAGATACATCTATATAAAAAGGTCACCTGGAAGCTCTCGTGGTCAATCCTTTGAGGCAAACAATTAAGGACTCTGGGTAGCTGTGATTCTTCAACTGCAGGTGGTGTCATAATTTATTAGATTCATTCAAACTTCCATGGAATAAACTACAATTTCAAAATTCAGTACAACATGTCAAAATATGTCATCTTTGCTTCTTCCCAAATAAAGAATCTTGTGATTACAAATATTCATGGACAGAATCTAAATGAAAATTTGAAAATCTGTAGCAGAAATGACTAAAATCTCCAGCAAAATCTATGTTGAAGACAATTGGACATAAAAAAAAAAAAAATAGCAACCAAACTAGAACATTCTATTTGCCTCAAACAACATATTTTTGGGTAAGAACCAAATTAAGCAGAGACAGTGATTTTAGCATCATAAATACTAATAAAAATTAGCCTCAAACAGCAGACTTCTTAAATTCATATTAAAAAAAAAAAAATCTTTTGCACAGGCTTGAAACTAATTAATATGAGGATTTTTGGGTTTTGCTTGAAACTAGTTTCTTCTTAAGTTCATATTTGGGCATTGCTAGTTATGTTATTGAAGCTTGAAACCAGACTAATATAAGGATTTTTCACAAGCTTGAAACCAGAATCAGGAAATTTAAGAAGAAATTCAGAGCAGTCATCGCATAAATTCAAGAAGAATTGCCAATGCATAAAGATAGTACTAGAAAAAAAAAATGCAACTGCCCAAAAAGGAAAAAAAAAACCAGTAATAAATAAAATATTTTTCAAAAGCAATTTCATTTATAAATTTAAAAAATGCGCGTAATTTCTTTGTATGTATCTTTTTCGTAGCTAATCTTCATCACTACACTCAAATAAACTCTCTTCAAATGAGGCACTACTGTCAGTGGTATCATTTTTGTCCAAAAGTAATCTATTCTCCTTAGATTCAACTCGGGAATCACTATTTACTTGCACAATCTCATCCATAGCACCTTCTACAATAAGAGGGCAAGCCTCATTTTGTGGCATAACAACTTCAATGGCATGCATTTCATCCTCCAAGTAAATAGATTCAACTACAAAATCATCTATAGTTTTTCGTGCCTTAATTTGACATACAGCCCTCTACGCATCCTTATCCTTCTTTTTGCTGGGATAAAAGATATAGTCAACTTGATGAGCTTGTTGTGCTAATACGAATGGATCATATTTAGGCCATTTTCTTTTTGAATTAATGTCCACAAGCTGGTATTCACCATGCACCTTCATGCTTTGAGTACTACGAGAACCATACCAATCACACTTGAATAGGACCACAAGTTTATCCGGTACTCCTATATATTCAAGCTAAACAATTTCTCTAAGCATGCCATAATAGTAATCATCATCACTATCAGTGGGCCCTTTCACACACACTCCACTATTCACAGTTGATTTTCCCCTTCCATGATCCACCATGTGAAAATTGTATCTATTTACAAAGCACATAGGATACGTAATAATTGCACGCTTAGGGCCTCTTTCTATATCCTTGATATTATTGTCTTTGACATTGTTCATTGGGTCTTCAACCTAATTTAAGCTAAAACCATTTTATCAATTTACTTTTACTAGTTAAACATCAAACTTAATATTAAAGAATGGAAATAAAAAGAACATTACACTTACATAATTTTTGAACCAATTTCAGAAATCTTTTTCAAATCTCAAATCTATGATGTGTCTTTGAATTTGAGGATGCTTAGATCTCAATTCTTTTTTGAAGATCCTATTGTAAAATATAAAGACACAGTAAAGGTTATAAAATATTCATATAGTCAAATTTCATGGACCAGAATACAGTAAACAGTCACTTACTTTCTATAAGGTAACAGCTCGTCACAATTCATTATCACATATCTATGAACGATATCAAAATATTTATCTTCAATCTATGTTCATTTGTTTCTCCACTAGGCGGTCCTAGATATGTGAAAATTGAAAGATTGGGAGAATTTGTTGGTAATTCACCACCGTCATCGTTTCTCCCAACTTTCCTACTTCTCATTTGAACATGAGACTCAAAAAAATATGAGCAAAAATTGGAAACCTCTTCCCCCAGATATGCATTTATAATAGAGCCTTCTACTCTTGACTTATTCTTGACTTTTTTCTTTAAGTGGTGTAAGAACCTAACCATAATGGTAAAAATTAGTACTCTCATGCATAAATTAGAATAGATTAAGAGACAACGAGTACACCTCTCAAAAGGGTACATCCACCGATATTGTACTGGACCACCTACTTTTGCTTCATAAGATAGGTGAATTGGAAGATACTCCGTTGAATAAAAAAAATCTGGTGGAAATATCCGCTCAAGTTTACAAAGAATAACTAGAATGTTCTTTTCCAAATACGCAACATGTGCCTCTTGTAATGACGAAGATGTAATTTCTTTGAAGAACAAAGATAACTTAGTTAGAGCCTTCCACACGTCTTCAGGTAATAATTCTCAAAATGCAATTGGAAGTAATCTTTGCATAAAAACATGACAATCATGACTTTTCATTCCATGCAACTTACTTTCCTTCATGTCAACATATCTAGACAACTTGGATGCATGGCCATCTGGAAACTTCAAGTTTTTAATCCAATCTAGCAAATTTGCTTACCATCCTTGTCTAATATGTAAGACACAAATGGCTTTTTGGAATTACCATCTTTCAACTCCAATTCTTTATGTTTGCAATATTCATTCAAATCTTTCCTTGCATTCACATTATCTTTTGTCTTTCCCTTAACATCCATCATCATGTTGAACACATTATCGAAACAATTTTTAATTATGTGCATAACATCTAAATTATGCCTTATTAGCAGCGTTCTCCAATAAGGAAATTCCCAAAAAATACTCTGCTTTGTCCAGTTGTGAGTATGCCCAAAACCCTCTCCAGTTTGTGCACCCCCAGTTGGCACAACTTTTGGCATTACTTTAACCCGTTCCCATATTTCCTCACCAGTTAACCGTGGGGGTGGAGGTGAATTCTCAATATGATTTTTAAGGAAGGCATTTTTATTTCTCCTAAATAAATGATCATCTGGGAAGGAATTAATGATGACAATCAAAGAAAGAAGTTTTTCTCCCATGCTTTAGTGTAAATGACTTAGTTTTCTCCAACTGTGCTCCATTCTGACAACATACCATAAGCTGGAAAATCATTAATGGTCCATATCAAATGTGGCTTTATTGTAAAATTCTACTTCATTAACACATCATAAGTCTGCACACCAGTTTCCTAAAGATGTTGCAATTCCTCTGTCAATGGTTGCAAATAAACATCAAATTTCTTTTTAGGATTGTAAGGACCTGGCATCAAAACAAGTTAAGAACATGTAAGGGGTCTTCATACACATCTAAGATGGTAAGTTGTACAGAGTGATAATAATTGGCCAACTTGAATATTGCTTTCTAGATTGTCCATAAGGTGTAAAACCATCAGTATAAATACCTAATCTTACATTTCTTGGTTCATTAGCAAATGATGGATAAACTTGGTTGAAGTGCCTCCAAGCTTCTCCATCAGATGGATGGATGATTTTCCCAAGTTCTGATTGCATATGTTCATTGTGCCACCTCATGGGCTTTGCAGTTGCCATAGATGCATACAATCTTTGAAGTCTTGGAGTTAGAGGAAGATAATGCATCTTGGCATATGGAAAATCATTATGTTTTTTGCCATGTTTTGGTTTGTACCTAGGACTTCCACAAAATCGACATTGCATCAAATTCACATCTTCTTTCCAATATAACATACATCTATTTACACAATAATGAAATTCTTTCATAGGTAAACCCAAACCTTTAAGCATCTTCTTCGTGCTATAGAAGTCCATAGGCATATTATTCCCCTCTGGTAAGCATTCGTTTATGAAAGAAGCTACTGCATCAAAGCATCCATCAGACATATTATAGTCAGCCTTAATGCTCAACAATCTCCCAACTGCTAATAATACTGATTATTTTATACAACCAGGCCACAACGACTTATCTGCAGCATCAAGCATATCAAAGACCTGTGTTGCCGTAGGATTTGATGGTTTCTCAGTGCTTCCAGTTAACTATGATTCTTTAGATTGTGGCATTATGGAAGGGCCAATGGCATCCCACACCATTTCTGTATATTGGTTTCTTGGTTTCCCATCATTACTTGCCATGAATATTGGATCATTTACATCTACTTCTTTTGACTGTGTGTTTAAATTTTCATCGTGTGATGTCCAAATATAACAATCAGGCACGAAACCTCATTGAAGAAGATGAAGTTCAACTTCATCAGTTGTGGCATATCGCAAATTTTTACATTGGCAACAAGGACATCAAATTGTTCCCCCTATTTGAATGTATCCTGCTGGCAAGCAAAAGCACAAAATGTTTGTAGCCTCTCGCGAAACCTTCACACTATACCTTTACGACCTGGGTTAAGTCTGTCATACATCCAACTACGATCCTCTCTCATGTTTATTTAATAATCTAGAAAAAAAAAAAAAGGAAAACTATCTCCATTGAGTTCACTAACATTTTCATTGTGGTGTATAAAAATTATTAGTTTATTTACATGGAGAAGTTGAAAAAAGAATGTATTGAGGAATATATAGCACAAATAGATTGAAAGTTTAAACACGAAACAAATAGAAATTGAGAAAAGATAGAAATTGAACTTTTTGTTGTTTCCAACTTGTGATCTAATTGCTAATAAGGATAGCTCTTTCCCGACCACACACTTTTTGAGTTTTCTATTCGCAATTTGAGAGTTGGGATCAGATGTTATTAGGGAGGCTATCTTTAGATTTTTATTTGAGATGACCAGAATTTGGTAAAATAGAATCTTATGGAATATTCTCTATGTTAATAGGTAACACTATTATTTTCAACATTCTTGTCCAATAAACTTTTTAACCTTTCTTCACTAATATTAGAATTAGTAATATTTATAATATTTTCTTCTTTTTAAATATTATTAAAATTATCTTATCTACTAGTTCAATAGTAATTTGTAATTTGGATGATTGTTCAAGATATATTAGGTTACCAAATAAAAGAACATAAATATACTTGATATATATATATCTTGAAAATTTTTATAAGTTAAATTCATCAATGCATGATTTGCCCATTCCATGTTATAGCTTTGTCTCATATTAGAGAATATTTTAGAAAATAAAGAATTAGAATGTCAACTTATAGCAATTTTTTCCCCTCATATGTGATTACGCCTCCCCTATTAAGAAGGGTCGTGGCGTAGTTAAGAGATTTGGGAGTGCTGGTAGGATTCATGTGGTGCCAATGCACATAGGTTTGGCTGAAATTTTCTCACTGTAATATCTTTTGATGCTAATTTTTTTAGGCATTTACAGTTTTTTTGTGTTTCCTTAGATTTTGTATGACATATATACTGGATTTTATCTGGTAATGTATTTGCTAATTTATTAGTGGACAATGATGGTCTATTCTTTAGTTAAATTCACTAATAGATTGCATGCTAAAGAAATGAATTTTGGTTATCAGATTCTATAGTTGCAAGTACTTATACTTTGTAAGGTTTTAATAACTTTAAAGAGGAA
This sequence comes from Voacanga thouarsii, assembly GCA_026120185.1. Classification (NCBI taxonomy): domain Eukaryota; kingdom Viridiplantae; phylum Streptophyta; class Magnoliopsida; order Gentianales; family Apocynaceae; genus Voacanga; species Voacanga thouarsii. Next base: position 207,842 of record JANUWF010002328.1, read on the forward strand.
TTTGTTGGTTATCAGAGACTCTAGGCTTGTACGTACTTGCATTTCTGAGAATATTTATCATGCTTCCTCCTGTTTTAGTAGTTTAAGGATTGTAATTTCCACAGCAGTGGTGGAATTTTGCTGCTTTGTATGTCCATCAGTAAAGATTAAGCACAAGTTATATAGGATCTCCTCTTTTTAAATATGAAGATAGATGAAACCATCCAGAATTAGCATGTAACATTCCAAGAAAACAACTATGTGTCAACCAAAGTGTATCAAGGGAACCATATCCAAGTTAATGTAAAAAACGGAACTCCCATATATTCCTTTTGCTAGGTTTCTACCCTAAGAAAGGTGCACTGAACTCCCATACCTGATCGAATCCTTATTCCATTTTAGATTGTTTCATTACTAGTAATTAATGCATTAGATCTTTGATCACAGTAAATCCTCATATAATCTGGATTTTAGTTTTTCCAACTTACTGCTGCAAGATCAAATAGAAACAGAAACATAAACAGAAGAAAGGAAGAATATTGAACAAAAGAAACAGAAAAAGGCAGTCAACAAAATAGAAACAGAAACCTCGTTCCCCCACCTAACTCCTAACACTCCCCATACTCAACCATACGATCAACAACACCAAAACATTATAAATAGAAACTATTAACATTAAACCCAAACAACAATATAAATAAAACCTAAATATTTCTACTAAATAAATAACTTTTTTTGTAGTATATTCGAATCAAAATCCTAGTAGATATCCACAGCAAGATAAAGATTCAAAAAATATAAGGGAAAATACAGGAAAGCTTACCCCTTGTATCCTCTTAACAGTAACAAGGTATTTTGGTCCCCTTGCCACCTTCTTCATGCTTTGTTAACTATCTTCCCACCTGCTTTGCAAAACAACAACACACACCAAAATTAAAATTCTTATCGCCTGAATAAAGCCCTAATGTTTGCCTTACCACTACCAAATCCAAAGACAAATGCAAATATTGAAGCGTGAGCAAAGAAAAGAACCGACTATCTTGGAATGAGGACATAGACAAAGATGGTGAACTCGTGGAAGTCATAGGAGGAAGAGGCAAAAAAAATTAAAGCGCCAAAACAAGGAGGGAATTGGGGATGATTTCCAAAAAAAAAAAAAAAAAAAAATGAAACATGATAATTTAGGCATATACAAAATTTTCAAAAATAATTTAGATATATAAAAAAATTATAAAAAATAATTATTTATAGATATCCATAATTTACACAACCTATTTATAAATAGAAAATACAAATAAATTTTTTAATAATGTAAAAACATATAAAGTTCTATAATTTTTATTTTACTACAATAATATCATTTTAACTTAATAAATTTTTTTATTCTTTTTGAATTTAATAAAATTTAAAATGTTAATTTTTATAGCAAAAAATTTATACAGTTAAAAGTGAATACGTTCCTATTATATATATATATATATATATATATATATATATTATACCATATATATGAGCCTTTGGCATAAAATTATCCCAATAAGTAGGTATGATATTGCATATACTTTAAAAATAATGATTATTAAAATAAATTAATAGTCAAATCAAATAACCATTTGTGACTAGAATTCATTAATCACATCATATAATTTTAGGCTTACTTCAATATAAGATGGATTAATGTTAGGCTTACTTCAATATTTTGATGGAATGACTAAATGAATATATGAATCATTTAACTCAAAAAGAAAAAGTAATACTCCTTCCATCCAAAATTGCATGTCCACATTTTTAATTTGGGATGTCTACAATTGAATGTTCACTCCCTTATAACACATAAATTTTTAGCCAAATTTCTACTAACAATCTTCTTAATTTAAACGAATTACATCTTACTAACTCATATGGTCCCGCAACTAATTAATCACAACTATAATAAGGATAATTGATTAATTTTTTTATCCAATCAAAAGTGAATATTCAAACTGGAACGGAGGATGTACCTATTTCAATTTTTAAAAACCAAAATGATACTTCTATTCATATTTTATTTATTTATTAAAAAGTATAAAGTCTAAAGATACATCAACTACTTTTTTATTAGACCATTTGATGAAACTCTTTTTGTAACCAAATGTAAATAACCCAAAATGACAAAAATACTATATTTACTTTATCTAATAATACTAATTAGTTTCTAGAAACATGTTAATATCTTAGGAAAATTCTTCAAAAATTATTTTACTATGTTCATTTTTTAACTATCTTTTTCAATTGAATTAAAAATTAGGATGAGTTTTGAAAATTTAATTTCATACCAATACTAATGCGGTCCGAAACTTTTTTTTTTCTATTTCCTCCCAAATACAAATTGGTTAGAACATATACTTGAAGTAAAAAATATTAAATTATATTTTCAACCAAAAATTTAAAAATTAATTAAATATCCAACATCAAATTAAAGTGGTCAGAAAATAACTATCCATTTCCTACCAAAAATTACATTTGGTTGGAAATTACATTTTCTTTAAGCCAATATATATATATATATATATATATATATATATATAATTATAAATTTAATTAATTTCCATCTTTGAGAAACAAAATATTTTTTTGGGAGAACTGAATCATATATCCTAGCAAATTTCAAAATGGCCGAAAAACGGAATTTAAACTCCTACCAAAATTATTTTATGTCAGAAATTACATTTCCTTCAAGAAAAAAAATGTTTAAATCATAAATTTAATTTCCACCTTCGAGAAATAAAATAATTTTTTAGAGAACTAACTCATATTTCCTACCAAATTTCCGAATGGTTGGAAAATATATTTTAAACTCCTACCAATATTAATTTTGGTTAGAAACAAAATGAATAATCTAAAATTTTCATTTACTACCAATACAATTATGTACTCGGAAATGCATTTTTACTTTCCTACCAAAATAGCATTGGTTGGAAATAATTTATTATTTTCCTACCACATCTCAATTTGGTAGGAAAGTTTTTACTATTGTTGTGAAACCCCACCTAAAACTTACCCTAAAGTAAGGGGGATGGGATGCATATCATGTCGTCACGCATAGAATATATCTTTTAAATGATTTTGTGTGCCTTAGAATTGTGGTTTATAGGTTATATGATTTATTTGTGCTTATTGAGTAGAAATGGTAAAAGGGTAATTTTGCTTGAGGTCAAAATAGGAAGATGGCTAAAGGTTTAGATAAGAAGAATATTGGTTCAGAAAATAAGAATAAGAGTTAATGTAGTTAAGTGGTTAGAGTTTTGTGATTTAATCTTTAAGGTCTTGAGTTTAAATTCCATCACTTAAATTTATGAATTCTTGTCTCTATTAATTTTGCTAACCTTGTCCTAACATCTTTGAAATTTAAACTACTCTTGATTCTTTAATTCATTTTTAATCATAAAAATTCTGAGATAATTCTTTAGCTTGGAATTTAAAAAATCCCAGCTCTTGTGGGATAGGAGTGGCCGAAAATGAGGAGGAATAATAGGTAGAGGTTGCAAGGAAAACACCATAGCTATTTCTTCAAGAACATCATCTTCCTCTTGTTCTTGTCTCAGTCAAAAATCTGGAAAATTTTCCAGATTTCCTTCAAGGCTGTTTTCAAAAATTGCAGCAAGCTTTCCTAGCCAATTCTTGCAAGAAAACCAACCATCTTGTGTGAGGATGAAGGGTGGAATTCCTTGAATTTTCGTAGCTTTACAAACAATGTCAAACCAGAATTTTTTTTTCTAGCAAACTAGCAACATTACACATGGACTTGAAACCATCCGTTAGGACATATGAATACCTGGAACTTTCTCTATTTTTCTTCAAAATGATGGCTGGAAAACCACCATTAATGGACCTTCAAACACCCATAAATTTCAGCTGAAAAATCATTCCAAAGTGGACCAAAAATTCTGCACCAAAACCATTTCCATTTCAAGTGTTATTGAGCTTCAATTTTTCAGAAATTTTTGTCCAGCTTTGCCTCTTCATACTAAGGCCGAAATTCTTCAGCAAGCTTCACCAAATTTCGGGCCTTGTACAACCATGAATTGAACATCTTGGCTTCTCCACCAACTTTGAGTAATAGGACTCCATTATCATACCTCAAAAAGCTGCTATCGTCACTTTATCCAAAATTGTTCAAACTTCAAATTAAAATTCCAGATTTTGTTTCATTAAAACACTCATTTAGCTAGTTGATAAAACCAGAAAAATCCTTTACCATTCCATAGCTATTTTCGGCCAGCCTTAGTATGAAACAAGTCTCCATCCTTTGGTTGAAACATAGCTAGTTCAACCATACACCATTGAAGGACAAGAAACCTTCCCAGAGCAAACACCATTAACCTATCTTATACCTCAAACAACTCTACTTTTCTCTCAATTTGAATTTAAAAAAAAAATCTGAAACTCTCTCTCTCATTCTTGGATCACCAAAAGCTCTCCCTAGGCTAAGCCATTCGACCATCACACTCACAAACATACACGAAATTCATCTCCTCTCAAACTCTCTCAAGAACACCAAGAACATACACTTCACATCTTTAAGCCTAAACCACTCCTAAACACCTCCAATCACTCCCAAACACTCTAAACCATTAATATTCAACCTATATTCTTCATTGCTGAACTTTATAACACCAAAACACACAAAGTTGAACTTTCAAACGAATCAAACCACTCTTTTTTGTTGAAGATTAGAAGAACACCAAAAAGGTAAAATAAGAACAATCTTCTTCTTCTTCTTTTATTCAATTTCTATTCTTCTCATCTACTCTTATTGGCTCCTCTCTCACTCTTTCACTCTCTCTTGGCCAAAATGTTGATGACCAACTATGGACTATTTTTAGATTACTAAAAAGCCATTAAGCACTTAAGGATCTTCACTAAGTAAGGTGAATCCTTCATCAAACGAGTATCAATCAAGTATTTCTTTCTTAATCTCCTCTTTACTTTTCAAAATCAAGACTCCTAGATGTTGATAGGTTGATTGAATAAAGTAGGGGTTGAGTATGTGTATGTGGGTGAAGGGGATGGAGTTAAGACATGAGAATTGGAATGAATGTTGTGCCTTATGGATTTTTCTTTAGAATCATTATATGCTCATTATGATTAAAGAGATTTATGGATATTTTGATGCACGTTAGACATTATGCCACCATTGTTGATTAGACCTTCATGATATTATTTTTCAATGAAGCCATAGATAATATTATGCCTAGTAGAAGATCATCCATGTTGTAGTATATGTTAATTTAAGTCTATGTTCGTCGATAGATTAACATGTTATTTATTCCTTGTATGTAAGAGTATGTTCATGGATCTTTTCTAGTAATAGAGAAATTATTGTAAGAACTATTTTTATTAATTTTAGAATTATTCTTACTATCATTATTATTATTAATTTAATTAGTACTATCATTTAATTTAATCTACAAAATTCAAAAAAACATTGTGAAGGTTCGAAATAGAAGATTATTTAAAATATTATTTATATTAAAATTTCTAGATTATTAATTTTATTTGTTACTTACTATTTAATATTTATTAATTAAAAATTAAGTATAATTCATTTATTATTAATTTTAGTGGTTATTTATTATCTATTAATTATTAATTAAAATTAAGTACAATTTATTATCTATAATAATACTATTATACTATTATCTATAATAGTATTTAAATAATACTATTTAAATAGTACTTATTACCAATATTATTTATGATTTATTATTATCCATTATTTAATACTAATTTTATTTATTAACAATATTACTCATTATTTATTATTTGAAAATATAATGTATTATTATTTATTTTATAACACCCATTTATTTTAACTTATCAAGCTAATTTTATTTTATAAAATACTTTATCAACTTGTATTAAAGCTTAAGACATTGCGGTCATGGTTAGCTATTGTTGTGGCTAGTTGAACTAGGAATTATTTATTTAAGGAAAATATGGTCTAGATGTTATCTTATACCTTGTGTTTATCTCAGGCGGGGTTAGGTTGACCTGAACTACCTCGGAAGACTTTTGAACTCAAGAAGAGCAAAAGATCAGGTAAGTTCCTACATGAAACTGTTTGAAGACCAAAGTTATTGTGGCAAGTCAAACTCAATGTATATGAGTATTTGTACTGTAAAGGTAATTATGGACAATTTTCCTTTTCATTTTTAAAGTTAAACAAATAATTTTACACAAAATGATAAACTTTTTCTAAAAATCCAACTTTGGCGAGAATTTTGGAAACCATAATTGCTATTTCTAAGTGAATCATTGTATGATCTTTCTTCTCCTAAGTGGGATACATAACGTTGAGTACTCAATAAGGGTAGACTACTAGGACTAGTCTTTGAAGGGTTAGGGTAAGTCTCTCAGTAGGTGGCAACCTTTGAGTGGTGAGTCTTTCCCGAATAGGATGCTAGTCCTGTAGGTCATACCGGTCCGAGCTAGCAAGTTCAGTCAAGTGGACTGTGTATTTTTTGAATGGACAACCGGTACGTTTGGGTGTAGAAATGGAGGAGTATCTCACCTGGTAGGCCGTACACCTACCTTGTGTCAGTATGCACAAAGTGTGGCATGCTAAACGATATTTGTCATGGTGCACAAAGTGTGGTGCCATGGCTACCTCTTTTGAGTGGTTGTATTTATTGTATACATGTATGATTTAAAAGGAAAACACCACTCTTCATTTGTGAAATTTATTTGAGGCTTACTAGCATTATCTTCTATGAAAATTTCTCAACTTCCATACATGAACTGTTTTACCTGAAACACTCAAAGCACACATGGGCTTACTGAGATTTATGTCTCACCATCTTTTATACCATGTTTTTAGGTCAATCCTACTGTGAAGGTTATTAACTAGAGAATTGCCTATGTTTTGAACACTTGTTGTTATTTTTCCTATGTATTTCATTTGAGAGACTTTAATAGACATTTATTTTTGGAACTTGTTTATGTATTGCTTAGGTTGTAATAAGTTTAATTTTAAATTATTCCGTTCATTTATTTTGTGTGTCCTAGTTATAAAGACCCCTTATCCTGTGGACGGGGCGACATCCCCAACCCTAATAGGGGTATAGGTTGTGGAGTGTTACAATTGTTCCTACCCATAAACTTTTGGATGGAAATGTAACTGCGTTTTCCTACCAAAATGTAAGTTGGATGGTAATGTAGCTATATTTTCCTACCAAAATTGTATTGATAGGAAATACTTTATTATTTTCCTACCATATTAAGATTCGGTAGGAAAGTTTTTATCACTGTTCCTACTCATAAATGTGTGGACGGAAATGTACCTATGTTTTCCTACCAAAATATAAGTTGGACCGAAATATAGCTACGTTTTCCTACCAAAATTATATTGGTTGGAAACAATTTATTAGTTTCCTACCAAATTTTTACTACTATTCCTACCCATAAATGTTTGAATGGAAATTTAGCTATGTTTTCCTACCAATATATAAGTTGGATGGAAATGTAGCAATATTTTCCTACCAAAACAACATTGGTTGGAAATAATTTATTAATTTCCTAACAAATCTCATTTTGGTAGGAACGTTTTTATAACTATCCCTACCCATAAAAGTTTCGATGGAAATGTAGCTATGTTTTTCTACTAACATATAAGTTGGATGGAAATGTAGCAATATTTTCCTACCAAAACAACATTGGTTGGAAACAATTTATTGATTTCCTACCAAATCTCAATTTGGTAGGAACGTTTTTATAACTATCCCAACCCATAAAAGTTTGGATGAAAATGTAGCTATGTTTTCCTACCAACATATAAGTTGGATGGAAATGTAACTATGTTTTCCTACCAAAATAGCATTTGTTGGAAATAATTTATTATTTTCCTATCAAATCTCAATTTGGTAGGAAATGTTCTACTACTGTTTCTACCCATAAACATTTGGACGAAAATATAGCTATGTTTTCCTACCAACAAGTAAGATGGAAGGAAACTATAATTATATTTTCCTACCAACATGTACTTTGGATGGAAATATCACTAATTTTCCTACCAAAATATATGTTGTTGGAAATTAGACAGAAATGTAGCTAAAGTTTCCTACAAATATGTATGTTGGATGGAAATGTACCTATATTTTCCTACCAACATGTATGGTGGATGCAAATTTCCAACCCCATTTCCTACCAAATTTAGTGTGGTCAGGAACTTTCTTCCAAGGACTTCTTTTATCAGAAATGGGTAGCTGATTTGCTACCATTTAGCTTTGGTAGGAAACTTTTCGTAGGAAATAACTTGTTTTGTTGTAGTGGATACTTCCTCTTTGTATGGTTGCCTTCCTATGGTTTCGAGGTTTCTTACATTATGACACCACTCCAGAGTTGTCACAATAAATGGTGACAGGCCTATCCATGTGTGGTACTATTTCAAGTTCTATGAGGAACTTCCTGAGCCACACAAATTCTTTAGAAGCTTCTGAAGTAGTGATGTACTCAGCTTCCATAGCAGAATCAACAATGCAGGTTTGCCTGATACTTCTCCATGAAATAGCTTCTCTAGACAAAGTGAAGACATATCCACTAGTGAATTTTCTTTCATCTTTATTCGCTTAGAAGTCTGAACCTGTATAACCGGTAGGAACTAAATTATTAGTACGATATACAATCATATAATCTCTCATTTCTTTGAGATATTTGAGTTTATACTTTACGGCTTACCATTGAGTTTCCCCTGGGTTTGATTGACATCTACTAACCATGCCTACTGCAAAGCAAATATCTGGTTTAGTACAAAGTATAGCATACATGAGACTTCCCATAACTGAAGCATAAGAGATCCTACTCATTTTTTGCTGGTTATCCAGTGTTTGAGGACATTGCTTGGAAGATAAGGATAATCCATATCTAAAGGGTATGATAGCCCCTTTATATTGATCCATGTTGCACTTAACTAATATCTTGTAAATATAAGCAGCTTGGGATAAACCTAACATTCTCGACTTTCTATTTCTAAGAAGCTTAATACCTAGAATGTAGCTAGTTTCTCCCATGTCTTTCATGCTAAATTGACTAGATAGCCAAACCTTAACGGATGACAATGTCTCTACATAATTTCCAATGAGTAGAATTTCATCTACAAAAAATACCAAGAAAATCACTCTACCACTGTCTGATTTCCTATACACATATAGTTCATCCACGTTTTGAATGAAACCACAAGCTTTCATAGTTTCATCAAAATACATGTTCCATGCTCATGACACTTACTTAAGTCCATAGATGGACTTCTTAAGCTTACAAACCATTTATTCTTGACCTCTAGCAACAATACATTTTGGCTAGGACATACAAACATATTCGCTAAGATAGCCATTTAAGAAGGCCATCTTGACATCCATTTATCATATCTCATAGTCATAATGACATGCGATGGTTAAGAGAATTCTGATAGACTTAAGCATGGCTACAGGTAAAAAAGTTTCCTCACACTTGATTCTTTCTTTTTGAGTATAACCTTTAGCAACCAACCTTGCTTTATAGGTCTCAACATTTTCATTTGTACCTCTCTTCCTCTTGTATACCCATTTACACCCAATGAATTTTATCCCATCAGGTGCAGTGTGAAACCTCAGTCAAGACCAACCTTAGAGTAAGGGGGTTGGGATGCATATCATGCCTTATTTCACGATTCAATATATTTTTATATGATTTTTATGTGCTTTGAATTTGAGTTTTATTGTCTTGAAGCCTTGCTGGTGAGTATTGAGTGAGAGGGGCAAAATGGTAATTTTTGCATGAGGTGAAAATAGGAAGATAGCTTGAGGATTAAATAGGAATTAATTTTTTAGTGAAAATAACAACAAGAGTTGTTGTGGTTTAGTGGTTAGAGCTTTGGAATCAATTCTTGAGGTCTTGGGTTCAAATTCCATCATAGAAGCTTTAGCTTGATTAAATTTTATTTTTGCTTGGGGAAGAATAATTTTGGCCTTATGAGCTTGGAGTAAGGTAGGGATGATGTCCTAAGAGAGACATGTTAGGAGTAACCTCATTCTACTCCCTTACCCTACTCAAATTTCCTAAAGGGAATTCATTTTCCCTTGATATTTGATTTTCCTTAATTCTCAACTCATTAGTTTGATCAAGTGATTTTAGCCATTTTCTTCCAGAAATTTTAGTAAAGTGCTATGATCTTGTAGGATCAAAATGTCTTAGTAAAAGACTTCTTATGGTCTGAAAAATGTGGAAGAGTTGTGGGAAATTCCAAGAGGAAAAATCCCTCTAGTGAGCTTGCTGAAAATTCACTCTTGCTAGTTCATCTTCCTTCTTAGAATGAGTTGAAATTTTCCAGCTTATTGTGCCTTGATAGTGTCGAGTTTCTTAGCTAACATTCCCTCCCAAATGCTGCCAGAAAAATGGTCTTTAGGATCAGTTTGCAATCTGGATTTCTTGGCCATTTTCGGACTGCTCAAGGGCTGTACAAAACCAGTGAAAATTCTGGGCAAAATCGCAGCTTTGGAGGTTCAAAACCAAGTTGTTTTCTTCCAGGTTTTGTGCAGCACCTTAGCCATGTTTTTCCTCCATGAAGAAGGCTGGAAACCAGCCTTGAATACCCCCGAAAATTCCCCTTCAAACTCTCTACAAGTTGGCTGGAAATGGCAGCCGAAAACCTGTCCAGAAAATTTCTGCCCAGCGAAATTCTGTGCAAGAAAATTTTCCAGCTTTGTTTCCTAATCTTCTTCCAGCCGAAACACCACCATTGTTCTGCATAAACCTTCCTTAAACCTCCAGTAACAGAGCTCCATTGTTTCCCTTAAGCTTCTGCACGAAATTCAACAATGGCTGTCCGAAAATCTCTCCAACAAATCCCTGCAATTATGCTTGATTGATTTCTAAAATTCCAGCCACCTTTGTTTAGCAACTTTCCATAATGCATTCCCCAAATAACCAGACTTATTCTTCACCATTGAGCACCCTACTTTTGGACACCATAAGCTTCCATAAACCAGCATTAATCCCACCGAAATTCTGCTCAAACAGTCGGCCATGGCAGACTTCCAAAGCTCTCCAACGATCATGATATTCTTGGAATATTTAGTTTCCAAATTCACTTCCTAAAAATATTCTTCAAGGATTGTAACAACTAACCTTTCCTTTTCCCTTCCAAATCAGAGAAACAACTTCCTAAATCCTACAGAAATTCGGCCAGCCCTAGCTCTCACAGAATTTCGGCAGCTACACAAATTCAATCTCTCGAATTCTCTCAACCTCCAAGAACACACACACATTATACTAAGAACACCTACCTCTTCCCTTCACCTAATACCCCTCGAAACCTTCTCAAATCCTCTCTAAAACTTCCAGATTTGACCTACTCACTGCCGTGAGTCCATCAACCCCATTCTTAACACTAAATTGCACAAATCATCTTGCTACTTCGGATCAAAACCAGAAATTTCTGTGAAGGATAAGAACATCTTCAAGGTAAATTTATTCTAACAACTTCATCTCCTCCAATCTTGATCTCTAATGAGAACCTATGTGTATAAGCATGCTAATGGTTCCTTTTTCTCTCTCTTTCTCTCTCTTTCTCTCTCTCTCTCTCTCTCATGGCCGAAACCTCCCTCTCTTGGCCGGATGGCTCCTTTTCCCCATGTCCATGTTTTCGCTATCTCCCTTGGACAAAGTTAGGCATCAAGGAGTTGAAATCTATTCTAAACTCCTTCAAAGCATTCATTGATCAAGTAAGTCCCTTCAATCCTTCTTTTAAACTCTAGAATTATGTCTCTAGGATGATGTTGATAGTAGGTGGATGGTGATAGGATTCGAGTATATATATATTGTTGAGATTGAAGCATGAACATTTGTATGATTGTGAAGGAGATGGGATTTATGCATGGAAGGATTATCTTGGTTGATTGTGTGATGATTTGAGGTTTGATGCATGAAGTATTTGAGATAAAGCATGCTAGAGATTATGTCATATTTGGTGAATAGGATTTATATGGATGTTAGATTATTGAAGCCATGATCATATTTATGCTAGTAGAGGTTAGATCATGTCTTAATAAATTTAGATCTATGCTTATGTGCATGATTTGGATGATTTGATGAATGGAAGGATTGCATATGTTCTTGATTGTGGTTAGCCATAGAAATTTGACCATGATCTAGTTGTCTCTAAACTAATTTTATTTCATAAATAAAATATTTAATGATATAAAATTTTCCTAGTAAATGTCAAAAAACCCTAGGAATGGTAGATTTGGATTATTATATACATAAAGGATATTTTGGTCAAATAAATAATAATTTTGCTAGAAAATAAAATAAATAAATATTATTTAAAATAAAGAAATCAATTGAAGCCTTTTATGGAAATAATCATAATTAGTAAAATATTTATTAAATCAAATCCCTTTTTAAAAGTTTACTTATTATTTTCCAAGCAAGACTCATTAAATTTAATGTCAACTAGTTTTAGCAACCAATTATTTTCTAACAACTAAACTATTATTAAATCATTATTTTACTTATTACTAGCTAGGACTCTTGAGCAAATAAACTCTAAATTTTCCCCAGCAAGATTTAAACTTTCAACTTATTAGAAATTATTTCCCAAACCATTAATTATTTTAAATATCAAATTAGGCTCAACCTACAAACATATTTATGTATTGTTTGGCCTTAAAGCTTGGGACGCTAGGATCATGGTAGTAGTAAGAGGAGTTGATTTAAAATTAAGGAAGTGGATTGTAGCTTGGAATTGACTGTGGTTTGTATTTGCCCATGTGGGGTTAGGTCAGCTGTTGGAGACCTTGTTGTTATGAGCAAGAATCAGGTAAGCTCCTGCATAAAACCTGATGGATATGAAATGTTTTTCTTATGGCACGCCAAATGTAAAGTGTATGGACACTCATTTATGTAAAGGCAATTGAGGGTTGAACTCTCTCTTATTTCAAACATTTGAATTATTTAAAAATCAAGGAGCAGATTTGCCAAACTCAAACTCTTTTGAAAGCTGATTTTCACAAGGACTTTGGAGACCCTCAAAATGCTATTTTCATGTGGAACAATGTTTTGTTCATTTTATCCCAAGTGGGAAATGTCATTGAGTACTTAATAAGGATGGACTACTAGGACTAGTCCTTGAGGGGTTAGGGTAAGTCTCTCAGTAGGTGGCCACCTCTGAGGGGTGAGTCCTTTCTGGATAGGGAGTTAGTCCAGTGGGTCGTGCCGGTCCGAGCTAGCAGTGTTCTTTTCAGTCAAGTGACTGTGTTTTGCCGGAATGGACACCCGGTTATTGTTTGGGTATAGAGAAGGAGGAGTATCTTGCTCAGTAGGCCGATCACCTACTTTTGTCAGTCCGCACAAAGTGTAGCATTCTGACCGGCGGTATGCACAAAGTATGGCATATTGACCATCCGGTTGTGGGGCCCAACGTGTGGTAACCCATAATCCTTTCTTATGAGTGGTTGATTTTGTTGATCATGTATAGCTAGAATAGCTAAAATGCTACTCTTGCTTTTGACTAATGTTATTGCTTGCCAATATTTCTCTTATAAAGATTTCGCACTTTGCATCCATGAATTGCTTTCACTAAACACCCAAAGTACACACGGACTTACTGAGATTTCTGTCTCATCACATTTTTACCATGATTTCAGGTCGATCCTGCTGTGGGGATGAGTAGCTAGTAGTATTTTCCTTTGAAGAGATTGTTATTTAATTCTATGTATTGCTTTGGGGAGACAAGAGTGGATAATTTTATTTATGGTTCTGTTTTGGGAATTCATGGATTTATTCTTGGAGTATTTTGGGTTGTAATAAAATTTTAAGTTAAAGTATTATTTTTATTCCGCAGTTTTATTTGTGTGACCTAGTTATAAAGACCCCTTGTCATTTGGATGGGGCGACATCCCCGGCCCTGGCGGGCCTAGGTAGCGGGGTATTACATGCAGTGACAAGCTTCTAGACCTGATTGAGGTACACGGACTAAATCTCAAAATTCATGGCTAGCTACCATTTGTCTGCATCAGTATCAACAATGGCCTCCTCATATCTAGTAGGATCTTGTTCCCGATGATTAGAGACTAGATCATAGATCTATCTAGTCCACAATTCTGGAACTCTTGTGATCCTCCCACTATGATGATGCTCAGTTTGTATAGGTGATGCGTACGAATTTGGGTATAAAAAATCATAAAAAAAATAAGCACATTTCCAATCAAATTTAAATTAAAACATTAACCCTAAATTACACATATGAGCAAGCGTATTCATTATTAAGCATAGCATAGCATAGGGTTTAAAATGAGTGTCGATCCTCAAGGAACAAGTATGTCTTAATTACTTTTCTTTCATTGTTTAACCGACTCAATAAAGTGAAAAAGAATAAAAATTAAAATAAAAAAATATATACATATCAAGGATGGAGAATTATGTAACTCAAACCATTATTTTGACAAACATGATCTTAAAATACCCAATCATTATCATAACTAATTATTCTCTTGGTATAACGAAGGATTAAGATAGATTCACTTCTTTTCAAATCCATGAAATCACTATCTTCTAGACAAATTAGCATCACATATCCTGTCTCAACTAATTCACCCAAAAAATGCATTAAACATGATTTTTGATTAATCTCCATATCCTGGTAAATTTAAAATATGAAATTAACTAATGAATCCATACCCTGACAAACATCAATTAACCTTTAATTACCCAGTTCTTAGCAATTAACCAATTTTCCAAGTAAGTTAATAGACAACAAATATGAAATTAATAAATTGAGACCATTATCAACCCTTTTTCCAAGTAAGTTAATAGAAGAAACAACAAATTAATCTCGTAATCATCACAAGTAATTAAATACTAAGAATAACAATCAATTAATCAAAAGATAAAAGTAACTCCAAAAATCATAAATACCGAAAACAATGTCAAATTACAATAAAACAATTAATACATCATTGTTCAAGAAAAGAAAACAAAGTTAAAAGAAAGCACTTATAGACAAGCCTCATTTTTCTTTCTTCGTAGACTCTCTTGTACAATCCTCCTTAATTTGATGAATTCCTCCTTAATTTTGAGTGATTTTCTATTTTGATCCGTGAATTCATTGTTTAACCATGTGTTTTCCCTCTATTTATAGGCTCTAGAAGTGCCTAAATTTGTTCCTCTAGGGTTTCTGGTCGAATAGAAGTAGGAAAATACTAAAACTTTGGAAATTTCCAAAAATGCACACGAAAATCAAGGCACCACCTCTGTACCAGTGCACAACCGGTGATGCCTGTCCTGCCTAGGGCTGACGCTGGTTGTGTTCTGCCTCTCTGCTCGTTCGTCGATTTTTCTTGATTTTTGTGCCAAATCTCCCAGATTGCAGCCAGCGCCGCCTCTGGCTCCTAACTGGCACCGGCTCTGTTATGTTTCAAGACGTTTTTGCCTTATTTTATCCCTAAAATCAAAAATATTGTACAAAATATCTTTCCAAGGGTAAAATCTTAAATATGAAGGAATATGACCAGTTATTGCACAAAATGTATCACAAAATGATCTCAAATAACTAGAAAATATATGACTAATTTAGGCCCTATCAATAGGAATATCCGGTATTGTTTCTCTTAGTTCCTTGATTGGGGTGTTAGAAATACCTAAAGTTGAATCAATGACCAACTTTTCTTCTAACTCTATTCTACTTGAACCCATGGTGGAAGTAATTTGTTCATCCTAAGTAACTAGCATTAGTACTAACAAGTACTTTATGCTTTTGAGGATGATAGAAATATCCACCTCTTGTTCCTTTTGGGTACTCAACTAAATAGCATAACTCTGATCTTGGTTCCAGCTTACTTCCTTTCTTCAGCATATAAGTTGAACAACCTCGTATCTTGAGATGGTTCAAACTGGGCTTTCATCTAGACCGCATCTTATAGGGCGTCCTAGGTACTAATTTGGAAGGCACCAGTTTCAAAAATATATGCCGCTATTTCTAAGGTACACCCTCAAAAAGAAATAAGAAGAGACACATGACTCATCATGCTTCTAACAATTTCTATCGAAGTTCTATTTCTTCTCTCAGCTACTTCGTTCTGTTGGGGAGTCCCAGGCGTAGTTAACTAAGATACTATATCGTGATGGACCAAGTAATCCTTAAACTCACTGAGAAGGTACTCTTTACTACAATCCGTTCTTAAAGTTTTAATTAATTTACCTTTGACGCTCCACTTCAGTCTTAAACTCCTTAAATTTATCAAAAGAGCCAGACTTCCACCTTATAAAAAAAATATAACCAAAACGAGTGTGATCATCTATGAAAGTGATGAAGTATTCGTAGCCTCCCTTAGCTGGTATAGTCATTGAACCACAAACATCCGTATAAACTAGTGTTAGTATTTCCATGGCTCTATCCGCCTTTTTGGTAAATGACCTTTTGGTTATTTTACCTTTAAGACAAGATTCATATTGAGTCCAATCTTCCAATTTCAATGAACCTAAAGGTCCATCATAGAGTAGCCTTTGAATCCGATTGGGATTTATATGTCCGAATCTTAGATGCCACAAATAGGAGTTATGATGTGGTCTTTCTCTTTTTATTATCTAGTTTAGTTTGAATATTGTTCACTTAATTTCTAATAGGATGTATATAAAAGAGATTTTCATACATGTTTCCTGTACAAATTAAATTACCATCTCTACTAATGAAAATACTAGAATGGAAAGAAACAGAATATCCTTGATTTATCAATTTGGAAACTGAAATCAAATTCTATGTAAAACAAGAAACATATAAAATATATTTTAAAGTTAACTTCCTATTACAATAAAAAATAAGCTCAAGATCTTCCACTGTTTCAGCCCATATTCTTGCACCATTGCCTACATGAAGTCTATGCTCACCCTTACTGAGTCTCCTTATCCTTTTGAACCCCTACAAAGAGTTACAGACATGGTCAGTGGCTCTATCAAAATGAACTCTAGGTATAGAACAATACCTGAAATAGACTTGGTTAAGAAGTTCGACCAATCTTTCTTCCAACGCCCCTTCTTGCCACACTTGAAGCATTTGCCTTTGGCGTTGGCCTGACCAGATACTTTAGGTTGGGCCCCTGTGTTGTTCTAGATACCAGATACTTTAGGCTGGGCCCCTGTGTTGTTCTGGATCTTTCTCTTCTTAAATTTCTTAGGCTTTGCCTTAATTCCAGAAGAAGAAGTAGAATGAGAGACCAAAACCTTTGACACGGGCTTCATGATCTTCTCTGAAGCCTGGAGCTCTTTCATAAGCTCTGTGAGATTGATATCCAACTTGTTCATGTTGTAGTTCAACTTGAACTGAGAATATAAGTCAGGCAGAGTTTCAAGAACTATGTCAATTTGGCTCTCAGGATCTATCATTGCACCTAGGACATCGACCTCCTTAAAGTAGGCAATCATCTTGAGCAGATGCTCTTGAATTGATACCCCCCTAGCCATTCTAGTATTCATGATTACCCTAAGAGCTTACTGCCTTATGGGCCGGCTCTTTCAGCAAATATGTATGCAATGAAAAATTCATGTCGTATGCAGTGGCCATGTGCTCATGTTTAGATTGGAATACACTAGACATATAAGCTAACATATAGCACATAGCCATCTCATTAACTTTCTTCCATGCCTTCTCAGCCTCTCGCTCCTAATCAGTAGATTCTTCCCAAATCTTAAGATAGGGATCCATAAGAACATAATTGCAGTCCTCTATAGTGAGTACTATGTTCAGGTTCTTCTTTCAGTCCACATAATTTAGGCATGTCAACTTATTCTCCTTGAGAATGATTGACAATGGACTGAAACTAGATATTTCTAAAATATTACGAAAAGACATTCATTTAGTTTGTAAGAAATAAAAATGCATATTCTTTATATTATTTCTTTGATAATAGATAATTCTTAAAACCATTATCAATGATATAAATACTTGGCTCTTAAAAATGCTGACAACGCTTCGTAAGAAGATTAATAGCATTCTAACTTAAGTGTATAACTATCACAAATCAAAACTTCCTAAATATGTAATGGTTTAGAAAAAGTTCCACCGATAGGATGGCCACTGATTCACACCACCTACGAGCAATCTAGTGCTAAAAACCTCCAATGTAGGTTGGTCGATCCTAACAAATACCTTAAGCTTTTAATTTTTCTCTTCCATTAGTTCTAGATACTTGTGGAAATCCATCATATAGGGGGTCCTGCTCAGAATGGCACGAGAAAATTCACTATCTCTATAGAGAGTTGTGATGGAAGTCATGGGATCGTTGGAGTCCCTCTCCGACTTAATCTCTTATTCGAAATAGAGTTTTAGTCCAAAAATATTTTCTATAATCTTATGGTTTCATTAAGTTTAGTAAAAAACTAAAATTAAATATTATTCTCTATGTTAAGGATTAAATCATTTGAGAGAATAAACTTTGAATTTATTTTACTATTCTAAGTTAATAACCAAGTAAAACTTTATTAAATAACCTTAAGTTCAATATTATTCTCTATGTCAAGAATTAAACCCTTTAAAAGAATAAACAACAAACTCTTTTATTTTTAAGTTTCTTAGATTCAAACGTTTTATCAAAAAAACATTCTATCTAGTGAGACTTTAGTCTCACAAGAACTTGTCCATTTAATCACAAAAATGAAATAAGCATGATAACAAAAGTAAACTTTTTCATGCTCAAACTATTCATTTATTCCTAAGTGATCAAACAATGGATTAAACATCATGAATTAAAAATTAATGATCATGTTTAATCCTAAGGTGGTTCCATCCTTTACTACTCATTTTCATGAAGATTATTCATCTGTAAATAAATAACACTATTCCAGAAAATTAACCTCATACAATGGTTTCAAAACATGATTATATTAAGAAAAAATTGAGGTACAGAACTTCAGCAGTGTTCTCCCTTTTCTTGGACAAAATTGCGTGCATCTGCCTCAGGGCAGAGTGTACCTAGCGCCTGGTCCATTGGGCCCTTCGGGCGCCAGGTCTGCTCTGTTTCTCCAAAACCTCCAGCTGCGCAGAGTGGACCTCACCCCTAGTCCAATCGGGCTAGCTGTCATCGGTTCCATTCTGGAGTTCACCGATTTTTGAAAAAAATCCTACTTTTCAACCATTTTTCGCCCCTCAACAATTCTAGCAATCATGTTCTTCAGTCTCCAAAAATTATAGGTTAAAAGAAACGCAAAACCAGGCATAAAAACATACATTTACAAGAACCTATGCCTTTAATCACGAGGCATACAACGAATCTACTTAAAATTAGAAAAACGATAGGAAAACCATTAGAATACATGATACTATACCTCTAACCGTGAGGCGTACATGAACTCTAGAAATCAGTGTATAAGGGATCATATGAAATCATAAAAGATTCATTTTTAATAGTAAAGGAACCACCTTTTCCAATTTTAAACCCTAGTACATGCTCCTAGAAAAAAATCGTGGCTCTGGTACCACTTGAAAGGATCAAAATGAAAAATATCAAAGAAAACTCAGCGGAAAATTTTTCAGTTTTTCAAGCCACATCTAGAAGAGAGTACTTACTTTACTTTATTGGTCGCGGATTAACAAATAAAGGGCCATGTTGCATTGGAACTTGCGTTGGAAGGGGAGAAGGAGGCGCCTACGGTTCGACTGATATTCCTTCCAATCTTCTACTCCTACGCATCAAGTGTCTTCAAGCTTTTTCTCTACGTCATCCGGAGTATGACTCTACCTTCCTCTTGGGTTAGCTTGGTGAAAGCTCCTTTTTTAGATAATCAAGATACTCTCCAAGAGAGAAAGTAGAGAAGAACGTGGAGCAGAGAGTGAGAGAGAGAGAGAGACGACACACCTAAGAGAATATGAAAAAATTAACCTTGTAATTTTTTTTCCTTCTCATTTTTCTTAATTTCAGCCAACCTTAGGGATTCCTCAAGCCCTCATGGCCGAAATCATCAAGCTCTAATGGGCTTGGTGCTGCACTCATAAATCAGTCCAAGACTGGCCTAATTATGTTAATTAATTTATTATCTTTTCTGGGCTTCATTAGATACCTAAGACTAATTAATTAACTCTAATCGGACTCTTAATATATGTCAACATATATTAGCCTAATTAATTAATTTATTCCATCCTAATTCTCTTAATTAATTAATTATCTTTTTTGTACCTTATAAAAATTCAAGACTAATTAATTAATTCTAATTGGACTCTTAGAATAAATTTTCTTGTCTTCCATATAATTATCCATTAAGCCCAGATTGTGTCTAAACAACACTATAGTAACTTGAGCTACTCTGGGGATCAAGAAACATATTATTCATCACTACTAAAATGATAAAAATGCCATTACTATTAAATAGCTGCATTTAACCATTTCAAATATTTCCATTTATCACCATATTAAAATATTGACCCCAAGAATAATATTGCTAAAGCAATGTCTCTGACCTACAGGTGAAATGATGAAAATAGCCCTCTATGTAACACCCATTAATGAGACAGGATAAATATACTAACACCCATGTCAAATACATCTACCATCCTTAGATCTCTATTCCGATAATCCATGACTCGCTTGAATGTACTTGCTTATTATTGGAAGCTACCTAAAAGCACACCTTCTAGAGTCACTTTCCCAGGACCCTGGATTATTACATTATCCTGGACAATCACAAGGGGATGATTTAACTTCACTAAGTGAGGCATAGAAACTCTGTTGCATAAATCCGTCTTAACTAACTAGAGTAATACACTCAACATACAAGGATATTAATCTCACAAAAGAAATCTCATCCAACATACATCAAAGTACAAAACCTAACTTCACTAGACCACCAACTCATACTCAAGTATGAAGGTATCTGTCCACACTGTAGCAGTATTAGTCTAGTCTCTCTAATTATAGTATTTTTAGAAAGACCACTACTACAGGTCCAATTCTACTATTCGAAATACGCTTATGCGTATGATGTGAGTGAACTACTCTCTGATTCAAGGTAAACCATTCCTCATTGAAAATCATGGCACAATAGTCTTACTTTGATGAAATGCCCAGTTCTATCAAACGACTAAGAACTCAATTTTACTTATATAACAAGTATCCATAGTCTATACCTTACTGTGAAGAACGACTCAACACATAGACCATTACTTGTCATACTTGGACCTTAAATTTGCAATACTTTAAGAAATAAACTAAATTGAATGAATAATATTTTATTGCAATATATTTACACAGAATACATAGTCTTTGAGGGTATACTTTCCAACACTTTCTCCGTTTTGAATAGTCCAAGATAGTAAAAATATCCTCTATTTTCTCTATCCAAAATTCTACCTTCTTTTCTTGATCTGGTTTTCTATAAAATTTAGGAGGGTGAAACTTAGAAATAGCTAAAGCTCGATCCGTTTCCTCTTTAGGATGTTGTTCTTTTCGGGTTGGAGCTTCAGTTACATATTAAAGTACTGCTATGATGTTTTGTTATACTTGCCTCATTTCATTCCCTTAAGGTTGTGTTTCCATTATAGGGATATTATTTCCAATAGTATCAACTGCGTTCTCTTTAGCATGGTTTCCAACACTACCATGAGTAACCTTTTGCAGCATTTCTTCTTCTCTTTAAATTTACTCCATGAAACATCAAATAAATACATCTCAATATTTTCAACACATATGATATAAGATAGAAGAATAATTCCATTTCATACATGTAATCATGCATCTTTTGAGAAATTCATATATTCTCCTATATTAATAGTACACTTTCATATACATTGCTCTCATGTAGTCTCTATCTAATTCTTCTGTGTTTACACTATTATGCATATCGATCCTTCTTTCATTTCCTTAAACTAATCCAGATCTTTTCATTTCAACTTGTATAGTTACTTTCCTAGGGTCACCCATCCTAGGATTTCTCTTATCCAAGCACGCTTAACTTCGGGGTTCTAATGGGATCCGGTGCATTAGTACTGGTATGATCGCAGCCTCTCATATATTATTACAAAATAGAGTTTCTAATATTTAAAATATACTACTAGAGTATTACATAAGTGCTCATATCCTTATTTGCGCGATTTATATCGTACTATATATACAAGGTCCTTGAGTATAAAATTCTCTATTCATCATCTCATCACTATTAATCCCAAAATTGAAAAATCAAAATCAATAATTATTCATTGAGCTTGTCAATTTTGAGGCTTTCCTGACCTAAATCTCTTTATTGTTATCTAAGTTTGGGATCACATATCTTTTTTCGAAAATATTGTAATTATCTCAACTTTCTCTTCTTTTGACTCATCAGAAGAGACTATAGCCAACTTAGAGGCCTCAAATTCATATATTTCATTTACTTCCATATCTGGCTCCATAAGATTCACTAGCTCTACAAATCTAAATTAGAGTGTACTATGATGGACTCCATTATGTCCCGTTAGAGGCTCAACTATATTCCATCCGAAACTCTATTATGACTTCCGCTATGCTTTGATACCATTTGTAACACACCAAATTTTCATAGCGTAGCGGGCTTCATTTTTGTGGGGCGTCGCCCCATCCAGTTACCTAGACAAGGGATTTTTATAACGAACCTAACTTAGTACACAGTAAAAATTTGATCAAAAATACTTTTTTTTTTGTTAAATACAATAAAATACATGGAGTCTACCACCTGATACCATACTTAAAGCACAATAGATCCGAGATACAACATGAGTCTCTGGGAGCCCACCGCCCTTCTGTTGCGCCCCTAATTCCTGAAATTTTCAAATAGAAATAATACACGTGTGAGTGGAAATCACTCAGTGAGTTCTGAGTGTGCTAGTTTTTTATAAGTTAAATAGACAAAAGTATCATCAGTTTTTGTTTCATAAAATTGTTGCAGGAAAGTATTGTATTTTCCACTGAAATTAGTTCTATAACTGTGAAACCCCGGTCAAAACCAACCTTAGAGTAAGGGGGTTGGGATGCATATCATACTTTTTTTCATAATTAAATATATTTTCATATGATTTCTATGTGCTTTGGATTTGATTTTTATTGTCTTGAAGTCTTGTTGGTGAGTATTGTGTGAGAGGGGTAAAATGGTAATTTTTGCCCGAGGTGAAAATAGGGAGATAGATTGTGGATTGAATAGAAAATAATTTTTCTAGTGGAAATAGCAACAAGAGTTGTTGTGGTTTAGTGGTTAGAACCTTGGAATTAATTCTTGAGGTCTTGGGTTCAAATTCCATCATAGAAGCTTTAGCTAGATTAAATTTTATTTTTGCCTGGGGGGAATTGGTTTTGGCCCTAAGGGCCTAGAGCAAGGAGTGATGATGTCCTAGGAGAGACATGATAAGAGTAATCTCATTCCACTCTTTTACTCTACTTGATACTTAAAGGGAAATTCATTTTCCTTGATCTTTGATTTTCCTCAATTCTCAACTCCTTAGTTTGATCAAGATGTTCTAGCCTTTTTCTTTCTAGAAAATTTAGTAAAGTGCTGAGGTCTTTTAGGACCAAAGTGTCTTTGTAAAAGACTTCTTATAGTCTGAAAATATGGAATAGTTGTGGGAAATTCCAAGAGGAAAAATCCCTCTAGTGAGCTTGCTGAAATTTCATTCTAGACTAGTTCATCTTCCTTCATGGAATGAGCAGAAATTTTCTAGCTTGTTGTACCGTCAAAATGTCGAGCTTCTTAGCTAACATTCCCTCTCAAATGCTGCCAGAAAAATGGCCTTAAGTTCAGCTTGAAACATAAATTATTTCTGCCATTTTCAGACTGCTCAAGAGCTGTACAAAACCAGTGAAAATTCTGGGCAAAATCGCAGCTTTGGAGGTTCAAAACCAAGCTATTTTCTTCCAGATTTTGTGCAGCACCTTAGCCATGTTTTTCCTCCATGAAGAAGGTTGGAAACCAGCCTTGAATACCCCTAAAACCCCCTTCAAACTCTCTGCAACTCGGCTGGAAGTGGCAGTCGAAATTCTACCCAGAAAATTACTGTGCAGCGAAAAAAAAAAACTATGTAGGAGAATTCCCAGCTTTGTTTCCTATTTTCCTTCCGGCCGAAACACCAACCTACTTCTAAAAAAACCTTCCTTAAACCTCCATTAACAGAGCTCCATTGTTTTCCTCAAGCTTCGCGACGAAAGGCAGCAATGGCTGTCCGAAAATCTCTCCAACAAATCCTTGCAATTTAGTTTGATTGGTTTCCAAAATTTCAGCCATCTTGTTTAGCAACTTTCCATAAAATCTTACCCCATTGACCATACATCTTCTTCACCATTGTGCACCTTAATTTCGGCCATCATAAGCTACCTTGAACCAGCTTTAATTCCTCAGAACAGCTGCTCAACCAGTCGGCCATAGTAGACCTTCAAAGCTGTCCAAACAATCAAGATATTCTTAGAATATTTAGTTTCCAAAATCACTTCCTAAAAATATTCTACCAAGATTGTAACAACTAACCTTTCCTTCTCCCTCTCAAATCAGAGAAAACATCCTCCTAAACCCTACATAATTTCGGCAGCCCTAATTCCATAGCATTTCGGCATCTACAACATCCATTCTCTCGATTTTTCTTCAGCCACCAAGAACACACACACACTACACCAAGAACACCTACTACTTGCTTTCACCTAATACACCTTCAAACTACTTCAAACCCTCACGAAAATCTCCAGATTTAGTCTACTCAATGCTGTAAATCCATCTACACCATTCTTAACATCAATCCCCACGAATCATCTTGCTACTTCGGATCAAAACCAGAAATTTTTGTGAAGGACAAGAACACAATCAAGGTAAACTTATTCTAACAACTTCATCTTCTCTAACCTTGATCTCTAATGAGAACCTATGCGAATAAACATACTAATGATTTCTTCTTCTCTCTCTCCCTCTCTCTCTCATGGCCGAAATCACTCTTCTTTGGCCGTATGACTTCTCATTCCATAATCTTGTTCTCGCCATCTCTCTTGGACAAGTTTAGCCATCTAGGAGTTGGGATCTACTCTAAACTCCTTCAAAGCATTCATCAACCAAGTAAGTACCTTCAATCTTTCTTTTAAACTCTAGAATCATGTCTCTAGGATGATGTTGTTAAAAGATGAATGGCGATGGGATTGAGTATGTGTTGTTGATGATTGAAGCATGAGTACATGTATGATTGTGAAGGAGATGAGATTTATGCATGGAAGGATTATATTGGTTGGTTGTATGTGGAATTGAGTTTGATGCATGTCATAGGTAGTATGTGTGATGAAGTATGCTAGAGATTATGTCACATTTGGTGAATAGGAGTTATATGCATGACTAGAATATTGAAGCCATGATCATGTTTATGCTAGTAAAGGTTAAATCATGTCTTAATAAATTTAGATCTATGCCTATATGCAAGATTTGGATGATTTAATGAATTGAAGGATTGTGTATGTTCTTGATTGAGGATGGCCATAGAAATTTGATCATGATCTAGTTGTCCCTAAAACTAATTTTCACTTTATGCATAAAATACTCAATAAAATAATATTGCTAGTAATTTCGAAAAACCCTAGGAAGGGTAGATTTGGAATTATTATATATATAAAGGATATTTTAGTCAAATAAATAATAATTTTGCTAGAAAATAAAATAAATAAATATTATTTAAAATAAAGAGATCAATTAAAGCTTTATGAGAATGATTCATAATTAGTAAAATATTTACTAAATCAAAACCCTTAAGGATTTACTTATTATTTTCCAAGAAAGGCTTATTAAATTTAATCTCAACTAGTTTTAGCTATCAATTATTTTCTAACAACTAAACTATCATTAAATCACTATTTTACCTAGTACCATCTATGACTCTTGATCAAATAAACTCTAAATTTTTCCTAACAAGGTTTAAACTTTCAACTTATTAGAATTTATTTCCCAAACCATTAATTATTTTAAATAACAAATTAAACTTAGCTTATAAACCTATTTAGTTATTATTTTATCTTAAAGCTTGGGACACTAGGATCATAGTAGTAGTGAATTGAATTGATTTAAAATTGAGGAAGTGGTTTGTGACTTGAAATTGATTAAGATTTGTATTTACCCATGTGGGGTTAGGTCAGTTGTTCGAGACCTTGTTGTTGTGAGCAAGAATCAGGTAAGCTCCTGCATAAAACCTATCGATGTGAAAAATGTTTTCCTTATGGCAAGCTAAATGTGGAGTGTATGGACACTCGTTTATCTGAAGGCAATTGAGAGTTGAATTCATTCTTATTTCCAACACTTAAATTATTTAAAAGCTAATGAGCAGATTTTCCAAACTTAAAACTCTTTCCAAAATTGATTTCTCCCAAAACTTTGGAAACCCTCAAATTGCTATTTTCATGAAGAGCAATGCTTCGTTCATTTTATCCCAAGTGGGAAACGTCGTTGAGTACTCAATAGGGGTGGACTACTAGGACTAGTCTTTGAAGGGTTAGGGTAAAGTCTCTCGGCGGGTGGCCACCTACGAGGGTGAGTCCTTCCCGGATAAGATGTCAGTCTAGTAAGTCGTGCTGGTCCGAGCTAGCAGTTTGTTTTAGTCTAGTGTCTGTGTTTTGTCGGAATGGACACCCGGTTGTTGTTTGGGTATAGAGAAGGAGGAGTATCTTGCCCAGTAGGCCGATCACCTACTTTTGTCAGTCTGTACAAAGTGTCGGCATTCTGACCGGTTATGGGGCCCAACGTGTGGTAACCCATATCCCTTTCTTTCGAGTGGTTGATTTCATTACTTATGTACGGCTAGATAAGCCAAAACGCCACTCTTGCTTTTGACTAATGTTTGATGCTTGCCAATGTTTCTCTTATAAAAGTTTCACACTTTGCATCCACAAACTGTTTTCACTAAACACGCAAAGCACACACGGACTTACTGAGATTTCTATCTCATCACCTTTTTATCATGATTTCAGGTTGATCTTGCTGTGGGGTCGAGTAGCTAGTAATATCTGCCTTGGAAGAGAATGTGTCTTTTGATTTTATGTATTGCTTTAGGGAGACGAGAGTGGATAATTCTATTTATGGTTTTTGTTTTGGAGTTTCATGGATTTACTCTTGGAGTATTTTGGGTTGTAATAAATTTTTAAGTTAAAGTATTATTTTATTTCAGCCATTTTATTTGTGTGGCCTTGTTATAAAGTCCCCTTGTCCTTTGGACGGGGCGACATCTTCGGGGTGTTACAAGTGGTATTAGAGACTAGGTTATAGGAAAATATTGATGATATATGTTTTATTTATTTAAGTTTAAATCTTATCTAACCTATCTTGTTGATGCTGTCTGATGGTTAGACTGCTTAGGACAACAAGGAAAGGGCAGCAGTGGCACCCGCCTTACTATCTAGACCAGGAGGACCTTCCAGTTCCCCAGCCTGCCCCCAGCCAGTTGTCGCTATAGAGGATAACAATGATGTTGAGGTTATCCCTATGAAGGATAAGAGTGATGATGAGCTTGACCTTATGGAGGATAGCAGTGAGGACGAGGTCCAGATCCTTGAACCACCTCCAATCCCGGTGATGGACATAAGCTCTGACAGTGAGGATGAAGTGATGCTAGTGGAGCCTGAACCCCACCTTCCTAATCCCGAAGTAGATTTAGCAGCTAGTGATGACCCGGGGGAGATCGACTATGAGTCTCCACCTAGGCCTTCCTTCATCCCCTCCTTCAGCCGAGTTGAGCCCAGTGAGAGCTCTAGGCGCCCTGGGAAGGAACCAATAGAGGGATTTGCTAGTGGGGATGGGGTGGATTTTTCCAAGAACACTGAAGGTTAGTTGTATGAGGCCGATGATGAGGGTTCGGATGAGGATTAGAGAGTTAGGAGATATTTTGCTTGGATGATTATTTAATTACTGTCTTTTGAGAACTAGTTTATCAAAGATTTTCAATTCTATGTTCTGTTCACGATTTTGGATTTATGCAAGTCAACTTTTGAAATCAAAATTATGATAAATTCTTTAAATAAGTTTGCATATGATTTCTTTCTACTCACACTTAACCATGCATGTATGTACAACTAAAATGATTTGATGCTTGAGTGCATTCACTTGACATCTGGGGTATGGTTTAGAATGGCACCCAAGCGTCGTGCAACTTCTTCAGCCAAAAGGATTCCGGAGGCAGACTATGTAGCACCAGAAGTTGGAACTGAGCAGATGCGATCACCCAATCCGGGTAATGGACGAAGTGATCCTGAGATGGGAATGGGGACGGATGCCCCGGCTGATGTGTCAATGGGCCAGGCACTCGGTAAGGTGGCCGAGATTCTTCAGACTTTGGTCGAGCGGAGGAACCCTAGAGGGGAAGACGAGGCATTAAAGAAGTTCTTGAAATTCCAACCACCCATCTTTATGGGTGAAGCCGAACAAGATTAGAAGGCCGAGCAATGGGTCGAGCAAATGGAAGATATCTTCGCAACGCTCCAGTACTCGGAAGAGTGGATGGTTAAGTTTGCAGCTTTTCGGCTGAGAGGACCAGCTCGAGCATGGTGGCAGCGGGTCCAAGAAGACTGGGTGGTGGATGAGCATGAATGGGCATGGTCCAACTTCGTTGAAGCCTTCAGGGCTGAGTACATCCCACAGTAGATTGTGGACAAGCGGGAGGATGAATTTCAGAATCTGTGGCAGGGGAGCATGTTAGTGGCTCAATATGCGGTGCGATTAACGCAATTGTCTAATTACTACCGAAGATTGGTGGATACCGAGCAGAATAGGACGAGGCAGTTTGTTAAAGGGCTAAGACCGGAACTGAGAAGAGCATTGGCACCTGCCCCACCGACAACTTACTTGGGGGCGGTGGATGCAGCTACTCGCACAGAGAATGAGGACTGCAGCAGGATGGCGGCCAAGCCTTTCCAACCACCAGGACAGCCGCAGGGACATTTTTCGAGGCCGCAACCTCACAAGCGCCCTGACAACCATCAATGGTAGAACCAGGGAAAGCAAGCCCGGACAGCACTAGCTGGACCTGCGCCGAATCTCCCAACATGCAGGCAGTGTGGGAAGAAAGGCCGCACCGAGAGAAATTGCTGGTCCAAGGGTGGAGATAGAAAGTGCTACCACTGTGGTGACCCGAACCACCTGAGGAATACCTGCCCTAAGTTGTACCGAGTCAGGTAAGGAAACCCGGCTCAGAACTCGGGGCCCAACCGAGCTAACACCACGGGAGCATTCGGGAGTGGAGCACCAAAGCCGCAAGTGAAGGCCAAGGTATTCGCTCTCAATAGAGAGGAAGTTGGGGTTGATGCAGCGGTGGTAGAAGGTACGTTCACTATTCAAGGACGTTCCGTCAATGCTTTGATTGATCCTGGCTCTACTCATTCCTATATAAACAAGTTGTGTGCATATCATTTGGGTTGGGATAGAGTGGAGCTACCTTTCATTTTAGAGGTAAGCACACCTTTGGGGAAAATGGTGCAAGCGGATCGGTTTGTGAGGGATTGTAAGGTTAAGGTGGGGAGAGAAAATCTGGAGGGAGATTTGATTGTGTTAGACATTGAGGATTATGACTTGATTTTGGGGATGGACTGGTTAGCCAAGCATGGGGCTAGAGTAGACTGTAAAAATAAGTCAGTTTAGTTTGTCAGACCGGGTTGTGATGTATTGGAATTCAATGGCAAGAGAGTGAAAGAACTAAAGTACTTGATTGCGGGGGCTAAGGCCCGGAAATTGTTGAGGCAAGGTTGTCAAGGTTATCTGGCTTATGTGATAAACAAGCCGAAGGACCAGTGCACTCTGGAGGACACCAAAGTGGTGAGGGGCTTTCCCGATGTGTTCTTGGCGGAGCTTGACTCTCTACCTCCTGACCAAGAGGTGGAATTCACTATCGACTTAATTCTGGGGGCGGAACCAGTATCACGGACTCCGTACAGAATGGCACTGGCAGAATTAAAGGAATTGAAGGAGCAGTTAGAGGAGTTGGTGGGTCAGGGTTACATCCGACCCAGCATGTCACCTTGGGGAGCCCCTGTACTATTTGTGAAGAAGAAGGACGGGACCTTGAGGCTATGCATCGACTACTGAGGGCTGAACAATTTGACGATTAAGAACAAGTACCCCCTCCCACTGATTAACGAGCTGTTTGATCAGCTGCAAGGATCCAGTTGCTATTCCAAGTTGGATCTGAGGCAAGGTTACTACCAAGTGCGGATAAGAGAACACGATATTCCTAAGACAGCCTTTAACACCCGCTATAGACATTACGAGTTCGTGGTGATGCCGTTCGGGGTAATTAATGCTCCAGCAGTATTCATGGACCTAATGCACCGAGTATTCTGACCCTATTTGGATACGTTTGTGGTGGTCTCCATCGACGATATTTTGATCTACTCCAAGAGTCCAAATGAGCATGCGGGGCATCTGAGGCTCGTGTTGGAGAAATTGCGGGAGCACAAGCTGTACGCCAAATTCAGCAAGTGCGAATTCTGGCTAGACAGTGTGGCATTCCTTGGCCATATGGTGACCAAGGAAGGAATCAAGGTAGATCTGGCAAAGGTTGAGGCGGTATCAGACTGGAAGCAGCCGGAGAATATTACTGAGATCCGGAGTTTCTCGGGATTGGCCGGATACTATCGAAGGTTTATTAAGGGATTTTGGACACTCGCATTGCCAATGACCCATTTGTTGAAAAAGGATGTTCCATTTGTATGGGACAGAAAATGCGAGAAAAGCTTCCAAGAACTGAAGAAGAGACTGATGACAGCACCGGTGTTGAGTCTACCAGAGGAAGGCAAATCTTATGTGCTATACACCGACACTTCAAAAGAAGGACTGGGAGAGGTGTTGATGCAAGATAGGAAAGTAATTTCTTATGCTTCACGGAGGCTAAGACCCCATAAAGTGAACTACCCCACTCACGATTTGGAGTTGGCAGCTATAGTGTTCGCCCTAAAGAAATGGCAACACTACTTGTATGGAGTCGAGTACGAGGTGTTCACCGACCATAAGAGTCTGAAGTATATCTTCACTCAGAAGGATTTGAACTTGAGGCAACGAAGGGGGATGGAATTCTTGGAGGAATACCGTTGCCCGATCAACTACCATCCCGGGAAGGCCAACGTTGTGGCAGACGCCCTAAGCAGAAAAGTTGGAATGGCTAGACTGAAGGTGCAGGAGATGCAAGTAGTTCAGGATGTATTGGACAGAAGGGCGGAGGTACAAGACAAAAGAATCGTCATCAGCAATTTGAAGTTGGTGCCGGATTTGAAGCAAGAAATAGTGGAAGCTCAGCGAAGCAACACCGAGTTTCAAATTTTCAAGGATAAGGAGCTTAAGCGACCGGACAGCGAATTTCGTCATGATGAGGGAGGAACTTTTCATTTCAGAGACCGATTGTGTGTACCCGGGGAGCAACAATTAAAGGACAGAATTTTGGAGGAGGCGCACAAGAGTAAGTACGCCATTCATTCGGGAGAGGTCAAGATGTATCAGGATTTGAAGAGAGCATACTGGTGGCCCGGAATGAAGCGAGATATGGTCAAGTATGTGTTGACTTACCTTACTTGCCAGAAAGTTAAAGCGGAGCATAGGAAGTCAGCAGGGCTATTGCAGCCATTGCCAGTGCCGGAATGAAAGTGGGAGGAGGTGACTATGGATTTCGTCACCGGACTTCCCATGTCAAAGACCCAGAAGGACGCCATATGGGTGGTGGTGGATCGACTGACCAAGTCAGCCCATTTCATCCCGGTAAATATGAGGGATTTCATGGAGAAGCTGGCTCAGACATATGTTCGAGAAGTAGTCCGACTTCATGGAATACCTTTGAGTATAGTGTCAGACCGAGACCCGAGGTTTACTTCTCGTTTTTGGGGAAAGTTCCAGGAGGCAATGGGATCGAATTTGAAATTCAGCACGACGGCGCATCCGCAGACCGATGGGCAATTAGAAAGGGTAATCCAAATACTGGAAGATATGTTGAGAGCCTGTGTCCTGGATTTTGGGGATAAGTGGATCGAGTGTGTACCGTATGCCGAGCTATCTTATAACAACAGCTATCAGGCCTCGATTAGGATGGCACCGTACGAGGCTTTGTATGGGCGTAAGTGTCAGGTACCATTGTATTGGAGTTGGACGGAGGATGGTCATGTGAGCAAAACCAGAGAGGTCTGTGTCCAAGAAATGTTGGATAAAGTGAAACTGATTCTGGAAAGGTTAAAGGCGGCTCAGAGCCGGCAGAAGAGCTATGCGGACAATCGGCGAAGGGATCTAGAATTTTAAGTTGGGGACCGTGTATTTTTGAAGCTGACACCGAATAGGGGAATTTTGAAGCATCCGAAGGGCAGAAAGTTGAATCCGAGATATTTGAGGCCGTTTTTTATTAAGGAAAGGATTAGACCGGTAGCGTACCGATTAGACTTGTCGGATGGATTGACGGGTATCCACGATGTGTTCCATGTGTCGCAGTTGAAGAAGTATAATGCAGATCCCGGTCATATATTGAATGATGAACCGTTGGTGTTGCAACCAGACTGAGCTACGTGGAGAAGCCTGTGCGGATATTGGACCGTAGTGTCAAAACCCTACGAAATAAGCAGATACCGATGGTTAAGATTCAGTGGGAGCACCATGGCACGCAGGATGCCACATGGGAGTCAGAAGAATGGGTTAAGCGGAAGTATCCCGAACTGAAATAGAGGTATGCCTGAATTTCGGGACGAAATTCTTCTAAGGAGGGGAGGATGTGAAACCCCGGTCAAAACTAACCTTAGAGTAAGGGGGTTGGGAAGAATATCATACTTTATTTCATAATTAAATATATTTTCATATGATTTCTATGTGCTTTGGATTTGATTTTTATTGTCTTGAAGTCTTGTTGGTGAGTATTGTGTGAGAGGGGTAAAATGGTAATTTTTGCGCGAGGTGAAAATAGGGAGATAGATTGTGGATTGAATAGAAAATAATTTTTCTAGTGAAAATAGCAACAAGAGTTGTTGTGGTTTAGTGGTTAGAACATTGGAATTAATTCTTGAGGTCTTAGGTTCAAATTCCATCATAGAAGCTTTAGCTAGATTAAATTTTATTTTTGCTTGGGGGGAATTGGTTTCGGCCCTAAGGGCCTAGAGCAAGGAGTGATGATGTCCTAGGAGAGACATGATAGGAGTAATCTCCTTCCACTCCTTTACTCTACTCGAAATTCTTAAAGGGAAATTCATTTTCCTTAATCTTTGATTTTTCTCAATTCTCAACTCCTTAGTTTGATCAAGATGTTCTAGCCTTTTTCTTTCCAGAAAATTTAGTAAAGTGCTGAGGTCTTTTAAGACCAAAGTGTCTTGGTGAAAGACTTCTTATAGTCTGAAAATATGGAAGAGTTGTGGGAAATTCCAAGAGGAAAAATCCCTCTTGTGAGCTTGCTGAAATTTTCCAGCTTGTTGTACCTTCAAAATGTCGAGCTTCTTAGCTAACATTCCCTCCCAAATGCTACCAGAAAAATGGCCTTAAGTTCAGCTTGAAACAGGAATTATTTTTGCCATTTTCGAACTGCTCAAGGGCTGTACAAAACCAGTGAAAATTCTGGGCAAAATTGTAGCTTTGGAGGTTCAAAACCAAGCTGTTTTCTTCCAGATTTTGTGCAGCACCTTAGCCATGTTTTTCCTCCATGAAGAAGGCTGGAAACCAGCCTGGAAAACCCCTGAAACCCCCCTTCAAAGTCTCTGCAACTCGGCTGGAAGTGGCAGTCGAAATTCTGCCCAGAAAATTACTATGCAGCGAAGAAAAAACCGTGCAGGAGAATTCCCAGCTTTGTTTCCTATTTTCCTTCCAGCCGAAACACCAACCTACTTCAGCAAAAACCTTCCTTAAACCTCCATTAACAGAGATCCATTGTTTTCCTCAAGCTTCTCGACGAAAGGCAGCAATGGCTGTCCGAAAATCTCTCCAACAAATCCCTGCAATTTAGCTCGATTGGTTTCCAAAATTTCAGCCATCTTGTTTAGCAACATTCCATAAAATCTTACCCCATTGACCAGACATCTTCTTCACCATTGTGCACCTTAATTTCGGCCATCATAAGCTACCTTGAACCAACTTTAATTCCTCAGAACAGCTGCTCAACCAGTCGGCCATAGTAGACCTTCAAAGCTGTCCAAACAATCAAGATATTCTTAGAATATTTAGTTTCCAAAATCACTTCCTAAAAATATTCTACCAAGATTGTAACAACTAACCTTTCCTTCTCCCTCTCAAATCAGAGAAAACATCCTCCTAAACCCTATAGAATTTCGGCAGCCCTAATTCCACAGCATTTCGGCATCTACAACATCCATTCTCTCGATTTTTCTTCAGCCACCAAGAACACACACACTACACCAAGAACACCTACTACTTGCTTTCACCTAATACACCTTTAAACCACTTCAAAACCTCACGAAAATCTCCAAATTTAGTCTACTCACTGCTGTGAATCCATCAACACCATTCTTAACATCAATCTCCACGAATCATCTTTCTACTTCGGATCAAAACCAGAAATTTTTGTGAAGGACAAGAACACAATCAAGGTAAACTTATTCTAACAACTTCATCTTCTCTAACCTTGATCTCTAATGAGAACCTATGCGAATAAACATACTGATGATTTCTTCTTCTCTCTCTCCCTCTCTCTCTCATGGCCGAAATCACTCTTCTTTGGCCGGATAACTTCTCCTTCCATAATCTTGTTCTCGCCATCTCTCTTGGACAATGTTAACCATCTAGGAGTTGGGATCTACTCTAAACTCCTTCAAAGCATTCATCAACCAAGTAAGTACCTTCAATCTTTCTTTTAAACTCTAGAATCATGTCTCTAGGATGATGTTGTTAAAAGATGAATGGCGATGGGATTGAGTATGTGTTGTTGATGATTGAAGCATGAGTACATGTATGATTGTGAAGGAGATGGGATTTATGCATGGAAGGATTATATTGGTTGGTTGTATGTGGAATTGAGTTTGATGCATGTCATAGGTAGTATGTGTGATGAAGTATGCTAGAGATTATGTCACATTTGGTGAATAGGAGTTATATGCATGACTAGAATATTGAAGCCATGATCATGTTTATGCTAGTAAAGGTTAAATCATGTCTTAATAAATTTAGATCTATGCCTCTATGCAAGATTTGGATGATTTAATGAATTGAAGGATTGTGTATGTTCTTGATTGAGGATGGCCATAGAAATTTGATCATGATCTAGTTGTCCCTAAAACTAATTTTCACTTTATGCATAAAATACTCAATAAAATAATATTGCTAGTATTTTTGAAAAACCCTAGGAAGGGTAGATTTGGAATTATTATATATATAAAGGATATTTTAGTCAAATAAATAATAATTTTGCTAGAAAATAAAATAAATAAATATTATTTAAAATAAAGAGATCAATTAAAGCTTTATAAGAATGATTCATAATTAGTAAAATATTTACAAAATCAAAACCCTTAAGGATTTACTTATTATTTTCCAAGAAAGGCTTATTAAATTTAATCTCAACTAGTTTTAGCTATCAATTATTTTCTAACAACTAAACTATCGTTAAATCACTATTTTACCTAGTACCATCTTTGACTCTTGATCAAATAAACTCTAAATTTTTCCTAACAAGGTTTAGACTTTCAACTTATTAGAATTTATTTCCCAAACCATTAATTATTTTAAATAACAAATTAAACTTAGCTTATAAACCTATTTAGTTATTATTTTATCTTAAAGTTTGGGACACTAGGATTATGGTAGTAGTGCATTGAATTGATTTTAAATTGAGGAAGTGGTTTGTGACTTGAAATTGATTAAGATTTGTATTTACCCATGTGGGGTTAGGTCAGCTGTTCGAGACCTTATTGTTGTGAGCAAGAATCAGGTAAGCTCCTGCATAAAGCCTAACGATGTGAAAATGTTTTCCTTATGGCAAGCTAAATGTGGAGTGTATGGACACTCGTTTATCTGAAGACAATTGAGGGTTGAATTCGTTCTTATTTCCAACACTTAAATTATTTAAAAGCTAATGAGCAGATTTTCCAAACTTAAAATTCTTTCCAAAACTAATTTCTCCCAAAACTTTGGAAACCCTCAAATTGCTATTTTCATGAGGAGCAATGCTTCGTTCATTTTATCCCAAGTGGGAAACGTCGTTGAGTACTCAATAGGGGTGGACTACTAGGACTAGTCTTTGAAGGGTTAGGGTAAGGCTCTCAGTAGGTGGCCACCTCTGAGGGGTGAGTCCTTCCCGGATAAGATGTCAGTCCAGTAAGTCATGCCGGTCCGAGCTAGCAGTTTGTTTCAGTCAAGTGACTGTGTTTTGCCGGAATGGACACTCGGTTGTTGTTTGGGTATAGAGAAGGAGGAGTATCTTGCTCAGTAGGCCGATCACCTACTTTTGTCAGTCTGCACAAAGTGTCGGCATTCTGACCGATTATGGGGCCCAACGTGTGGTAACCCATATCCCTTTCTTTCGAGTGGTTGATTTCATTACTTATGTACGGCTAGATAAGCCAAAACGCCACTCTTGTTTTTGACTAATGTTTGATGCTTGCCAATATTTCTCTTATAAAAGTTTCACACTTTGCATCCACGAACTGTTTTCACTAAACACCCAAAGCACACACGGACTTACTGAGATTTCTGTCTCATCACCTTTTTATCATGATTTCAGGTTGATCCTGCTATGGGGTCGAGTAGCTAGTAATATCTGGCATGGAAGAGAATGTGTCTTTGGATTTTATGTATTGCTTTGTGGAGACGAGAGTGGATAATTCTATTTATGGTTTTTGTTTTGGAGTTTCATGGATTTACTCTTGGAGTATTTTGGGTTGTAAGAAATTTTTAAGTTAAAGTATTATTTTATTTCAGCCATTTTATTTGTGCGACCTAGTTATAAAGACCCCTTGTCCTTTGGACGGGGCGACATCCTCGGCCCTGGCGGGCCTAAGCTTCGGGGTGTTACAACAATTCACTATAAGAAAGCCTTCCCTAAGAATTATTTAAAATCTCAAGCACATTTGGAAAATCAAACTTTATTAAGATCAATGACCCATATCTCAACGTTTTTGGGAAATCACATTGTATAATATCATTGCCCTATATTTTAAGAAATGCAGGCTTCCCGGTTAATAAAAGGTCGACCTGCGTGCAAAGCCCACAAGGCTTTGCCTTCAACATCACACTCTTCTTATACTAAGGAAGGACCCTATAGCACTCAACTATGCATTGTCAGAGTGATAAGATTGTCGTCACAACCTATCGTAAATTGTACCAATTCTTTTTACTTGTGGCAGTATGGGTCCCCACTCCGTACTCCTCTCACCACAAGGTTGACAAGGGTTGATTAGGATTGACCAATTAATGGGTGCTTACATATTAGGACAATGCTAGTTGGGGAATTGGCTAATTCTAACGTCCTGTTGCTCCATCTGGATTAAGACAATCCCAAGAACTGGAACCGAATTTCTTGGAGTCATCCATCTTTAACGCGAGCTAGTATAAAGGTCATGGCCCCCTACTGAGTACTCAGGGTTTCCACTGGTTCACAAGACCAGTCCAATATATCTGGTTCACATGACCAATAAATATCCATTTCGAAGGAATACTAATAATACATTTTCTGGTGCTAAAATACCATTTTCCAAAACTAGATCTCATATCAAAAGATCATTTGCCAAAACCATAGCGAAAAAGGATAAAGTTCCTCTCGCGCATTAAAAGGCCTTCACAAGGGTATTTTCATCATTTTAAGAATACCTAATTTTAGAAGAAGTTTTATCCAAAAAATTTCTAATTCTAGAAAAAGAATTAAATTCAAGAGATTTATATTTTACCATGCCTTAGGTTTCAAAACCAGTTATGGTTCCTATAAACCAAGAATTCTCATGATCCTAGATTTTTTACCATAAAAAAGAATATTAATGCTTTCTCAAATAAATCATTATCATGTCTCATAATTGATGAGAAGAAAGCCTTCAGGTATACATTGATATCTAGGAAATATTCACAATTCAAGTGATCCAAAATTCTTTGGAGAAAATGTTATTTCCTAAAGTCCTCAATAATTTCTTGTTCAGAGAAACCATATTTTCCTGAAAAAAACACAAAGGCCCATCAACCTTGTTATTGAAAGGCTTTAGGAAAATTGCTCACTAATTATGAATAATTCCATTTATGAAAATTCATATTTTTCATTCAAATTCAATCATGGCGTGATACCATTTCTTTCTTAGAGAAACTATTTATTGTTTAGAGAAACCAAAAGGATTCATAGAACATTTATTCAATAAAACATAATTTCACTAGCAAACCTTACTTATAAAAAATCAAGGGGACTCATCTTATATCCTTTCGCTTAGCTATATAAATGGTCCTCAATTTTGTCACGAAGTCTTTAAGGTAAACAACCTACATTGAAATCATCCTATAACTCATTTAGTATCTATGGCTCACCATTAACAAATGTTGCTAACAAAGTGCATTCACAAAGAATCTACTACTTGTTCCTCTATTCTCATAGAAATGTATTACTTGGGCTAATATAACTTATATATATCCATTTCCTATTTCTTCATCCAACATATATATAAGACTTTCATATATCCTTCATCCATGAACATTAACGAAAATAATACATGAATTAATCACCTTTATAGTTATGCAGTTCTTGTACCTTGGCACCATTGCTTGTTTGTATCATAACTTTTGATTCACAAGCCTAATTAATGTCAAACTAGTTCCTAAATGTCCTCAAGACATTCCTTTATGATTTTAAACTCATGGAATACCAATTTCCATTTCCATTGCATTAGTTTTAATTATAAACTCCCAACCTTTTCAACTAATCACTGAACTGGCAGCCCTTGGTATTTCAACCATAACATTCTATTTACAAGTCCAAATCATGTCTAATTGGTCTGAAATTATCCTAAGATGTTTAGCTACAAGTTTTAGGTCATGGGGTTGCAAACAAATCTGCCATTGTCCAGTTTAATGGTTCTTCAAGTCTGCTCGGAAATCACACAAGTAGAATTTCTATTTGTTCCTTTTTCTTCATACCATTAATTCTCTTTTCTTTCCTATACAACATATATGCTTTCTACTCATTTTAATGCCTTATTTCTCATCTAAAAATCACATAATACTTTGATTTTCAAACACAAGAAACTCAGTACTTTCACTTTTAAACAACACAAAATCAACAACCTTGAATAACAATATTTCATTTTCTTCAACAATTAAACCATTTGCTATCTTTTTTCCTTCTTTCATCTCTGCAACCATGAACAACTCATTAAACCATCTTCAAAACACCTTCAAACATCATATAAAACATAACACATAGACCTCCAAGCATACCGCCAAACAGCACACAATATAGCCCCAAAATAGCATTATTCTTCAAGTAAAATTCATATGGCATATGAATTCCCCATAAAAATTGACACCAAAATAATCCTTATAAATTGCTTAACAACTTTAATTCAAAAAGTAGGGTGTTTTACCTTGTGTATCAAACTATCCAAGCTTGAAAAGCCCTTAGTTTCCTTCCTTTCTCCTTCTCATTTTCTCTAGGAATTTCTCTCTTTTTTTTTTCCTACCTATTTTCCTTCCTTTTCTTTCCTTTTGTTTTCTCCTTTGTAGTGGCCAACTTCAAGTTGTGAAAATAGCATTTCCACCGCCATTCTCAATGGAAAATGATTGGGGCAAAAATCATTTATATTTTTCTAGTTATTTGAGGATGTTTTGTGATACATTTAGTGCAATAACTAGGCATATTTTTTCATATTTGATATTTCACCTGAAGAAAAAATTGCGAGCGAAACATAGCAAAAAACTAGCCAAGGAACAATGAAAAAAATGCAGCACACCTGCGTGAAGAAGAAAAAAAAAAAAGAAAAAAACACAATTTTTTTCCCTCATTACCTCTTCTTGTCCTTAAAATCGGCGGAACTGCAATATGCAGAACTGGGGTAGGCACGCTCGTGGAAACCTCTGGTGCAATTCCTGCAAGCCTTCTACTTCTTCTTTGCATGTAGGTGAACGTCTAGCTCTCGATCTTTCAGTATATGGCCTGCCTAATATCGTTTTGGTGAAATAACCTTGGGGCCAAAGAATATTTTCTGTAGAGGGAGAGAAAAAAATGTCTGGTTTTTTCCACAGAAAGGAAAACCCTAGAAAAACAACGTTGTTTTCTTTTCTCCTGTTTAACCTAAATAAAAACCTCTAGGTTAAACTGGATTGGGCCATTGGACTCTTAGTTTAACCTTTTGGGCTAATTAATTATTCTAACTAAAACTAAATAAATGGCCCAATTAATAATTAATTTTTCAGCCCAAATAAACTGGTCCAATTAATTAAGCCTATATTAGTTTAGTCCCAGGTTAATCTTTAATTATTCAAACTGGGCCAAAATCCTGAA
This sequence comes from Voacanga thouarsii, assembly GCA_026120185.1. Lineage (NCBI taxonomy): Eukaryota > Viridiplantae > Streptophyta > Magnoliopsida > Gentianales > Apocynaceae > Voacanga > Voacanga thouarsii. Next base: position 248,205 of record JANUWF010002328.1, read on the forward strand.
TAATTAATTAACCCACCAAACTAATTTAATTAAATCTCTCTCTCCATAGACCTTTATTTTACTCTAGCCCAATAATTAAATCATGCTACTTAAATAAAATAAAGTCCATTTAATTTAAGATCAATTCTTTAGCCCGCATTTAATTAGGACTCACGGTCTATACTGGGGACCAAAAGACACACCGCCTTGGCTACTAAAATGACCAAAATACCCTTGCCATATAAATAGTTGTATTTTGCATTTTAAATATTTTCTAATATCACCATAAGAAAATTTGACCCCAAGGACAATGCTGCGCTAGCAAAGTCTCTGACCTACAGGTGAAATGACTAAAATACCCCTCTACATATCGCCGTACATTTAGAGAGGAAAAAGTGTACTAACACCTCTCTAAATGAAATCTACCATCCTTAGGCTTCTAGTCCAATGATCCACGACTTCCTGGAGTGTTTCCGCTTTCCAAGGGAGCTACCTTAAAGCAAACATCCGAGTCATGTTTCCCTGGGCCCTGGACATTTTAGACCATTCGGACAACCACAAAGGGCGATATAGTGCAGAAACTATCTTGTACAAGTCTGTCTTAACTAATTAGTTACATATACCCAATACACAAGTATATTAGTTCTACTATAGAACTTCAACTATAGCATATCAAAGCATATGCTTCTAGCTTCGTCAGACTACCAACTCATACTCATGTCGTAGAGTACTAGTCCACGTTGTAGCGGTAATGGTCTAGGTTTCTATCATATAGTACTTTTAGAAACCACTACTACAGGTCTTGTCCTACGTATTCGAAATACGCTTATATCATGAAGTGAGTGGACTACTCACTGGCTAAAGGTAAGCCATTCCCCATTTAGAATTCATAATATAATAACCTAAACATGATGAGATTCACTGTCTCATCAATAGGTTAAGAACAAATGTTTATGTGTTAAATAACCCGTGATCCATACCTTATTGTGAAAGACCACCATTCACATGGATCACTTATTTAAACACAATGGGTCTATTCCAAACGAAAATTGTGCACAAACAAAAAGTAAATTCACAAACAATTTTTGAAAAAAAATTCTTTTATTAAAATATTTGATTTTACATCAGAAACCTAGTCTAAAAGGGCATACAATCCAACAATCTCCCACTTGCACTCTAAGACTAGGTCAGTCCATAGGTGCTCACCCCTATGGCGTCTAAGTGTCTCTTGAAGACTTTCTCAGCCAAAGGCATGGTGAATGGATCTGCTAGATTATTTTTTGAGGCAATATGTTCCACCATGACTTCCCGTCTCTGAATGAAATCCCGGATCAGGTGGTACTTCCTCTCAATATATTTTCCCTTCTTGTGGTTCCGAGGTTCCTTAGATTGCGATACTGCTCCAGTGTTGTCGCAATACATCACAGTCGGCCTGTCCATATGTGGTACGACTCCAAGTTTTGAAAGGAACTTCCAGAGCCAAACTGCTTCCTTGGACGCCTCCGAAGCTGCCACATACTCAGCTTCCATAGTTAAGTCAGCAATACAAGACTACTTGATACTCCTCCATGAAATTGCTCCTCCAGACAAGGTGAAGACATATCCACTAGTTTCTCTTATCCTTATCTGCCTGGAAGTCTGAGTCTGTGTATCCTATAGGAACCAAATCGCCAGCCCTGTAAATCAGCATATAATCTCTCGTTCCCTTGAGGTACTTGAGAATATGCTTTACAGTTTGTCAATGAACCTCCCCTGGGTTTGACTGATATCTGCTAACTAAGCCCACGACAAAGCAGATATCTGGCCTAGTGCATAGCATGGCGTACATGAGACTTCCCACAGCAGAAGTGTAGGGAATCCTACTCATTCTGTCATTTTCTTCTTGAGACTTAGGACAGTCCCTTGAAAAAAATGACAACCCATGTCTGCAAGGGATTAGAGCTCCCTTGCATGAGTCCATGCTGTACTTGGCCAGCATCTTGTTAATGTATGTTGCTTGGGATAACCCTAACATTCTCTGCTTCCTATTTCTAAGAATCCTAATCCCGAGAATGTAGTTGACTTCTCCCAAGTCCTTCATACTGATTTGACTAGACAGCGAAACCTTTATAGATGATAATGTCCATACATCATTTCGAATGAGTAGAATATCATCCACATACAGGATAAGAAAAACCACATTAATGCCTTCAAGTTTCCTATACACACATGTTTCATCTTCGTTTTGAATAAAACCATAAGACTTTGCAGTCTCATCAAAACGAATGTTTCATGCTCTCGATGCCTGCTTAAGCCCATAAATGGACTTCTTAAATTTGTAAACCAAATGTTCCTGGCCTTCAGCAATGAAGCCTTCCGGTTGGGACATATAGATGTCTTCGCTATGATGGCCATTTAAGAATGTCGACTTGACATCTATTTGCCATATCTCATAGTCATAGTGACATGTGATGGCAAGGAGGATGCAGATGGATTTAAGCATGGCTATCGCGGAAAAGGTTTTCTCATAGTCGATTCCCTCTTTCTGAGTATACCCTTTCACCACAAGCCAGCTTTGAAGGTTTTCACCTTCCCATCCGCTCCCCTCTTTCTCTTGTACACCCACTTGCACCCAATGGGTTTTATCTCGTCAAGTGAAGTTACAAGATCTCAAACTTGATTGAAGTACATAGACTAAATCTCAGCTTTCATAGCTTCATGCCATAGATTTGCATCGGCATCAGCAATAGCCTCTTTGTATCTAGTGGGGTCTTGTTCCTGATGGTGGGAGACCAGCTCAAAGGCTTCTCCAGTCCATCTATCCGGAACCCTAGACACTCTCTCACTATGACGAGGCTCCATTTGTACAGGCTCTTGAGGCGTGCCTCTTCTTGTTCCACAATCGGGTCAGAAGAAGTTGATTTCGTAGATAACTTCTCCTCAAGTTCCAACCTCGTTGAACCTTTAGTAGAAGTACTATGATCATTTTCCAAGTATCTAGCATTGGTACTGACTAGTACCTTCTGCTCCTTGGGATGATAAAAGTAACCTCCTTTTGTCCCTTTTGGATAGCCAACAAAATAACATAATTCTGATCTTGATTCCAACTTATCTCCCTTGACCAGTACATAAGCCGGACAACCCTAAATCCTGAGATGATTTAGACTTGGCTTACGCCCAGTCCACATCTCATAGGGAGTCCTAGGTACTGACTTGGAAGGCACCAAGTTCAGAATATATGCCGCTGTCTCCAGGGCATATTCCCAAAAGGACACTGGAAGAGTAGCATGAGACATCATACTTCAGACCATTTCCATTAATGTCCTGTTCCTTCTCTCAGCTACTCCGTTCTGCTGGGGTGTTCTTAGTGCAGAGAGCTGGGATACTATCCCATGATGTACCATGTAGTCCTTGAATTCAACTAGGAGGTACTCTCCACCACGATCCGATCGTAAGGTTTTGATTAATTTACCTGTCCGATACTCCACTTCAGCCTTAAACTCCTTGAATTTGTCAAAAGAGTCAGACTTGCGTCTCATCAGGTAAATGTAACCATACCTCAGACATTTAACCATACTATCCCATGGTAAATGTAACAACTGGAAGAGTAGCATGAGATATCATGCTTCGGACCATTTCCATCAATGTCTTGTTCCTTCTCTCAGCTACTCCGTTCTGCTAGGGTGTTCTTGGTGTAGAGAGCTGGGATACTATCCCATGATGTACCATGTAGTCCTTGAATTCAACTAGGAGGTACTCTCCACCACGATCCGATCGTAAGGTTTTGATTAATTTACCTGTCCGATACTCCACTTCAGCCTTAAACTCCTTGAATTTGTCAAAAGAGTCAGACTTGCGTCTCATCAGGTAAACGTAACCATACCTCGTATAATCATCCGTGAAAGTGATGAAGTACTCAAAACCTCCTCTAGCCGGTATAGACAATGAACCATACACATCAGTGTGAACAAGACTCAACACCTCCTTGACTCATCCGCCTTTGGTGTAAATGACCTTTTGGTCGTCTTTGCCATAAGGCAGGATTCACACTGAGGCCAACTTTCCAATCTTAATAAGCCCAAAGGCCCATCATAGATTAGCCTCTGAATCCTGGTTAAGTTAATATGACCCAACCTTAGATGCCAAAGGTATGAATCATTGATATTGGTCTTTCTCTTCTTAGTTAAAGGTTCAAACTGAGCGTTATTTGATTGGTTGTTAATAGGGTTTAAAAAGAACAGATTTCCATACATGTGTCCAGTACATAAAATTTCTCCATCTCTACTGATAGAAATACCAGAATGGAAAGATACAGAATATTCTTGATTTATAAGTTTTGCAACTGAAATGAAATTCTGACGAAATCCAGGTACATATAAAATGTCTTTTAAAACCACTATTTTATTACAATAAAAAATAAGATCTAGCTTTCCCACTGCAAGGGCCCAGACTTGTGCTCCATTACCCACTCGTAGCCCATGTTCACCTTTCTTGAGTCTTCTAATCTTTCTAAACCTCTGCAAGGAGTTACAGAAATGATCAGTGGCTCCTGAATCAACAATCCAATTGGAAGTTGATTCTACCATTGATATAGACTCTAGATAGAAAACATTACCTGTAGGGGTTTTCTTAGCTTGAAGATTTGGACACTCGTTTTTCCAGTGTCCTTTCTTCACACATTTAAAGCACTTGCCATTTAGTTTGTCCTTGGGCTGGGTCTTGGGCTGGGCTGCTGCATTCCCCTTCTTCCTCTTGAACTTTCTGGGTTTAGGCCCAGTTCTTGAGGAAGAAGCCTTAGCAATCATGGCCTTTGACTGCGGCTTCATGACCTTCTCCGCCATTTGGAGCTCCTTCATCAATTCAGTCAAACTCATGTTCAATTTGTTCATGTTATAGTTCAACTTGAACTGAGTGAAGGAACTCGGTAGAGATTCGAGAACCAAGTCCACTTGGCTCTCGGGGTCAATGACAGCCCCTAAGATTTTTACCTTCTCGAAAGCAACAATCATCTTAAGCATATGCTCTTGGGCTGATGCTCCCTCAGCCATCTTAGTGTTTATAATAGTTCGAAGAGCCTCCTACCTTGTGGACTGGCTCCTGTCCGCGAACACAGTAGCCAATGATTGACTGATGTCATATGCAGAAGCCATGTGCTCGTGTTTTGACTAGAGCACATTAGACATGGAGGCTAACATATAGCAACGTGCCATTTCGTTAGCCTTCTTCCACGCCTTCTCAGCCTCTCGCTCTTCGGCGGTGGAACCTTCCCCGATAACAGGGCAGGTCTCATAAAGGACATACTTATACTCTTCGGCTATGAGTATTATGTCCAGGTTCCTTTTCCAGTCCACATAGTTTAGACCCGTTAACTTACTCTCCCTGAGAATAATGGCCAATGGACTAAAAGAACTTCCCACCATTTCTGAAAATCGAAAAATAAAAGAAAGAATTTAGTTTGTGAAAACAAAATAAAATTTGTGTAATGAAAAAATTTGGCTCTTAGGAAAATTGACATAGCTTCTTAGGAAGATTAACAGTTTCCTAAGCTAAATGTATTAACCATCACAAATTAATTTTCCTTCTAGGTAATGATCTAGAGGATAACTCCATTGTGGGATGGCTGTTTCCTCTCATTTCCTATGGACATACCTCGCACTATAACCTCCAACGTGGGCTGGCTGATCATAGTACGTGCCCTGGGTTATTAATTACATCCTTCCATTAGATCTAGATCCTTGTGGTATCCCCATCCTATACGGGTTCATTCCCAGGGTGATGCGAGGGGATCCACGATCTCTAATGAGGACCGTGATGGAAGTCGTGGGGCCGTTGGAACCCCTCTCCCACTTAGTCTTTTAAAATAAAGGTTTTCTAGAAAAATATCCTTTTGAAATTTCCAATAAGTTTTTCCTTAACTCAAAAATAAAATATCTAAATCCACTAAAATCTCTATGTCAAGGTTTATATCCTTTGAGAGATTTTTCCATAGACTAATTTTATTCAAGTTAAAACTCAATGATTTCAAAAAATTTTCCAATTAAAACTTTCTAGAGACTTTGGTCTCAAGTTTATTTGACAAAACAATTTTTCTAGTGCAAAATAAAACAAAATGGCTCTCCATTTTAATTTACAAAAATATCTAAATCCAATATATTTTCAATGTCAATGATTAAATCCTTTTAGAAAATATTCAAGAATTAATTTTTGTACAAATTAAAATAACCATTTAATTTTTGAAGAAAAATGTTTTTTCTTGTCAAAAATGTTCCCAAAGACTTTGGTCTTTGAGAAAAGGCACACATAGGTACACAAAAAAATAGCATGCTAGAAAACAGTAACGTTTTCATTCTTTTCTATTTTAAAACCTAAGTGCCCAAATAATAGAATTAAACACATTAATTAATTAATTAATGATCTTGTTTAATCCTAAAATCTCTTACTAATATTTTTCATGCAAATATATTCCAAGTATATAAAATATTGTAAAAATATTAACTTCGTCTGGTATGGACCCCAAAACAAAAAAGAAAATGCAAGAAAACTACAAGGGAAAAAAAAAATTCCCATTGGTTCACTGCACCCGCCGCACAGGAACAAAGCCATTCTAGTCAGTGGCCCACAACACCCGCCGCACTAGAATGTCCGCCTCATGGACCATCCAAGCTCGCAACCCGCCCCGGTGATGACCTACGTGAAGAATTCCGGATTTCGCAATTGAATTGCAAATCTGCATTTCAATTTCACCCGTATGCAGCCGAGCTGGAACCCTCCAAGCCGAGTCAAGCTGCCTTGATTGCTCTTGGTACATGGACTGCTGTCGGTGGCTCGGCTCTTTGAGCCGAGTTGATGAACAGTACCTTCTGCATCAGAAATTCCAGTGCGAATTCTTCTTCTGCGTTTTCTTTTGGTTTTTTTTTTTCTGCGATGGACTTGCTTGCTTTTGCCCTCCGATTTCAACCAAAATCAATAAAACCAAAAACCAACAACCGCCTATACCCATTAAAATTGGGTTTACACGATTTATTCTTGGAAAAATAGTGAATTAAATCTCACCTATACCTCCATCCGAGAGGTTTAACAAGACATCTATCCATACCAAAAAAACCAGCGAAGGATCACAGTTAATCATACATAACTGTCCGATTTTATTAACTAGCATATAGGCTTCCTATATGTGCAAATATCTTCATGCTCTGATACCAATTGAAGATAAAATTGCGAGCGAAACATAGCAAAAAACCAGCCAAGGAACAACGGAAAAAACGCAGCACACCTGCGTGAAGAAGAAAAAAAAGAAAAAAACATAATTTTTTCCCTTATTACCTCTTCTTGTCCTCAAAATCGGCTGAACTGGAATATGCAGAACTGGGGTAGACACGCTCGTGGAAACCTCTGGTGCAATTTCTGCAAGCCTTCTACTTTTTCTTTGCATGTAGGTGAACGTCTAACTCTTGATCTTTCAGTATATGGCCTGCCTAATATCGTTTTGGTGAAACAACCTAGGGGCCAAAGAATATTTTCTGGAGAGGGAGAGAAAAAAACGTCTGGTTTTTTTCATAGAGAGGAAAACCCTAGAAAAATAACATTGTTTTCTTGTCTCCTATTTAACCTAAATAAAACCCCTTAGGTTAAACTGGATTGGGCCATTGGACTCTTAGTTTAACCTTTTGGGCTTACTTAATTATTCTAACTAAAACCAAATAAATGGCCCAATTAATAATTAATTTTCCAGCCCAAATAAACTAGTCCAATTAATTAAGCCTATATTAGTTTAGTCCCAGGTTAATCTTTAATTATTCAAACTAGGCCAAAACCCTGAATAATTAATTAACCCACCAAATTAATTTAATTAAATCTCTCTCTCCATGGACCTTTATTTTACACTAACCCAATAATTAAATTAGGCTACTTAAATAAAATAAATTCCATTTAATTTAAGATCAATTCTTTAGCCTGCATTTAATGAGGACTCACGGTCTATACTGGGGACCAAAAGACACACCGCCTTGGCTACTAAAATGACCAAAATACCATTGCCATATAAATAGTTGTATTTTGCATTTTAAATATTTCATAATATCACTATAAGGAAATATTGACCCCAAAGACAATGCTGCGCTAGCAAAGTCTCCGACCAACAGGTGAAATGACTAAAATACCCCTTTACACATCGCCGTACATTTAGAGAGGAAAAAGTGTACTAACACCTCTCTAAATGACATCTACCATCCTTAGACTTCTAGTCCAATGATCCACAACTTCCTAGAATATTTCCGCTTTCCAAGGGAGCTACCCTAAAGCAAACATCCGAATCATGTTTCCTAGGGCCCTAGACATTTTAAACCATTCAGACAACCACAAGAGGCGATATAGTGCAGAAACTATCTTGTACAAGTCTGTCTTAACTAACTAGTTACATATACCCAATACACAAGTATATTGGTTCTACTATAGAACCTCAACTATAGCATATCAAAGCATATGCTTCTAGCTTCGTCAGACCACCAACTCATACTCATGTCGTAGAGTACTAGTCCATGCTGTAGCGGTAGTAGTCTAGGTTTCTACCATATAGTACTTTGAGAAACCACTACTACAGGTCCTGTTCTACGTATTCGAAATACGCTTATGTCATGAAGTGAGTGGACTACCCACTGGCTAAAGGTAAGCCGTTCCCCATTTGGAATTCATAACATAATAACCTAAATATGATGAGATTCCCAGTCTCATCAATAGGTTAAGAACAAATGTTTATGTGTTAAATAACTTGTGATCCATACCTTACTGTGAAATACCACCATTCACATGGATCACTTATTTAAACACAATGGGTCTATTCCAAACGAAAATTGTGCACAAACAAAAAGTAAATTCACAAACAATTTCTGAAAATAAATTCTTTTATTAAAATATTCGATTTTACATTAGAAACCTAGTCTAAAAGGGCATACAATCCAACATTACCCTTGGAAAGATGTTTTAGATTTTTATTACAAAAAATGATAAAAAAAATGAAAAATCCATCACTGTCAGAGCATGCACCGGCCCCATTTTGGATAAACAGAGAATTTTTTTGTAAAAAAAAAAAAAAAAAAAAAGCACGACTGGGAGACCAGAGCACGGCCACTGCCGACCGTGCCAAGTGGAGCCGACGCCGTCCCTGATCTGCCTAAGGTTGGTGAACTTTTCCAATCATGCACGGATTTGGTAATTTCCCAAGAGTGTTGGTATTTTTCAATCTTTACTCGGCTAGAACTATTAGGGGACGAATTTTAACCTCTTGAGAGCCTATTTAAACAAGATAAATGCAAGACAAATGTGTGAATCCAAGGATCAAAGTTGCCAATCACTCAAAAAATAAGGAGATTCATCATTCAAGGGGCATTATTCAAGAAGTTTTTCAAATAAAAGAAGGAGGGTTTATCTATGAATTCTTTCTTTTACTTTTATTTTCGTTTTCTAGAATAATGATGTAATTAATATTTTCATTATAATTTGACATTGTTTTGGGATTCATGGTTTTTGGATTAATTTAGCTATTTGATCAATTTTCTCTCATTCATGGTGTTTGATTACATGTAATTATGAAAGGGTTGATGAAATTAGATTTGCTTCTAATTGACTTGGGAAATGATGTTAGGAGTTGATTTAATTTTATATTTGTTATTTCTTAACGGACTTGGGAAACGACGTTAAGGCAAAGAACCGAAGTAATCAAAGATTAGTTGATTTCGCCTAGAGTATAAGGTTATTGGCTAATTTCATGTTCATTATCACCTAGAGTATATGGATAATTGTTGAAGGATGAGTTTAATGCATCTTTTTGGTTATGTTTGTTTGATTGGGAAATATACTAATTTAATCATGAGATAATGAGTTTATGACTTAGGAAATGATTGAATTCTATTTTAAATCCTTCATGATACCAAGATGATGATTAATTTAAATAGTTGTTAAAATGATTCATTGTTATGTTTTCTAAGATAGTTATCTAAATTGCATATTTCTACGTCCTTAAGTTTTACATGTTTCTTTATTTTTTTTCTATTTATCATCTTATCACTTTATTAGGTCAGTTAAACAATGAATGACAAGTGATTCGTGTGCACTTATTCTTTTGAGGATCGATACTTATTAATTCCCTATGCTATGTTTGCGATGAGTATACTTGCTCGTATGTGTAATTTGGGATTATTGTTTTAATTAAAACTTGGCTAGAGATAGATTTAAATTTAATGATTTTTATACACCCAAAATTTACGCATCGGCAAATCATCACATGGTCCATTATGTTATTAATTAATCATATAGCTTATAGAAAAAGCTTATAAAAGCTAACTAAATAAGCTTATATAATCTTGTTATGGAAGCTTTATGAAAAATGATTGTAAAATCGTTTCAACCAATCAAATAAAATATTTGGTTTCATCATCCAATCATAAAGCAAGATCTATTTCCATTAGCCAATCATAATTCGCCGCTTGTTTCACTTTCCACCATACTTTAGAATTTTCTTAGGAATAAATTGTAATTTAGGTTAGTATTGGGAAATTTTTTATTCCACGGGTAGATTCTACAAATTTTACTGAGTTCAATGCTACGAGTCAAAATTCTCAATTCTTTCTCAATCCTCTTCAATTTGCGGTCAAAATCCCATTCGTGGTCAAAATTACGATAATACCCCTAAAAATTTAAATTATACCAAAATGTTTGTCCCATCGTATTGATCAACTTTTGTTTTAGGCTTATACCTAAATTCTTACTCTATACAAAGTAGTCATCAAAAGAAGTACAAATGTACGGGTAGAACAATCTCAAAATTCCATCTGGATCCCTACAATTTCAAAATTCTAATAATGCCCCTAAATATTTTTATCGCACTAAAATGTTCATCCCATTATATTGATCATTTCTTATTTTGGCCACTTATACAAATTCTCAATCTATACAAAGTAGTTGCTATTTAAAGCACAAAAGTGAGGGTTATTACACCGTGTGTCAAAAAATATGGTTGAAAGGAACATAGATACACTATTGTTAGTTGTATTGCATTCCTAATTAAATTAGAACAAGGTTTTTTTGATTAAAAAGATATTCGTTGTATACTTGGAGTTAAAAAGTTACAATTATACTATGAATATTAGTATTAAGAAGTTATACTTGGTAACTATATACATGTAGGGTTATAAGCTTTCTAGAGTGTCCTAATTTATTTTGATATACCAATATTATAGAGCATATAGATGTAGGTTAAATGAGTTTATGAGTGGTGCAACATAGAGTTTGTACAAAGAGGTTGGTTATAATACTGATATTACTTTTATATAAATTTCCTGGTGGTGGTTAATAAAAATTCTGTGATTTTTATCATGGATATAGGTTTGATTAAATAAGTCACAAAGCATAAGCAGCAGAATTTCAATCATCTTACTCGATGTCGTTCAACTTTAGACAATTGAAAGGTTCAAATTTCAGAAGGATAGCGGCACCATTCTAATCAACATAACCAACAATGCTCATCTACTTGGATCTGAAAAAATAGCAAAAGCGGCATCAGACAAGCTAACAGAAGCAGTGCCGCTCAATATCTTAGAATAGTCCCTATTTTGCAATTTTCAGGAATTTGAGGAGAAAACCTATAAATACTGCAATCCCTTGTGAATTTCACCATAATAAAAATTATATAATTAATTATATGAATTAATTAAATTGTTAGTATGTCTATTTTGTTTAAGTCTTATATGAGATTTCTTAAAGGAATAAAATGAAAAAAAAATATATAACTATTAATATTGCTATTTGCGTGGTGTATGGTAATTGATTTATTGTCAATTAATTACTATATTGTGTCTAAAATAATATTATTACACGAAAAATGATTCTTGGAACATTCAAATTTTATTTCAAAGCTATTTTTTATTTTTGAACAATTAAAAGTCTCGGTCAATTCAAGACTAAAAAGTATTTTGACTAGCTCATTGATCTTGTTGACTTGACCTATTTGAATAATATTTGACCTAAAAACCCAAGACTTATAAATTCTTTTGACCAATTCACTACAAAAAAGAGCTTTTTTGTGTCCGGTGCCTGTCGACACAAAGGAGTACACAACGGACGTGAAATGGTTTTTGTGTCCGCTATGTGATGGAAATTAGGGCATCGCAATGTTAGGCATCACAAATAGTTTGCGCCAGGATTTGTTGGTGGCAAATTCTATTTGCCATGTGCTTAAACATTTTTGCAGCATTATTTGTCTGACACAAAAAGTAATATAAATGACCAAGTTTTACCAAAAAAATATTGTTTAACGACGCAATTAATGATGCAAAAAAATTTGTGCATTTAAGCATTTGGTCGCAAACACGATTCATTGGTGACAAATATGATTTGCAACACAATTAATTGGTTTTGCATCGTTAATTTTCTGACGAGAACAACGAAATATCATGACACATTTGTTTACTGACACAATTACGGATGCAATAAATCTTTTGCATCTAATAATGTTGTTGCAAACATGAATCTTCGGTGGCAAATACTATTTTGCAACGCACTTAAATGTTTTTGCAATGTTATTTTCTAATGAGACCGACCAACTATTACGACACCTTTATTTTTTGATGCAATTTAGGTTGTAAAAAATCTTTTACATCTAATAATTTTTGTCGTAAGTAATAATTATTAATCACAAATATTAAAGAGATTTTTTTTTTTTGCGTCTATGATTCTTGTTGACAATTAATTTTTTGCCAACAAAAATAAATTAATAATTAAAGTCCTTTTCATTTTTTACCACACAAAATATGAATTTTTTATTTTTATTTTATTTTTGACGTAAATAAAATATTTTTGATGCAAACAAAATATGAATTTTTTATTTTTTTTCCCTTTTTGAGTCTTTTTTATGTCGTAAAAATAATAAAATACCGCCAAAAAAATTAATTTATAAATTAATTTTAATTGCAAACAATTCGTTACTATAAAAAAAAAGTAGAATTAAACAACACAAAAAAATAAAAAATAGCCGAACTAAAAAAATTAAAAATGTCAAGTATTTTTATAGCTATGCAAAAAAAAATTAAAATAGGCAAACATACTAATTAAAAGTCTAAGTATGAAACCTTTCAAGTATTTTTAGAGCCATGCTATGATAAAAAACTGTAAAATCTGAAGTATAATGTGTATATAAAATAAACATTCTTTTTAATAACTAAACTACGACTCATAACTAGGGGATTGTAATTGCCTATGATGTGCATTAGATGTCTTGTGAATCTATATCAAATATGTAACAAAAAAAAAAAAAATGTGTTATTCAAATGAAGGCAAGCAAAGTATGAATTTTTAAAAAAAAACTTATATAAAGGTTAGTAGGAAAAATAGATGTAATCATGATATGTTAGACAGAATAAGATCATTAGACGCATTCACGATTCACAAATTCAATCATGCCATTTCCTGATTACAATCAATATTTTCCATAAAGAAATGCTCATATGGATGGATTCACTAATGGACATCACAATTCAAAGAATTTACTATAAAATCTACAAGACTAAGTTGGGCTATTATTTTTGTTGCATACTGCATTTCCGGGATGAATGGAATGAACCATTACAGTTGAAGTGATCTTGTTCTTTCATAATTGCCAATTACTTCCAGATACAACTAGTTGTTATCAAACTTAACTAGGTAACATTCTCAAAGTAGCCAACTACTCATTATGTTCTCCAAAAAATACTATGTCCAAGAAACAACTGAAGCCCAAGGCTTAAATAGACTTAATGCCATCAAACTTCAAAGTAATAGCATAGACAAGAGTAATATTATTTCAACAACTTTTAATCATTATGTGGAACCTAAGTTATAGACCCTTATCAGAAATGATACACAGGAACAGTAGAAAAAATTCCAGCAGAATTTATTCTTTGAACTAGATAAAATCCATCCTCAACTCAAAGCCAGATTATAATAAAACTTAAATTCAATATCTGATTGCTGTACTTGTTTTAGTCTCACATATAGGCAGGCACATGGAATCCAGAAATGCTACGAGTTCACATTTCATAGAAATGAAGTTATTATCTTAGTAAAGATTAGCCAACTCCCTGGTCTATACTCAGTTAAAAATAGAAAAAAATATACCAACATTTGGGAGGACAAATCAAAGGAAATTCATTGTATTCATATTGTTAAAACTTAATGTGGATTTCATTCTGTTTTACAATGAGTACTACTTTATGTGCTATTCCGGGAAAAAAAAAAAAAAGAATCACAACAAAGCTACAACATCTAGAGTTTATGTATTCCTTCCTTTTCTTGTTTTTTTTTCCATTTAACATATAAGACAGACATATCATCTTTGTTTTTAATTGTTGAAGAGCAGCAGCCGTACCACTCTCAGCAAGCTCTGAATATTCAATAGGTAGTAGCCCATACTACTCAAATTATCAAAAGTGCCCAAGTAATCCATCCAGCATGTTTTGGGAAAAGGGAATGAGGTTAGCAGAAAAACAAGTCAAGAAGTATTTTCTACTGAAGTCGATGCATTTGATGTTTTAGATGTGTTCAACTAATTACTCTTGCCATATGTTAGCTCTCTCTGTTCAGCTAAACTCATTGAAGTAGCATTTCAGAAAAGAAATTGCATCTCCACTACTGAAATGTCTCTTACTTTCTATGAAGGAAACTGTATGCAGTGACAACTCATAGTAGAGAAAGTAGATTCATAATGGAAACTGAAAGCATGCTAGAATTCAATCAGTAAGGATAGCATATCGCAGAGCACATTGTTTTAGTCTCACATTGTTTTAACTAGGAAAAAAAAAAGGTAGGCTAAAGGAACACGAATATGACCACTATACTTGTTTTAGTCTCACACATAAGCAGACACATGGAATCCAGAAATGCACTAGTTCACGCTCATGCAGAAATAAGTTATTATCTTAGTAATCTAAACAACATGTTTTGGGGAAAGAGAAAAAGGTCAGCAAGAAAATAAGTCAAGCAGTATTTTTCATTCAATTTTTATTGGGTGTGAGATTTAAATATGCTAGTATTCCTACACATAGTGTAAGCTCATTTTTTAAACTAAATATTTATTTCGCCCATGTTGTATATAACTCTCAAAGTTTATTACTTAGTTGGGAATGAAATTGACATTAAAATCCTTTAACATTAATTAGAGTACTTGTAATGCTTGAGTATATTCCCAAAAATCTCCCCTACATTTCAATAGATCATGAAGGCAGTAGAATCTCCTGACCTCCAACTAGTGATGAAAGGTTGGAATACTTTTAATGCCGATCAATGCAAATTATTTGCAGTTATTCTTTAATATTTGATATCTTTATTGAGTGATATCACATACTAAATTCTAATAGCGTCTATTGACTATTGTATGAGAAACTCTTTTTTTATTTGTCAAATTGTAACAGCTTGGAACTTATGCAATCACAATTAATTAAAAGGATATTTAGGATATCTCTTAATGAAATGTACCATTGAATTTAAATAACAGTAAATTACCCTTTTAATTTGTTATTTAAATGGCATAATAGTTCAGCCCCCTTGTCACACAAGTAATTAACACCCCCCCCCCCCTCCAAATCTAATCTATTACTATATATTTATGAAGGGAAGAAAAACAGGGGAGCATACTCACGGGGAAAAAAACAGAGAGGAAAAAAAAAAACAAGCCTTAATGGTAGCACGAAAGCGTCAAGTGTTGGATTGTATGCCCTCTTAGACTAGGTTTCTGATGTAAAATCGAAAATTTTAATGAAAGAATTTATTTTCAGAAATTGTTTGTGAATTTACTTTTTGTTTGTGCACGATTTTCGTTTGGAACAGACCCATTGTGTTTAAATAAGTGATCCATGTGAATGGTGGTCTTTCACAGTAAGGTATGGATCACGGGTTATTTAACACATAAACATTTGTTCTTAACCTATTGATGAGACTGGGAACCTCATCATGTTTAGGTTATTATGTTATGAATTCCAAATGGGGAATGGTTTACCTTTAGCCAGTGGGTAGTCCACTCACTTCATGACATAAGCGTATTTCGAATACGTAGAACATGACCTGTAGTAGTGGTTTCTCAAAGTACTATATGGTAGAAACCTAGACTACTACCGCTACAGCGTGGACTAGTACTCTATGACTTGAGTATGAGTTGGTGGTCTAGCGAAGCTGGAAGCATATACTTTGATTTGCTGTAGTTGAGGTTCTATCGTAGGGCCAATATACTTGCATGTTGGGTATGTGTGACTAGTTAGTTAAGACAGACTTATACAAGATAGTTTCTGCACTATATCGCCCCTTGTGGTTGTCCGAATGGTCTAAATTATCTAGGGCCCTGGGAAACATGACTTGGATGTTTGCTTTAGGGTAGCTCCCTTAGAAAGCGGAAACACTCCAGGAAGCCGTGGACCATTGGAATGGAAGCTTAAGGATGGTAGATGTCATTTAGGGGGGTGTTAGTACACTTCTTCCTCTCTAAATGTACGACGATGTGTAGAGGGGTATTTTAGTCATTTCACCTGTAGGTCGGAGACTTTGCTAACGCAGCATTGTCCTTGGGGTTAACATTTCCTTATGGTGATATTAGGAAATATTTAAAATGCAAAATACAGCTATTTTTATGGCAAGGGTATTTTGGTCATTTTAGTAGCCAAGGCGGTGTGTCTTTTGATCCCCAGTATAGACCGTGAGTCCTAATTAAATATGGGCTAAAGAATTGATCTTAAATTAAATGGAATTTATTTTATTTAAGTAGCCTGATTTAATTATTGGGCTAGAATAAAATAAAGGTCCATGAAGAGAGAGAATTAATTAAATTAGTTTGGTGGGTTAATTAATTATTCAGGGCTTTGGCCCAGTTTGAATAATTAAAGATTAACCTGGGACTAAACTAATATAGGCTTAATTAATTGGACTAGTTTATTTGGGCTGGAAAAATTAATTATTTATTAATTGGGCCAATTATTTGGTTTTAGTTAGAATAATTAATTAAGCCCAAAAGGTTAAACTAAGAGTCTAATGGCCCAATCCAGTTTAACCTAGGGTTTTATTTAGGTTAAACAGGAGATAAGGAATAGACGGTGTTTTTTCCCCCGGTGCTTCCTCTCTGTGAAAAATACAAGACATTTTTTTTTCTCCCTCTCAAGAAATTATTCTTTAGCCCCTAAGTTGTTCACCAAATGAGATTAGGCAGGCCATATACTGGAAGATCGAAAGTTAGGCGTTCATCTACATGCAAAGATGAAGTAGAGGGCTTGCAGGGATTGCACCAGAGGCTTCTATGAGCATGCCTACCTCAGTTTTGTATATTCCAGTTCAGCTGAGTGTGAGATCAACAAGAAGAGGTAAAAGAAAAAAAAAATTTCCCCTTTTTCTTCTTCACGCAGGTGTGCTGCGTTTTTGTTGTTCACGTGGTTGGTTTTTTGGCTATGTTTGGCTTGCAATTTTATCTTCAAGTGGTATCAGAGAAAGAAGATATTTGCACATATAGGAAGCCTGTATGCTAGTTAATAAAATCGGACAGTTATGTGTGATTAACTGTGATCCTTCGCTGGTTTTTTGGTATGGATAGATGGCTTGTTAAACCTCTCGGATGGAGGTATAGGTGAGATGTAATTCACTGTTTTTCTGAGAATAAATCGTGTAAACCCAATTTTAAAGGGTATAGGCGGTTGTTGGTTTTATTGATTTTGGTTGAAATCAGAGGGTAAAAGCAAGCAAATCCATCGCAGAAAAAAAAAAACAAGAAGAAAACACTGAAGAAGAAATCGTCTGGAATTTTTGAAGCAAACGGCACTGTTCATCGGCTCGGCTTGCCGAGCCGATCCGCCGACAGCACTCCTTGCACCAGGGACAATCAAGGCGGCTTGACTCGGCTTGGTGGCTTACCGGCTCGGCTGCATCGAATGGAATTGAATTGCAAATTTGCAATTCAATTTGTGAAATCCGGAAGTCTTCTCGCGGGTCAGCATCGGGGCAGGTCACGGGCTTGGATGGTCCATGATGCGGTTGTTCCGGTGCGGCGGGTGTTGTGGACCGATGACCAGAATTGTTTTGTTCCTGTGCGGCAGGTGCAGTGAACCAATAGGAATTTTTTTTTCCCTTGTAATTTTCTTGCATTTTCTTTTTGGTTTTGGGGTCCATACCAGGCGAAGTTAATATTTTTGCAATAGTTAATATTCTTGGAATATGTTTGCATGAAAAATATTAGTAAAGAATTTTAGGATTAAACAAGATCATTAATTAATTAATTAATGTATTTAATTCTATTATTTGAGCACTTAGGTTTAAAAAATAGAAAAGCATGAAAACGTTTATTGTTTTCTAGCATGCTATTTTTTTATGTACCAATGTGTGTTTTTTTCTCAAAGACCAAAGTCTTTGGGAACTTTTTGTTTTGGCAAGAAAAAATATTTTTCTTCAAAAACTAAATAGTTATTTTAATTGGTACAAAAATTAATCCTTGAATATTTTCTCAAAGGATTTAATCCTTGACATAGAAAATATATTGGATTTAGATATTTTTGTAAATTAAAATGGAGAGCCATTTTGTTTTGTTTTGGACTAGAAAAATGATTTTGTCAAATAAGCTTGAGACCAAAGTCTCTAGAAAGTTTCAATTGGAAAATATTTGAAATCATTAAGTTTTAACTTAAATTAAATTAGTCCATGAAGGAAATCTCTCAAAGGATATACACCTTGACATAGAGATTTTATTGGACTTAGATATTTTATTTTTGAGTTAAGAAAAACTTAATGGAAATTTCAAAAGGATATTTTTCAGAAAAACTTTATTTTAAAAGACTAAGTGGGAGAGGGGTTCCAACGGCCCCACGGCTTCCATCATGGTCCTCATTAGAGATCGTGGATCCCCTCGCGTCACCCTGGGAGTGAACCCGTATAGGATGGGGATACCACAAGGATCTAGATCTAATGGAAGGATGTAATTAATAACCCGGGGCACGTACTATGATCGGCCAGCCCACGTTGGAGGTTATAGTGCGAGGTATGTCCATAGGAAATGAGAGGAAACGGCCATCCCACGATGGAGTTATTCTCTAGACCATTAGCTAGAAGGGAAATTAATTTGTGGTGGTTAATACACTTAGCTTAGGAAACTGTTAATCTTCCCAAGAAGCTATGTCAGTTTTCCTAAGAGCCAGATTATTTTCAGTGCACAAATTTTATTTTGTTTTCACAAACTAATTCCTTTCTTTTATTTTCGATTTTCAGAAATGGTGGGAGGTTCTTTTAGTCCATTGGCCGTTATTCTCAGGGAGAATAAGTTAACGGGTCCAAACTATGTGGACTGGAAAAGGAACCTGGACATAATACTCACAGCCGAGGAGTATAAGTATGTCCTTTACGAAACCTGCCCGTTATAGGGGAAGGTTCCACCGCTGAAGAGCGAGAGGCTGAAAAGGCATGGAAGAAAGCTGACGAAATGGCACGTTGCTATATGTTAGCTTCCATGTCTAATGTGCTCCG
Source organism: Voacanga thouarsii (assembly GCA_026120185.1). NCBI lineage: Eukaryota > Viridiplantae > Streptophyta > Magnoliopsida > Gentianales > Apocynaceae > Voacanga > Voacanga thouarsii. Next base: position 267,675 of record JANUWF010002328.1, read on the forward strand.
ATCAAAACACGAGCACATGGCTTACGCATATGACATAAGTCAATCATTGGCAACTATGTTCGCAGACAAGAGCCGGCCCGCAAGGCAGGAGGCTCTTCGAACTATTGTGAACACTAAGATGGCTGAGGGAGCATCAGTCCGGGAGCATATGCTTAAGATAATTACTGCTTTCGAGGAGGCGAGAAATCTTAGGGGCTGTCATTGACCCCGAGAGCCAAGTGGACATGGTTCTCGAATCTCTACGGGCTCTTTCACTCGGTTCAAGTTAAACTATAACATGAACAAGTTGAACATAAGTTTAAGCTGAGCCGATGAAGGAGCTCTAGATGGCGGAGAAGGTCATGAAGCCGCGAGTCTAAGGCCATGATTGCTAAGGCCTCTTCTTCAAGAAGCCGGGCCTAAGCCCGAGAAAGTTCAAGAGGAAGAAGGGGAATGCAACGAGCTCGACCAAGAACCAGCCCAAGGACAAACCAAAGGGCAAGTGCTTCAAGTGTGGAAAGAAGGGACACTAGAAAAAGAGTGTCCGGATCTTCGGGCCAAGAAAAACCCCACGGGTAATGTTTACTATCTAGAGTCCATATCAATGGTAGGATCAACTTCCACATGGATTGTTGATTCAGGAGCCACTGATCATATCTGTAACTCCTTGCAGGAGTTTAGGAAGATAAGAAGACTCAAGAAGGGCAAACATGGGCTTCGAGTGGGAAATGGAGCACAAGTCCGGGCCCTTGCGGTGGGAGAGCTGGATCTCATTTTTTATTGTAATAAGATAGTGGTTTTAAAAGACATTTTATATGTACCTGGTTTTCGTCGAATTTGATTTCGGTTGCAAAACTTATTAATCAAGGATATTACGTATCTTTCCATTCTGGTATTTCTATCAGTAGAGATAGAGAAATTTTATGTACTGGGCACATGTACGGAAATTTGTTCTTTTTAAACCCTATTAACAAATAATCAAATAACACTCAGTCTGAACCTTTAACTAAGAAGAGAAAGACCAATATCAATGATTCATACCTTTGGCATCTGAGGTTGGGTCATATTAACTCAACCAGGATTCAGAGGCTAATCTATGATGGGCCTTTGAGCTCATTGAGATTGGAAAGTTGGCCTCAGTGTGAATCCTACCTAATAGGAAAAATGACCAAGAGGTCATTTACACCAAAGGCGGATAGAGCCAAGGAGGTGTTGAGTCTTGTTCACACTGATGTGTGCGGTCCATTGTCTACACCAGCTAGGGGAGGTTTTGAGTACTTCATCACGTTCACGGATGATTGTACGAGGTATGGTTACATTTACCTGATGAGACGCAAGTCTGACTCTTTTGACAAGTTCAAAGAGTTTAAGGCTGAAGTGGAGCGTCAGACAGGTAAATTAATCAAAACCTTACGATCGGATCGTAGTGGAGAGTACCTCCTAGGTGAATTCAAGGACTACATGGTACATCATGGGATAGTATCCTAGCTCTCTGCACCGGGAACCCCCCAACAGAACGGAGTAGCTGAGAGAAGGAACAGGACATTGATGGAAATGGTCCGAAGCATGATGTCTCATGCTACTCTTCCAGTATCCTTTTGGGGATATGCCCTGGAAACAGCGACATATATTCTGAATTTGGTGCCTTCCAAGTCAGTACCTAGGACTCCCTATGAGATGTGGACTGGGCGTAAGCCAAGTCTGAATCATCTCAAGATTTGGGGATGTCCAGCTTATGTACTGATCAAGGGAGACAAGTTGGAACCAAGATCAGAATTATACTATTTTGTTGGGTATCCAAAAGGGACAAAAGGAGGCTACTTTTATCATCCTAAGGAGCAGAAGCTACTAGTTAGTACCAATGCTAGATACTTCGAAGATGATCAAAGTACTTCCACTAAAGGTTCAACGAGGTTGGAACTTCAAGAGAAGTTATCTACGGAATCAACTTCTTTTGACCCGATTCTGGAACAAGAAGAGGCACAGCCTCAAGAGCCTGTGCAAATAGAGCCTCGTCGTAGTGGGAGAGTGTCTAGGGTTCCGGATAGATGGACTGGAGAAGCCTTTGAGCTGGTCTCCGACCATCAGGAACAAGACCCCGCTAGATACGAGGAGGCTATTGCTGATGCCGATGCAAATCTGTGGCATAAAGCAATGAAAGCCGAGATTGAGTCTATGTACCTCAATCAGGTTTGGGATCTTGTAGCTTCACCTGAAGGGATAAAACCCATTGGGTGCAAGTGGGTATACAAGAGGAAGAGAGGAGCGGACGGGAAGGTGGAAACCTTCAAAGCTAGGCTTGTGGCAAAAGGGTACTCAGAAAGAAGTTATCGACTATGAGGAAACCTTTTCCCCGGTAGCTATGCTTAAATCCATCCGCATCCTCCTTGCCATCGCCTGTCACTATGACTACGAGATATGGCAAATGGATGTCAAGACGGCATTTTTGAATGGCCATCTTAGCGAAGACATCTATATGTCCCAACCGGAAGGCTTCATTGCTGAAGGCCAGGAACATATGGTTTGCAAGCTTAAGAAATCCATTTATGGACTTAAGCAGGCATCGAGAGCATGGAACATTCGTTTTGATGAGACCGTAAAGTCTTATGGTTTTATTCAAAACGAAGATGAACCATGCGTGTACAGGAAACTTGAAGGCATTAATGTAGTTTTTCTTGTCCTGTATGTGGATGACATTCTACTCATTGGAAATGATGTAGGGACATTGTCATCTACAAAGGTTTGGTTGTCTAGTCAATTCAGTATGAAGGACTTGGGAGAAGCCAGCTACATTCTCGGGATTAGGCTTCTTAGAAATAGGAAGCAGAGATTGTTAGGATTATCCCAAGTGACATACATTGACAAGATGTTGGCAAAGTACAGTATGGACTCATGCAAGGGAGCTCTAATCCCTTGCAGACATAGGTTGTCATTTTCTTCGAAGGACTGTCTTAGGTCTCAAGAAAAAAAGGACAGAATGAGTAGGATTCCCTACACTTCGGCTGTGGGAAGTCTCATATACGCCATGCTGTGCACTAGGCCAGATATCTGCTTTGCCGTGGGCTTAGTTAGCAGATATCAGTCAAACCCAGGGGAGGTTCATTGGCAAGCTGTAAAGCATATTCTCAAGTACCTCAAGGGAACGAGAGATTATATGCTGGTTTACATGGCTGATGATTTGGTTCCTACAGGATATACAGACTCAGACTTCCAGGCGGATAAGGATGAGAGAAAATCCACTAGTGGACATGTCTTCACCTTGTCTGCAGGAGCAATTTCATGGAGGAGTATTAAGCAGTCTTGTATTGCTGACTCAACTATGGAAACTGAGTATGTGGCAGCTTCGGAGGCATCCAAGGAAGCAGTCTGGCTCCGAAAGTTTCTTTCAGAACTTGGAGTCGTACCACATATGGACAGGCTGGTTGTGATGTATTGCGACAACACTGGAGCAGTATCGCAATCTAAGGAGCCTCGGAACCACAAGAAGGGGAAACACATCGAGAGGAAGTACCACCTGATCCAGGATTTCATCCAGAGACGGGAAGACGTGGTGGAGCATATTACCTCAGAAAACAATCCAGCAGACCCATTCACCAAGCCTTTGGCTGAGAGAGTCTTCAAGAGACACTTAGACGCCATAGGGGTGGGCACCTATGGACTTACCTAGTCTTAGAGTGCAAGTGGGAGATTGTTGGATTGTATGCCCTCTTACACTAGGTTTCTGATGTAAAATCGAATATTTTAATGAAAGAATTTATTTTCAGAAATTGTTTGTGAATTTACTTTTTGTTTGTGCACGATTTTCGTTTGGAACAGACCCATTGTGTTTAAATAAGTGATCCATGTGAATGGTGGTCTTTCACAGTAAGGTATGGATCACGGGTTATTTAACACATAAACATTTATTCTTAACCTATTGATGAGATTGGGAACCTCATCATGTTTAGGTTATTACGTTATGAATTCCAAATGGGGAACGGCTTACCTTTAGCCAGTGGGTAGTCCACTCACTTCATGACATAAGCGTATTTCGAATACGTAGAACAGGACCTGTAGTAGTGGTTTCTCAAAGTACTATATGGTAGAAACCTAGACTACTACCGCTACAGCGTGGACTAGTACTCTACGACTTGAGTATGAGTTGGTGGTCTAGCGAAACTGGAAGCATATACTTTGATTTGCTGTAGTTGAGGTTCTATCGTAGGGCCAATATACTTGCATGTTGGGTATGTGTGACTAGTTAGTTAAGACAGACTTATACAAGATAATTTCTGCACTATATCGCCTCTTGTGGTTGTCCGAATGGTCTAAATTATCCAGGGCCCTGGGAAACATGACTTGGATGTTTGCTTTAGGGTAGCTCTCTTAGAAAGCAGAAACACTCCAGGAAGTCGTGGACCATTGGACTAGAAGCTTAAGGATGGTAGATGTCATTTAGGGGGGTGTTAGTACACTTCTTCCTCTCTAAATGTACGGTGATGTGTAGAGGGGTATTTTAGTCATTTCACCTGTAGGTTGGAGACTTTGCTAATGCAGCATTGTCCTTGGGGTCAATATTTCCTTATGGTGATATTAGGAAATATTTAAAATGCAAAATACAACTATTTTATGGCAAGGGTATTTTGGTCATTTTAGTAGCCAAGGCGGTGTGTCTTTTGATCCCTAGTATAGACCGTGAGTCCTAATTAAATATGGGCTAAAGAATTGATCTTAAATTAAATGGAATTTATTTTATTTAAGTAGCCTGATTTAATTATTGGGTAGAATAAAATAAAGGTCCATGGAGAGAGAGAATTAATTAAATTAGTTTGGTGGGTTAATTAATTATTCAGGGCTTTGGCCCAGTTTGAATAATTAAAGATTAACCTGGGACTAAACTAATATAGGCTTAATTAATTGGACTAGTTTATTTGGGCTAGAAAAATTAATTATTTATTAATTGGGCCAATTATTTGGTTTTAGTTAGAATAATTAATTAAGCCCAAAAGGTTAAACTAAGAGTCCAATGGCCCAATCCAGTTTAACCTAGGGTTTTATTTAAGTTAAACAGGAGATAAGGAATAGACGGTGTTTTTTCCCCCGGTGCTTCCTCTCTGTGAAAAATACAAGACGTTTTTTTTTCTCCCTCTCCCGAAAATATTCTTTAGCCCCTAAGTTGTTCACCAAACGAGATTAGGCAGGCCATATACTGGAAAATCGAAAGTTAGGCATTCATCTATATGCAAAGATGAAGTAGAAGGCTTGCAGGAATTGCACCAGAGGCTTCTCGAGCGTGCCTACCCCAGTTCCGTATATTCCAGTTCAGCCGAGTGTAAGATCAACAAGAAGAGGTAAAAGAAAATATTTTTTTCCCCCTTTTTCTTCTTCACGCAGGTGTGCTGCGTTTTTGTTGTTCACGTGGCTGGTTTTTTGGCTATGTTTGGCTTGCAATTTTATCTTCATCAAGATCATACCTTTGCGTGCTTTAAACCTACTAGGTTGAATAGGAGTGGATTGATCGACAGGAATAGCTTCGCCTTGCTCACTTGAAGAAGCTTCTGGTTGAAATCCCGCTAACCTCCTACTTCGCCTAGTTTGCATGAACGCTAAGCTTTTCAGCTCTTAGAATATGCCACTGCCCAACTTCTTGTTGGTGAACACAAGAGTGAAGATGAGTGGTCTCTAATCTCCTTGGTTCTCTTGCTATTAGTTAGCAAAGAACCAAGAACAAGAGGATGAAGAAAACCTCACGAGAAAGAGAGCTACGTGAGAAGAGAGGCATAAGGGAGTGCTTACGTGAGGAAGAGAGAAAAGCTAGGAAAAAAATTAGGGTTTTCTATATCTAAGAGTTTTGTTTATTATTAGTCAAAACTAGGTCTCCAACTTCTGATAAACATATCCCCGGGATATCATATTTCAAACATCCGGATGTTATCTCAGTTTGGCTTAACCCTAAACTTATCTGAACTATATCTGGAAGAAACCCAACGGTCTAAGCTATTGGGCTGAAATAATATTTATTATTTTTCTTGGACCGAAAAGGCTCAAAATAATAAACATTAATTATTTATTTCCTGGACTTATATAAATAACCCAATAAATAATTAATGAGCCCAAATGAACCAAAATAATTAATCTTTAATTATTTATTTCTTGGGCTTATATAAATAACCCAATAAATAATTAAATATTAATTATTTCCCCTTAGTTTAAGCCCAGGTTAATTTCCTAATTATTCATACTGGACCTAGGCCCTGAATAATTAATTAACCAATTAAACCAGATAATTAATTTCCCTCAACTCCTATTTTTTATTTTATTTTATTTATTTATTTTATTCCAGTTTAATAATAAATTAGACATCCTGAATAAAATAAAATAAAATAAAATCCTCTTGAACTTAGACCAATTCCTCAACCCAAAATTAATTAGGACTTATGGACTATTTCGAGGACCAAAAAGACACATCGCCATGGCTGCTAAAATGACCAAAATACCCCTACTGTATAAATAGCTGTATTGTACATTTTAAATATTTTCTAATATCACTATAAGGAAATATTGATCCCAAGGACAATGCTACATTAGCAAGGTCTCCGACCTATAGGTGAAATGACTAAAATACCCTTCTACACATCGTCGTACATTTAGAGAGGAAGAAGTGTACTAACACCTCTCTAAATGACATCTACCATCCTTAGACTTCTAGTCCAATGATCCACGACTTCTTGGAGTGTTTTCGCTTTCCAATGGAGCTATCCTAAAGCAAATATCCGAGTTATGTTTCCCAAGGCCCTAGACATTTTAGATCATTCGGACAACCACAAGGGGCGATATAGTGTAGAAACTATCTTGTACAAGTCTGTCTTAACTAACTAGTTACATATACCCAATACACAAGTATATTGGTTCTACTATAGAACCTCAACTATAGCATATCAAAGCATATGCTTCCAGCTTCGTCAGGCCACCAACTCATACTCAAGTTGTAGAGTACTAGTCCACGCTGTAGCGGTAGTAGTCTAGGTTTCTATCATATAGTACTTTTAGAAACCACTACTACAGGTCCTGTCCTACGTATTCAAAATACACTTATGTCATGAAGTGAGTGGACTACTCACTGGCTAAAGGTAAGCCATTCCCCATTTGGAATTCATAACATAATAACCTAAATATGATGAGATTCTCATTCTCATCAATTGGTTAAGAACAAATATTTATGTGTTAAATAACCCATGATCCATACCTCACTGTGAAAGAACACCATTCACATGGATCACTTGTTTAAACACAATCGGTCTGTTCCAAACGAATTTGTGCACAAACAAAAAATAAATTCACAAACAATTTCTGAAAATAAATTCTTTCATTAAAATATTCGATTTTACATCAGAAACCTAGTCTAAGAGGTTATACAATCCAACAATTTAATGGTATAAGCTTCATCGTTTCTATTATCATTAATATTTCCTTACTAATCATATAAAGAATAAGTATGAGATTATCTTTTTGGATTATTCTTGCGTAATTAATTATCTTATCAGTAGTAACTATTTTTGTTATTATTATCAAGGGCATTAGTATCCAAAATCTCATCTTATAAAATCAAAACCTTAATACATAATCATGAACTTTATTCAAATACAAACACATTATAATTGAATAAACTTGGAAATGTCATTATTGATAAATAATCATTACATCAGCATAATTATAAAATAAATAATCCCAATGATTTATGCCATATAACTAAAAATCTCCTATTTGCACTATATTATTTGGGCAATGATATGTCTTATCCCTTGGAGATGGTGATCCAATTGCTTTTGGGTCATGGCCTTAGTAAACGAACAATTACATTATCAATTGGCGCTATTTTTGGCACTACAATATTGCACCCCCAACTATTTCCTAGAAAAGGTAAAAATGATGGTCAATATGTTTAGATTTCTTATGCGACTTAAGTTCCTTAACTTGTACAATCATCTATCATTATTGTAGTAGAAAGTTACTAGCAACTTAATAAATACAACCACTTCTAGTTCTGTAACGAATTTCCTTATTTCTTTGCAATATAAGATGCAACAACATACTCGACCTCTATAGAGAAGTCTATAGTCGTATTTTAATTGGAACACCTCTGAATCACTGCTTTCCCATTATGAATAAAAATAAATCAAGGCAATTTTAGGAAGTGTGCTGATTATTAACAAAGAAAATTAAGAAATTCTTGATTTCGTTGTTGGTTAGACTCTTGGTCCTCTTAAATGCTCGTGTGAAGCATGAAATATATTAACAAGAGACCATCCAAAAACTAAGAATATATTTGTGTGTGTGTGTGTGTGTGTGTGTGTGTAACTTCCCATCTTTCTATAGTGTAACGGGCTTTACTTTTGTGGGGTGTCATCCCATCTAGTTGCTCAGACAAGGGGTCTTTATAACGAACTTAACTTAGTACACAGCGAAAATTTGCACAAAATGCCTTTTTTTAAAATAGAAGAAAATACATGGAGTCCATCTCCTAATACCATATTTAAAGCACAATAGATCCGAGATACAACATGAGTCTCTGGGAGTCCACCACGCTTCCGCTGCACCTCTGATTCTTAAAATTTTTAAATAGAAATAATATACGTGTGAGTGGAAATCACTTAGTGAGTCCCGTGTGTGCTAGTGTTTTATAAATCAAACAGATAAAATTATCATCAATTTTTGTTTCATAAAACCATTGTGGGAAAGTTTTGTATTTTCCACTGAAAATAGTTCTACAGCTTACTGATGCATTCAGACTTTGGTATAAAAATCATACAACAACTAAGCACATTCCCAATAAAGTTTAAATTAAAACGTTCAACCCAAATCACACATATGGGCAAGCGTACTCATCATTAACCGAGCATAAGGTTCAAACGAGTGTCGATCCTCAAAGAACAAGTAGACATTAATTACCTTTTTCTTCATTGTTTAACCGACACGATAAAGTGAAAATCATGTAAAAAGGAAAATAAAATAAAAATATGTACATGTCAAGGATGGAGAAGTATGTAATTCAAACCATTGTTTAGATAAACATGATTTTAAAGAACTCAACCATTATCATAACTAATTCTTCTCTTGGCACTATGAAGGATAAAGGTAAATTAGCATCATTTGGTCTGTCTCAACTAATTCATCCAAAAGATGCATTAAACACTATCATTGATTAAATTTCCTTGGTCTGGCAAATTTAAAACATGAAATTAATCAATGAATCCTTGGTCTGGCAAACATCAATTAACCTTCAATTACTCAATCTTTGGCAATTAACTTCTTTGGTCTAGCAAGTTAATAGCCAATAATTATGAAATTAATCAATTGCAACTACCATCAATCTCTTTGGTCTAGCAAGTTAATGAAATGAAACAACCAATTAATCTCGTAATACACTCAAATAATTGAATACCAAGAAGAACAATCATTTAATCAAAAGATCAAATACTTCAAAAAATTATGAATATCTAAAACAATGTCAAATTACAATAAAACAATTAACATATCATTGTTCAAAAAAAAGAAAACAAAGTAAAAGAAAGCACTCATAGACAAGCCTCATTCTTTTTCCTTTAAAGACCTTCTTGTACAACCCTCCTTGAATTGAAGAATTCCTCCTTAGATTGAGTGATTTTCTATGATGATCAATGAATTCTCCTCATTTTCCCTTGTGTTTTTCATCTATTTATAGGCTTAGGAAGTGCCTAAATTCGTAGGTACAAAGTTCTTGGCTGAGTAGAAGTTGGAAGATACTAAAATTTCTCAGATTACCAAAAACTGCATAGAAAAATCACAGCACCGCCTTTGCTTCAGGGCACAGCCGGCGCCGCCTTGGCACTTGGAGCCGACGCCGGTTGTGTTTTGTTCCTCCACTCATTCGCCAATTTTTCTTCGAATTTTGCATAATGTGTTCCAGAATGCAGCCGTGTCGGTTCCAACTTCATAGCTAGTACCGCCTTGGTTCTGTTCTGCTCTGTTTCAATAATTTTTTCGTCACTTCGAAGTTTGTTTCAACAATGCATGGCCGGCGTTGGTTCTAGGGTCCTAGCCGGTGCCGCCTCTCCTCTGTTTTGCGATATTTTTTATTCGTTTTATCCTAAAATTTTGAAATAAAAAACAAAATACCTTCCCAAGGGTAAAATCTCAAATATGAAGGAATATGACTAGTTATTGAACAAAATATATTACAAATGAACCTCAAATAACTAAGAAAAACATTACTAATTTAGCCCCTATCACTTAGTATAAGAAAGCCTTCCCTAAGAATTATTTAAAATCTCAGGCACACTTGGAAAATCAAAATTTATTAAGATCAATGACCTATATCACAAAGTATTTGGAAAATCATGTTTTATAATATCATTGCCCTATATTTTAAAAAACATAAGCTTCCCTATCAATAGAAGGTCGAACTGCGTGCAAAGCCCACAAGGCTTCGCCTTTGACATCACAATCTTGTTGTGCCAAGGAAGGAGCCTATAGCACTCAACTATGAATTGTCGGAGTGGTAAGATTGTCGTCACGACCTAGCGTAAAATGTACCAATTCTTTTTACTTATGGTAGTACGAGTCCCTACTCCGTACTCCTCTCACCACAAGGTTGACAAAGGTTGATCGCAGCTTAGGTGTCCCACCCAGGATCAACCAATTAATGGGTGCTTACGCATTGAGATAGTGATAGCTAGGGAACTAGCTAATTCTAATATCCCATTGCCTCGTTTGAAGTAAGACAATCCTAAGAACTAGAACCAGTTTACTTGGGGTCGTCCATCTCTAATGCGAGCTAGAACAAAGGTTATAGCTCCTACTGAGTACTTAGAGTTTCCACTGGTTCACAAGACCAGTTCAATATCTGTGGTTCACAAGACCAGTCAAATATCCATTCCCGAAGGAACACCAATAAAACATTATATGGGGCTAAAATACCATTTTTCGAAGCCATATCTTATACCAAAAGATCAGTTTCCAAAACCGTAGTGAAAAAGGGTAAAAGTTCTTCTCACGCATTAAAATGCCTTTCTAAGGCTATTTTTGTCATTTTACGAATACCCAATTTTAAAAGAAGTTTTATCCAGAAAATCTAGAATTCTAATACTAGAAAAAGAATTAAATTCAAGAGATTCAATTTTTTTTACCATGCCTTAGGTTTCAACACTTGTTATAGCTCCTATAAACTAAGAATTCTCATGATCCTTAGTTTTTACCATAAAAAGGAATACTAATGCTTTCTCAAATAAATCATTATCATGTCTTATAACTGATGAGAAGAAAACCTTTCAGGTATACATTTATATCTAGGAAATATTCACAATTCAAGTGATCCAAAATTCTTTTTTCCTAAAGTGCTCAATAATTTCTTGTTATGAGAAACCATATTTTCCTTAGAAAAATACAATGGTCCATCAACTTTGTTATTGAAAGGCTTTAGAAAAATTACTCACTAATTATGAATAATTTCATTTATGAAAATTCATATTTTCCATTCAAATTCAATCATGGCATGATACAATTTCTTCCTTAGAGAAACTATTTATTTGTTCAGAAAAACTGAAAGGATTCATAGAACATTTCTTCAATAAAACATAATTTCACCAACAAACCTTACTTATAAAAAAAAAAAAAAATCAAGGGGACTCCCCTTATATCCTTTTGCTTAGCTATATAAATGGTCCTCAATTTCGTCACGAAGTCTTTAAGGTAAACTGTTAGTGTTGTGCCCTAAAAGCAATCACTTGTATATTGTATATGACACATTTTACTTTAACAAAAGGCATTATTTAACTTATAGTTTCTTTTTTTTAACTTTTAAGTAATATAACTGTTCGATAAAATCCCTAGTACAACACTGTATTAAGGAAATCGTGATAGAGATCATGATATGAGATTCCTACTACAGTGTATAGTGTTAGTATTTAAATAGTCCCTAGTTGTAGTATTAATGAGACAGGACATTATTAATGCGTTAAGACTAGCATGTGTTAGACTTCCTGATTTGATCAGGTGGTGGTTCTCATATCCGTGAGTATTGAGATACTCAAAGTTAACACATGGATGCTTGTTAATGGAACAAGTTCATTGGATGGCATAGCTTTGAGATAATCACATTGATAACTATTTAATGCCAGTGATATAATCTCAATATAGCAAATGTGCAAGTATCTTTAGACTTGAGATCTCCAAGGTACTTTGTTTGTTGAGCATTGTACTTTGATTTTAATCTTCGGAGCTTGATCGAGGGATGGATATTGGGTACATTGTGAGGTAAATGAAAGTAGTTGAGAGGGTCAATAAAGGATTCACCGCTCCTAATAGTAGGGGTGAATATCTCACAGCTACTTGTAGGAATTACTACTCAAGAAGTCCTTGGCCAAGGCATATGTGTATTGGAAATAGTTTCAATTGATACACATTTAGAATAGTAGGTTCTTGGTACAAGTACTATTGTATTCGGGCCAGAATTAATTTTGAAGGGAGTTGGCACTGATTCCGTACTCCAAACCAAATGAGATATTATATGGTGAAATGAGTTAATTGTACTGAAGTTTGTTATTGAAGGGTTCATGTCAAGCCACTTGACTTCCTAGACTCTTGGGTGGTCATGATGTGTTGCTAAATACCGCTCATGATCTGGGAATATGGGTTTATTAATTGATGAATTAATAAACCAATCCTGATTAGAATTAATTGGATTAATTCTTATTAATTATGGATTATTAATCTAAAAAACATTTGGATTAATTCATGTTTGCTATCAATTGATTGGAAAACCTAATAGGTCACACACAATAGAGGATTATATACTCAAAATGTTATTTGATAAGATAGTGGGGTTAATTGAAAGAAAGAGAAGTTGTTGTGGACAAATTATAATTAGTTATAATTTATGGTCTAAATTGTAATTGTGAGAAATTGATATTTCCAATTACAATTAGAGAATTCTAATAGGATTAAAATTCTCAATTTTTGGTAGGGTTTTTGGTGTTATATGATGATATGGCCGCCAACCCTAGCTATGAGTAATACACACGATCTTCTCTCTCTCTCTCTCTCTCTCTCTCTCTCTCTCTCTCTCTCTCTCGTTTTGCTGAAAACATGAAGAACCCTAGCCGCCACTTTTTTCTGCTAGCACAGAAAATCTTGGTACTTGAGTGTATCCTCTGCGTGGATTACTGATAGAGATAATCACACACTGTGATTATAGTGGTTAGATGTTCAACTCACGTGGAGGTTGATCAAGAGGATTGCTGGATCACGCCTCGACTTGAAGAAGAAATTTTTGTTCTTCGGACGATCAAAGAAATGTAAAAGCTATTACCTTTATTATCTTTATGTCTTGTTTTCCACGCATAGGCGGGTCCTGGGATGGTATCTTGTTTTATTCTTCCGCTGCGCCATATAGGATACTAGCCTGAGATACCCAGTATAAACAACCTACATTAAAATCATTCCATAACTCATTTAGCAATTATAGTTCACCGTTAACATGTATTGCTAACAAAGTGTGTTCACAAGAAATCTCCTACTTTCCTTATCCCTCCATTCTCATAGAAATGTATTACTTGAGCTAATCCAACTTATATATGCTTTTCCTATTTCTTCATCCAACAAATATATAAGACTTTCATATATCCTTCTCAAATCTCTTGTTCATACATGAACATTAATGAAAACAATACATGAATTCATCACCTTTAAAGTTATGCATTTCTTGCACCTTGGCACCCTTGTTTGTTTATATCATAACTTTTGATTCACAAGTCTAATTAATATCAAATAGTTCCAAAATGTCCCCAAGACATTCCTTTATGATTTCCATCTCATGTAATACCAATTTCCTTTCCCATTTCATTCATTTTTAATCATAAACTCCCAACTTCTTCATCCCGCCATTGAAATGGCAGCCCTTTATATTTAAACCATAACATTCTATTTACAAGTCCAAATCATGTCAAATTGGTCTTAAAATGATCCAAAGATGTTTAGCTATAAGTTTCAGGTCGTGGGCCTATAGAACAATTGGCCATTTTGTTCAGTTTAATGTTTCTTCAAGTCTGCTCAGAAATCATTTAAATAGAATTTCTATTTGTTCCTTTTTCTTCATACCATTAATTCTCTTTTCTTTCCCATACAACATACATGCTTTCTACTCATTTTAATGCCTTCTTTCTCATCTAAACATCACATAATCATTTGATTTTCAAACACAAGAAACTCAGTACTTTCACTTTTAAACAACACAAAATTAACAGCCATGAATAATAATATTTCATTTTCTTTAATAATTAAACCATTTGTTATCTTATTTCCTTCTTCCATCTTTGCAACTATGAACAACTCTTTAAACCATCGTCAAAACACCTTCAAACATCATATAAAACAAAGCACACACACCTCCAAGCACACCGCCACACATCAACACTAAACAGCCCCAAAATAGCATTATTCTTCAAGTAAAATTCATATTGCATATGAATTCCCCATAAAAATTAACACCAAAATAATGCTCATAAATTGCTTAACAACTTTAATTCAAAAAGTAGGTTGTTATTGAAGGCATAGAAAGCGGAAAACACAGGGCATGCAACGGAAGTGAAGATAAAAAAAACTAGAAAAACTAAAGAACAGGGAACTTCAAACAGAGCCGACGTCGGCTCTGGCAGCCCTAGCCGGTGCCGGTTGTGCTTTGTACAAATTCCAAGGTTTTAAAAAAAAATACCTCTTTTCCCTGTTCTAAGAATTAGCTGGACTAGAATGTGCGCAACCGGGGTAGGTGTGCTGGTGGTAACCTCTGGCGCGATTCATGCAAGTCTCCTACTCCGTCTTTGCATGTAGGTGAATGCCAACCTCTCGATCTTCCAGTATATGGCCTGTCTAATTCTTTTTGGTGAACAAATAACAGACTAAGGAACTTTTTCTGGATAGAGAGAGAGACGTCTGGCTTTTCTTTCATAGTGAAGAGGCCAGAATCCTCCTGTTTAACTGAAATAAAAACCCTAAGTTAAACTGGATTGGGCCATTGGACTCTTAGTTTAACCTTTAGGACTTAATTAATTATTCTAATTAGAACCACATAAATGGCCCAATTAATAATTAATTTTTCAGCCTAAATAAACTAGTCTAATTAATAAGCCTATATTTGTTTAGTCCCAAGTTAATCTTTAATTATTCAAATGGGGCCAAAGCCCTGAATAATTAATTAACCCACCAAACTAATTTAATTAATTCTCTCTCCATGGGCCTTTATTTTATTCTAGCCTAAAAATTAAATAGGCTACTTAAATAAAATAAATTTCATTTAATTTAAGATCAATTCATTAGCCTATATTTAATTAGGACTCACGGTCTATACTGGGGACCAAAAGAAAATTGTCTTGGCTACTAAAATGACCAAAATACCCTTGCCATATAAATAGCTGTATTTTGCATTTTAAATATTTCTTAATATCACCATAAGAAAATATTGACCCCAAGGATAATGCTGTATTAGCAAAGTCTCCGACCTACAGGTGTAATGACTAAAATACCCCTCTATACATTGCTGTACATTTAGAGAGGAAGAAGTGTACTAACACCTCTCTAAATGACATCTACCATCCTTAGGCCTCTAGTCCAATGATTCACGACTTCCTAGATTGTTTCCGCTTTCCAAGAGAGCTATCCTAAAGCAAATATCCAAGTCATATTTTACAGGACTCTGGATATTTAGATCATTCAGACAACCACAGTGGGCGATATAGTATAGAAACTATCTTGTACAATTCTGTCTTAACTAACTAGTCACACATACCTTACATGCAAGTATATTGGCCCTACTATAGAACCTCAACTATAGCATATCAAAGTATATGCTTCCAGCTTCATCAAACCATCAACTCATACTCAAGTCGTAGAGTACTAGTCCACGCTGTAGTGGTTGTAGTCTAGGTTTCTATCATATAGTATTTTAAGAAACCACTACTACAGGTCC
The DNA here is from genome assembly GCA_026120185.1 of Voacanga thouarsii. NCBI lineage: Eukaryota > Viridiplantae > Streptophyta > Magnoliopsida > Gentianales > Apocynaceae > Voacanga > Voacanga thouarsii. The sequence continues at coordinate 283,630 of JANUWF010002328.1, forward strand.
TGTTCTACGTATTCGAAATACACTTATGAAGTGAGTGGACTACTTACTGGCTAAAGGTAAGCCATTCCCCATTTAGAATTCACAACATAATAACCTAGACATGGTGAGATTCTCATTCTCATCAATCGGTTAAGAATGAATGTTTATGTGTCAAGTAACCCGTGATCCATATCTTACTATAATAGACCTTCATTCACATGGGCCACTTACTTAAACACAATGGGTCTTTTTCAAATGCAATTATGCACAAATAAAAATGTAAATTCATAAACAATTTCTGAAAATAAATTCTTTTATTAAAACATTCGATATTTACATTAGAAACCTAGTCTAAGAGGGCGTATCTCCCAACAATCTCCAATTTGCACTCTAAGACTAAGTAAGTCTATAGGTGCCCACTCCTATGGCTTCTAAGTGTCTCTTGAAGACTCTTTCAGTCAAAGGCTTGGTGAATGGATCAGCTAGATTATTTTCAGAGGCAATCTGTTCCACCACGACTTTCCATCTCTGGATGAAATCCCGGATCCGGTGGTACTTCCTCTCGATGTGCTTCCCCTTCTTGTAGTTCCTGGGTTCTTTTGATTATGATATTGCTCCAGTGTTATCGCAATACATCACAATCGGCCTGTCTATGTATGGCACGACTTCATGTTCTAAAAGGAACTTCTAGAGCCAGACTGCTTCCTTAGATGCCTCCAAAGCTATCACATACTCAGCTTCCATGGTTGAGTCAGCAATGCAAGATTGCTTGATACTCTTCCCTAAAATAGCTCCTCCAGACAAGGTGAAGATATATCCACTAGTGGACTTTCTCTCATCCTTATCCGCTTGGAAGTCTGGGTCTATGTATCCTGTAGGAACCAAGTCATCAGCCCTGTAAACTAGTATATAATCTCTCATTCCCTTAAGGTACGTAAGAATATGCTTTACAACTTGTCAATGAACTTCCCCAGGGTTTGATTGATATCTGCTAACCAAGCCTACAACAAAGCAGATATCTGGCCTAGTAATAGCATGGCGTACATGAGACTTCCCACAGCCGAAGCGTAGGGAATCCTACTCATTCTGTCCTTTTCCTTTTGGGATCAAGGACAGTCCCTTGAAGAAAATGACAACCCATGTCTGCAGGGAATTAGAGCTCCCTTGCATGAGTCCATGCTATACCTGGCTAGCATCTTGTCAATGTATACCGCTTGGGATAATCCTAACATTCTCTACTTCCTATTTCTAAAAAGTCTAATTCCGAGAATGTAGTTGGCTTTTCCCAAGTCCTTCATACTGAATTGACTAGACAACTAAACCTTTGTAAATGATAATGACCCTACATCATTTCTAATGAGTAGAATATCATCCACATACAAGACAAGAAAAACTACATTGATGCCTTCAAGTTTCTTGTACATGCATAGTTCATCCTCGTTTTGAACAAAATTATAAGACTTTACAGTCTTATCAAAATGAATGTTCCATGCCCTTGATGCCTGCTTAAGTCCATAAATGGACTTCTTAAGCTTGCAAACCATATGCTTTTAGTCTTTAGCAATAAAGCCTTCTGGTTGGGACATATAGATGTCTTCACTAAGATGGCCATTTAAAAATGCCGTCTTGACATCCATTTGCCATATCTCATAGTCATAATAACATGCAATGACAAGGAGGATACAGATGGACTTAAGCATGGCTACCGGGGAAATGGTTTTTTCATAATCGATACTCTCTTTCTGAGTATACCCTTTCATCATAAGCCTAGCTTTGAAGGTTTCCACCTTCCTATGTATTCCCCTTTTTCTCTTGTGTACCCACTTATACCCTATGGATTTTATCCCTTCAGGTGAAGCTACAAGATCCCAAACCTAATTGAGGTACATAAACTCAATCCGGCTTTCATTGCTTCTTGTCATAGATTTACATCGGCATTAGCAATAGCCTCCTCGTATCTAGTGGGGTCTTGTTCCTGATGGTCAGAGACTTGCTCGAAAGCTTCTCCAGTCCATCTCTCTGGAACCCTAGACACTCTTCCACTATGACGAGGCTCCATATGTATAGGCTCTTGAGGCTGTGCCTCTTCTTGTTCCACAATCGGGTTAGGAGAAGTTGCTTCCAAAGATAACTTCTCCTCTAGTTCCAACCTAGTTGAACCTTTTGTGGAAGTACTCTGATCATCCTCTAAGAATCTAGCACTGGGACTAACCAGTACTTTTTGCTCCTTAGGATGATAAAAGAAACCACCCTCTGTCCCTTTTAGATACCTAACAAAATAGCATAATTCTGATCTTGGTTCCAACTTATCTTCCTTGACCAGTATATAAGCTGGACAACCCCATAGCCTGAGATGATTCAGAGTTGGCTTACACCCAATTCATATCTCATAGGGAGTCTTAGGTACTAACTTGGAAGGCACTAAATTCAGAATATATGCCTCTGTTTACAGGGCATATCCTCAAAAGCATATTGGAAGAGTAGCATAAGACATTATGCTTCAGACCATTTCCATCAATGCCCTGTTCTTTCTCTCAGCTACTCCGTTCTGCTGGGGTGTCCCCGACACAGAGAGCTAGGATACTATCCCATGATGTACCATGTAGTCCTTGAATTCACCCAGGAGGTACTCTCCACCACAATTCAATCGTAAGGTCTTGATCAATTTACCTGTCCGACGTTCCACTTCAACCTTGAACTCTTTGAACTTGTCAAAAGAGTCAGACTTGCGTCTTATTAGGTAAATAAAACCAAACCTCGTACAATCATCCGTGAAAGTGATGAAGTACTCAAAACCCCCTCTAGCTAGTGTAGACAAGGGACCACACACAACAGTGTGAACAAGACTTAATACCTCATTGGCTCTATCCGCCTTAGGGGTAAATGACCTTTTGGTCATCTTTTCCATCAGGCAGGACTCAGACTAAGGCTAATTTTCCAATATCAATGAGCCCAAAGACCCATCATGGATTAACCTCTAAATCCTAGTTGAGTTTATACGACCCAACCTTAGATGCCAAAAATAAGAGTCATTGATATTAGTCTTTCTCTTCCTTATTAAAGGTTCAGATTGAGCGTTATTTAATTGATTATTAATAGGGTTTAAGAAAAATAGATTCCTATACACGTGCCCAGTACATAAAATTTCTCCATCTCTACTGATAGAAATACCAGAATAGAAAGATACAGAATATCCTTAATTTATTAGTTTTGCAACCAAAATCAAATTCTGTCGAAATCCAAGTACATATAAAATATCTTTCAAAACCACTATTCTGTTACAATAAAAAATAAAATCTAACTCTCCCACTGCAAGGGCCTAAACTTGTGCTCCATTTCCCACACGTAGTTCATGTTTGCCCTTCTGGAGTCTTCTAATCTTTCTAAACCCCTGCAAGGAGTTACAGATGTGATCAATGGCTCCTAAATCAACAATCCAAACGGTAGTTGATCCAACCATTGATATAAACTCTAGATAGAAAATATTGCCTGTGGGGTTTTTCTTGGCTTGAAGATCTGGACACTCCTTTTTCCAGTGTCCCTTCAGTCCACATTTGAAGCACTTGCTTTTAGGTTTGTTTTTGGGCTGGGTCTTGGGCTGGGCCACTGCATTCCCCTTCTTTTTCTTGAATTTCCTAGGCTTGGGCCTAGTTCTAGAAGATGAAGCATTAGCAATCAAAGCCTTAGATTGTGGCTTCATGACCTCTCTGCCATCTGGAGCTCCTTCATTAACTCAGTTAAACCCATGTTCAACTTGTTCATATTGTAGTTTAACTTGAACTGAGTAAAGGAACTCGGTAGAGATTCGAGAACCATGTCTACTTGGCTCTCGGGGACAACGACTGCCCCTAGGATTTCTGCCTCCTCGAAAGTAGCAATCATCTTGAGCATATGCTCTCTGACTAATGCTCCCTCAGCCATCTTAGTGTTAATGATAGTTCGAAGAGCCTCCTGCCTTGCGGGCCGGCTCTTATCCACGAACATTGTGGCTAATAATTGAGTTATGTCATACGCAGTGGTCATGTGCTCATGTTTGGACTGGAGCACATTAGACATGGAGGCCAACATGTAACAATGAGCCATCTCATCGGCCTTCTTCCATGCCTTCTCAGCCTCACACTTCTCGGCGGTGGAACTCTCCCTGATAACAGGGCAGGTTTCGTAAAGGACATACTTATACTCTTCTATTGTGAGTATTATGTCTAGGTTCCTGTTCTAATTCACATAATTTAGTCCCATTTGCTTATTTTCTCGGAGAATAATAGCCAATGGACTAAAAGAGCCTCCTACCATTTCTGAAAAATTGAAAAATAAAAGAAAAAAAAATTCAATTTGTGAAAACAAAACAAATATGTGCACTTTATCCTTATTATCAAAACTAATAATAATCAATTTGGCTCTTAAGAAAACTGACATACCTTCTTGGGAAGATTAACAGTTTTCTAAGCAAAGTGTGTTAACCACCACAAATTAATTTTCCTTCTAGGTAATGATCTAAAAGATAACTCCATCGAGGGGATGGCCGTTTCCTCTCATTTCCTATGGACATACCTCTCACTATGACCTCCAAAGAGGGGCTATCTGATCATAGTACGTGCCCCGGGTTATTAATTACATCCCCATTAGATCTAGATCCTTGTGGTATCCCCATCCTATATGGGTTCACTCCCAAGATGACGCGAGAGGACCCATGATCTCTAATGAGGATCGTGATGGAAGTCGTGGGGCCGTTGGAACCCCTCTCCTATTTAGTCTTTTAAAACAAGGGTTTTCTGAAAAATATCCCTTTGAAAATTTCCATTAAATTTTCCTTTAACTAAAAAATAAAATGTCTAAGTTCATAAAAATCTCTATGTCAAGGTTTATATCCTTTGAGAGTTTTTCCTATGGACTAATTTTATTTAAGTTAAAAACTTAATGATTTCAAAAATTTTCCAATTAAAACTTTCTAGAGGCTTTGGTCTCAAGTTTATTTGACAAAACATTTTTTTCTTGTGCCAAAATTAAAACCAAATTGCTTTCTATTTTAACCTTTCAAAAATATCTAAATCCAATATATTTTCTATGTCAAGGATTAAATCCTTTGAGAAAATATCTAAGGATTAATTTTTGTTCAAGTTAAAATAACCATTTAATTTGTAAAAAAATGTTTTCCTTGTCAAAAACATTTCCAAAGACTTTGGTCTTTGAGAAAACGTGCACATAGGTAAAAAAATAAATAGCATGCTAGAAAATAGTAAACGTTTTCATGCTCTTCTATTTTTAAACCTAAGTGCTCAGATAATAAAATTAAACACATTAATTAATTAATTAATGGTCTTGTTTAATCCTAAAATCCCGTACAAATATTTTTCATGCAAAAATATTCCATGAAAATTAACTATTGCAAAAATATTAATTTCGCCTGGTATGGACCCCAAAATCAAAAGAAATTGCAAGAAAATTACAAGGAAAATTAAAAATTTTCTCATTGGTCCATTGCACCCGCCACACTGGATCAGGCACCCCATCTGAATTGTAGTCCACTGCACCCGCCGCACAGAACCAAGACCCACGAGAAACTAGCGCGCGGACCGGCCTTCCAAACTCAAGCCAGCGTCGGTTCCAACACCCCAAGCCGGTGCCGGTTGCAGTCTAACCGGCTCTTTCTGCAATTTTTTTTTCTGCGAATTTCCCTGTTTTTCTGCACAACTTCTGGCTTCGATGGCTCTCCGATTTCAAACCAAATACAATGAAATCATCCAAAATCAACAATTGCCTATACCCATAAACATTGGGCTTACACGATTTGCTAAGAAAAACAGTAAATTACATATCTCCTATACCTCCACCCGCGAGATTTTACAGAGAATCTATCCATACCAAAACCAGCGAAGGATTACAATTTTAATCACACATATGTGTCCAGTTTTATTCATCTAGATGCTTGCTCCCTATATTTTCACAAAACCTTCATTCTCTGATACCAATTGAAGGCATAGAAAGCGGAAAACATAAGGCACATAGTAGAAGCAAAGATAAAAAAAACTAGAAAAACTGAAGAACAGGGAACTCCGAATAGAGTCTGCGCTGGCTCCGGGAGCCCTAGCAGGCGCCGGTTGTGCTCTGCACGGATTTTGAGGTTTAAAAAAAATACCCCTTTTCTCGTTCTAAGAATTAGCTGGACCGAAATGTACGCAACTGGGGTAGGTGTGCTGGTGGAAACCTCTGGCGCGATTCTTGCAAGTCTCCTACTCTGTCTTTGCATGTAGGTGAACACCAACCTCTCAATCTTCCAATATATGGCCTGCCTAATTCCGTTTGGTGAACAACTAACAGACTAAGGAACTTTTTTTGGACAGAGAGAAAGAGAGAGACGTCTGGCTTTTCTTTCACAGAGAAGAGGCTATAAAAAAAAAAAAAAAACGTTATATCCAATCCTCATGTTTAACCTAAATAAAAACCCTAAGTTAAACTGGACTGAGCTATTGAACTCTTAGTTTAACCTTTTGAGCTTAATTAATTATTCTAATTAGAACCACATAAATAGCTCAATTAATAATTAACTTTTCAGCCCAAATAAACTAGTCTAATTAATAAACCTATATTAGTTTAGTACCAGGTTAATCTTTAATTATTCAAACTGGGCCAAATCCCTAAATAATTAATTAACACACCAAACTAATTTAATTAATTCCCTCTCCATGAACTTTTATTTTATTCTAGCCCAACAATTAAATAAGCTACTTAAATAAAATAAATTTTATTTAATTTAAGATCAATTCCTTAGACTATATTTAATTAGGACTCACGGTCTATACTGGGACCAAAAAACACATTGCCTTGGCTACTAAAATAACCAAAATATCCTTGCCATATAAATAGCTATTTTTTGGATTTTAAATATTTCATAATATCACCATAAGGAAATATTGACCCCAAGGACAATGTTGTGTTAGCAAAGTCTCCGACCTACAGGTGTAATGACTAAAATACCCCTCTATACATCGCCTTACATTTAGAGAGAAAGAAGTGTACTAACACCTCTCTAAATAACATCTACCATCCTTCGGCCTCTAGTCCAATGATCCACGACTTCCTGAATTGTTTCCGCTTTCTAAGGGAGCTACCCTAAAGCAAATATCCAAGTTATGTTTCCCTGGGCCCTGGATATTTAGATCATTCAGACAACCACATGGGGCGATATAGTATAGAAACTATCTTGTACAAGTTTATTTTAACTAACTAGTCACACATACCTAACATGCAAGTATATTGGCCCTACTATAGAACCTCAAGTATAGCATATCAAAGTATATACTTCCAGCTTCGTCAAACTACCAACTCATACTCAAGTCGTAGAGTACTAGTCCATGCTGTAGCGGTAGTAGTCTATATAGTACTTTAAGAAACCACTATTACAAGTCCTGTTCTACATTTTCGAAATACACTTATGTCATGAAGTGAGTGGACTACTCACTGGCTAAAGGTGAGCCATTCCCCATTTAGAATTCACAACATAATAACCTAGACATGATGAAATTCCCATTCTCATCAATCGGTTAAGAACGAATGTTTATGTGTTAAGTAACCCGTGATCCATACCTTACTGTGAAATACCTCCATTCACATGGACCACTTACTTAAACACAATGGATCTTTTCCAAACGTAATTGTGCACAAATAAAAATGTAAATTCACAAACAATTTCTGAAAATAAATTCTTTTATTAAAACATTCGATATTTACATCAAAAACCTAGTCTAAGAGGGCATATCTCCCAACAATTTTACCTTGTGTATCAAACTCTCCAAGCTTGAAAAGCCCTTAGTTTCCTCCTTTTCTCCTTCTCCCTCTCTCTAGGAATTTCTCTCTCTTTTTTTTCTTTTTTTCTTCCTATTTTGCTCCCTTTTCTTCCTTTGTTTTCTCCTTTGTAGCTGCCGACTTCAAGTTGTGAAAACAACATTTCCACAGCCATTCTCAATGGCAAATCATCACATTGTCCATTATTTTATTAATTAATCATATACCTTATAGAAAATGCTTATAAAATCTTACTAAACAAGCTTATATAATCTTACTATGAAAGCTTTAAGAAAAATGCTCATAAAATTATTTCAACCAATCAAATAAAACATTTGGTCTCATAATCCAATCATAAAGTAACATCTATTTCCAATAGCCAATCATAATTCGATGCTTGTTTCACTTTCCACCATACTTCACAATTTCCTTAGTAATAAATTGTAAGTATTGAGAAAACTTTTTATTCCATAAATGGAATTTACAAATTTTATTGAGTTCAATGGTGGGAGTCCAAATTCTTAATTCTTTCTCAATCCTCTTCATTTTGCGGTCAAAATCCTATTCACGGTCAAAATTATAATAATACCCCTAAAAATTAAAATTATACCAAAATGTTCATCTCATCGTACTAATCAATTTAATTTTGGGATTATATCCAAATTCTCACTCTATACAAAGTAGTCACCAGTTGAAGTATAGAGGTATGGGTGGAACAATCTCAAAATTTCATCTAGATCCCTACAATTTCAAATTTTTAGTAATGCCCTAAATATTTTTAATGCACCAAAATGTTCTTCTCATTATACTGATTATTTCTTGTTCTGGTCACTTATACAAATTCTCATTCTATACAATTTCCCCTCCTTTAAGAAATTTTGTCCTCAAAATTGTGCTTATTTTCGATATTATATTTCTTACTAATCCATTTCCGATATTCGAGGGCTGTATGTCCTCTTCTTCTACATATATGACATTTATTGAGTCTTCTTCGACAATCTTCATATAAGTGTCCTCTCTTATGGCAAAATGTACACTGCTAATTCCTTATCTATCTTGGAATCGGTTCTTCCTCTGTAGAAGGCTACTCTGTAATTTTGACTGTGGGATCTTGCTAACTTTTTTCGTCCTTGTTTAGCTTGCTCTTGATCTTTTCTTTTTAGTCAAGAAACCATTTCCACAATAGCATTATAACTGGTCTGAGCCATAGTAATCATTGTCTGCCTTATTTCAAGTCGTAATCCTTTTATAAATCGTCGGGTTCGATCATATTCTACTTGTACTAATAAAGGGTAATACTTTGAAAGTCATGTAAATTCAGTAGCATACTTTCCAATAGTCATTCCTCCTTACTTGAGACTTTGAAATTCCTCTTCCTTTCTCTCAATTACCCAACAGGATATAAATTCTTTTTTAAATTCACCTAGAAATTCCTCCCAAGTCCACTTCTTTTATTCTTGTGCTCATCCTCTTTTCTTTCTAGACCACCAGTCCATGCTGGCCCTCAAAGTCTAAATGTAGTAGATTGGACCTTTCTGAAAGGATCAAAATAGAAAGCATTAAAGAAAATGTAGAGGAAAGTTTTTTAGTTTTCCAAGCTGCATCTAAGAGAGAGTACTTACATTTCTTTATTGGTCACAGATTAACCAACAAGGGGCCAAGCTGCACTAGAACTTATGTTGAAAGGGGAGAAGGAGGAGCCTATAGTTCGATTGGTATTCCCGTTAATCTTCTACTCCTACGCATCAAGTGTCTTCAAGCTTTCTCTTTTTGTCTTTGGGAGTATAACTCAACCTTACTCTTGGGTTAGCTTGGTGAAAGCTCCTTCTTTGGATAATTACTCTCCAAGAGAGAAAGAAGAGAAGAACATGGAACAGAGAGTGAGAGGGAGAGATGGTACACTAGAGAGAATAAGAAAAATTAATGTCGTTATTTTTTTTCCTTCTCATTTTTTCTTAATTTCGACCAGCCTTAGGGTTTCCTCAAGCCCTAATGGCCAAAATCATCAAGCCCTAATGGGCTTGGTGTTGTGCTCATAAATCAGTCCAAGACTGGTTTAATCCTCTTAATTAATTAATTATCTTTTCAGGGCTTTATTAGATATCCAAGACTAATTACTTAATTTTAATTAGACTCTTAATATATGTCAACAAATATCAGCCTAATTAATTAATTTATTCCAATTCAATTCTTTTTCTCTTTCATATAATTATCTATTAAGCCCAGATTATGTCTAAACAATACCAAGGTAACTTGAGCTACTCTGGGAACCAAGAGATATATTATTCATGGCTACTAAAATGAGCAAAATGCCCTTACTATTAAATAACTGCATTTAACCATTTAAAATATTCCAATTTATCACTATATGGAAATATTGACTCCAAGAATAATATTGCTAAAGTAATGTCTCCGACCTACAGGTGAAATGATAGAAATACCCCTCTATGTAACACCCATCAATGAGACAGAATAAATGTACTAATACCCATCTCAAACACATCTACCATCCTTAGATCTCTAGCTCGATAATTCATTATTCACTTGAATGTACTTGCTCATCATTGGAAATTACCCAAAAGCACACATTTTAGAGTCACATTCCCAGGGCCCTGGATCATTAGATTATCCCGGACAATCACAAGGAGGTGATTTAACTTCACTTAGTGAAGCATAGAAACTCTGTTCTATGAGTCCATCCTAACTAACTAGAGTAATACACCCAACATACAAGGATATTGATTTCACAAAAGAAATCTCACCCAACATATATCAAAGTATAAAATCCTAGCTTTGCCAGACCACCAGCTTATACTCAAGTATAAAAGTATCCATCCACATTGTAGCAATAATAGTCCGATCTTTATAATCGTGGTATTTTATCGGAGACAACTACTATAGGTTCATTTCTATGTATTCAAAATATGTTTATGCCAGTGATGTAAGTGAACTACTCACTGATTCAAGGTAAACCATTCCTCATTGGAACTCATGGCATAATAGTCTAACCTTGATGAAATGCACAATTCTATCAAATGACTAAGAACTTAATTTTACTTGTATGACAAGTATCCATAGTCTATACCATACTATGAAGAATGACCCAACACATAAACCATTGCTTGTCATACTTGGACCTTAAATATGCAATAATTTAAGAAACAAACTAAATTGAATGAATAAATATTTTATTGCACTATATTTACACAAAATACATATTCTTTGAGGGCATACTTTCCATCAATCTCCCACTTGCACTACAATGACTAAGAAAGTCCACAAGTGCCTACTGCTATGACATCTAAATATCTGCAAAACACCTTTTTTGTCAAAGGCTTGGTAAAAGGATATGCCAGATTGTTGACAGAGGAAATCTAATCGACCACAATCTCCCATTTCTGGATGAACTCCCGGGTGCGGTGATATTTCCTCTCTATATGGTTGCCCTTCCTATGGTTTCGAGGTTCCATGCACTGTGACACCTCTCCAGAGTTGTCACAATAAATGGTGGCAGGCTTATCCATGTGTGGTACTATTCCAAGTTCTATAAGGAACTTCCGGACCCCCACAACTTCTTTAGAAGCTTCTGAAGTAGCAATGTACTTAGCTTTTATGGTAGAATTAGCAATGTAGGATTGCTTGATACTTCTCCATGAAATAACTCCTCCAGATAAAGTGAGACATATCCACTAGTGGATTTTCTTTCATCTTATCCACCTAGGAGTCTTTGTTTGTTTAACCTGTAGGAACCAAATCATTAGCACAATTTACAAGAATATAATCTCTCGTTTCCTTGAGATATTTGAGTATATGCTTTATGGCTTGCTAGCAAGCTTTCCCTGGGTTTGACTGATATCTACTAACCATGCCTATTGTAAAGCAGATATCTGACCTAATACAAAGCATAGCATACATGAGACTTCTCACAGCCGAAGCATAAGGGATCCTGCTCATTTTCTACTTATCTTCCAGTGTTTGAGGATACTGCTTGGAAGAAAAGGATAATCTATGTCTAAAGGGTATGATAGCCCATTTACATTGATCCATGTTGTACTTAACCAATATCTTATAAATATAAGCAGCATGGGATAAGCCTAATATTCTCTGCTTCCTATCTTTAAAAAGTTTAATTCCTAAAATGTAGCTAGTTTCTCCCATATCTTTTATGCTAAATTGACTAGATAGTTAAACATTAACGGATGATAATGTCCCTACATCATTTCCAATTGGTAGAATGTCATCTATATAAAGTACCAAGAAAATCACTTTGCCATTGTCTGATTTCCTATACACACATGGTTCATCCACGTTTTGAATGAAACTATAAGCTTTCACAGTTTCATCAAAATGTTTGTTCCATACTTGTGATCCATGCTTAAGTTCATAGATGGACTTCTTAAGCTTACAGACCATTTGTTCTTAACCTCTAGCAACAAAACTTTCTGGCTGGGACATATAGATGTCTTCGCTAAGATACCCATTTAAGAAGACCGTCTTGGCATCCATTTGCCATATCTTGTACTCATAATAACATGCGATCGCTAAGAGAATTCAAAGAGACTTAAGTATGGCTACTAGTGAAAAGATTTCCTTATAATCGATCCCTTCTTTTAAGTATAACCTTTAGCAACCAACCTTGCTTTATAGGTTTCAACATTTCCATCTGCACTTCTCTTCCTATTGTATACCCACTTACACCCAATGGGTTTTATCCCATCAGGTGCAGTGATAAGATCCTAGACTTGATTGAGATACATGAACTCAATCTTGAAATTATGGCTAGCTACCATTTGTCTGCATCAATATCAACAATGGCCTCCTTATATCTAGTGGGATCTTGTTCTTGATGATCAGAGACTAGATTATAGATCTTTTCGGTCCACATTTCTAAAACTCTTGTGATCCTCCCACTACAACGAGGCTCAGTTTGTAGAGGAAGATATGATAGTGTTTCTCTTGGTTCCTCGATCGAAGTGTTAGAAATACCTAAAGTTGAATCAGTAACCAACTTCTCTTCTAACTTTATTCTACTTAAACTCGTAGTGGAAGTAACTTATTCATCCAAAGTATCTAGCATTAGTACTAACAAGTACTTTATGCACTTGAGGATGATAGAAATATCCACCTCTTGTTCCTTTTGGGTACCTAACGAAGTAGCATAACTCTGATCTTGGTTCCAGCTTACTTCTTTTCGTCAGCACATAAGCTGAACAACCTCGTATCGTGAGATGGTTCAAACTGGGCTTTCGTCAAGTCCACATCTCATAGGGCATCCCAGGTACTGATTTGGAAGGTACTAAGTTCAAAATATATGCCGTTGATTCTAAGGCACACCCAGAAAAAAAAAAAAAAAAAAAGAAGAGACGCATGACTCATTATGCTTCTAACCATTTCCATCAAAGTTCTATCTCTGCTCTCAGCTACTTCGTTCTGCTAGAGATCCCAGGTGTAGTTAATTGAGATACTATACCGTGATGTACCAAGTAATCCTTAAACTCATTGAGGAGGTACTCTCCACCATGATCCGATATCAAAGTTTTAATTAATTTTCCTATTTAACGCTTTATTTCAGCCTTAAACTCCTTGAATTTATCAAAAGAGTTAAACTAATGCCTTATCAGACAAATAAAACCAAAACAAGTTTGATCATCTATGAAAATGGTGAAGTACTCGTAGCCTCCCCTAGCTGGTGTTGTCATCGGACCACAAACATCCATATGAACTAGTGCTAGTATTTCCATAGCTCTATCCACCATTTTGGTAAAGGACCTTTTGTTCATTTTATCTTTAGGGCAAGATTCACATTGAGGCCATTCTTCCAATCTCAATGAATCTAAAAGCCCATCATGGAGTAGCCTCTGAATCCAATTGGGATTTATATGTCCCAATCTTAAATGCTATAAATATGAGTTATAATATGGTCTTTCTCTTTTTATTATCAAGTTCAGTTTGAATATTGTTCACTTGATTTCTAATAGGATGTATATAAAAGAGATTTTCATACATGTTTTCTACACAAATTAAATAATAGCTCTACTGATGGAAATACCAGAATGGAAAAAAATAGAATATCCTTGATTTAGCAATTTGGAAACTGAAGTCAAATTCTGTTTAAAATAAGAAACGTATACAATATCTTTTAAAATTAATTTCCTATTACAAAAAAAAAAAAAAAGCTCAAGATCTCCCACTACTTCAGCCCATATTCTTGCTCTATTACCTATTTGAAGTCCATGCTCACTCTTGCTGAGTCTCCTTGTCATTCTAAACCCCTACAAAGAGTTACAGAAATGATCAGTAGCTCTAGAATCAACTATCTAGGAAGATATTGATCCAACCAATAAAATAGACTCTAAATATAGAGCAATACCTAAAGTAGACTTGGCTAAGAAGTCCGGACAATCTTTCTTCTAATGCCCCTTCTTGCCATACTTGAAGCATTTGTTTTTGGGCTTGGCCTGACCAGATGCTTTGGGTTGGGTCCCTGCGTTGTTCTGGACCTTTCTTTTCTTAAATTTCTTAGGTTTTACCTTAATTCCAAAAGAAGAAGCAGAACAAGAGACCAAACCCTTTAACACGGGCTTCATGATCTTCTCTGCCAACTGAAGTTCTTTCATAAGCTCCATGAGATTCATATCCAACTTTTTGATGTTAGAGTTCAACTTAAACCGAGAATATGAATTAGTCAGAGTTCCAAGAACTATGTCAATTTGGCTCTCAAGAGCTATCGTTGCGCCTAGGACATCGGCCTTCTCAAAGTAGGAAATCATCTTGAGCAGATGCTCTCGAACCGATGCCCCTGAACCATTCTAGTGTTCATGATTGCCCTAAGAGCTTCCTGCCTTGCTGGCCAGCTCTTTTCATCAAACATGGTACGCAATGACAAATTCATGTTGTACGTAGTGGCCATGTGCTCCTGCTTAGATTAGAGCATACTAGACATGGAAGCCAACATATAGCATTTAGCCATCGCATCAACTTTCTTCCATGCCTTCTCAGCCTCTCGCTCCTAATTAGTGTATTCTTCCCCAATCTCTGGATAGGGATTCGTAAGAACATACTTGTAGTCCTCGGCAGTAAGTACTATGTTCAGATTCCTCTTCCAATCCACATAATTTGGGCCTGTTAACTAATTCTCCTTGGGAATGATTGACAATAGACTAAAACTAGACATTTCTGAAATATTGTGAGAAAACATTCATTTAGTCTGCAAGAAATAAACATTCACATTCTTTATATTATTTCTTTGATAATAGATAACTCTTAAAACCATTATCAATAATATAAATAGTTTGGCTCTTAAAAAAGCTAACAGCGCTTCGTAAGAAGATTAATAGTATTCTAAGTTAAGTGTATAACCATCATAAATCAAAACTTCCTAAATAGGTAATGGTCTAGAAAAAGTTCCACCGATAAGATGGCCACTGATTCACACCACCTACGGGCAATCTAGTGCTAAAAATTTCCAACGTAAGTTAGTCGATCCTAGCAAATACCCTAGGCTTTTAATTTTACTCTTCTATTAGTTCTAAATATTTGTGAAAATCCATCCTATAGGGGGTCATGATCAAAATGACACGAGGAAATCCACTATCTCTAATGAGAGTTGTGATGGAAGCCATGGGGTTGTTAGAACCCCTCTCCCACTTAATCTTCTTTTGAAAATAAAGTTTTAGCCTAAAATTATTTTCTATAATCTTAGTGTTTCATTAACTTTAGTAAAAAAACTAAAATTCAATATTTTTCTCTATGTTAAGGATTAAATCTTTTGAGAGAATAAACTATGAATTTATTTTACTAGTCTAAGTTAATAACCAAGTAAAATGTTATTAAATAACCTTAAGTTCAACATTATTCTCTATGTAAAGGATTAAACCCTTTTAAAAAAATAAACTATGAACTCTTTTATTTTAAAGTTTTTTTAGGTTAAAACATTTTATCAAAAACTGTTCTATCTAGTGAGACTTTAGTCTGACAAGAACTTGCGCATTTAATCACAAATATGAAATAATTATGATAACAAAAGTAAACATTTTCAATATCAAACTATTCATTTATTTCTATGTGACCTAACAATGGATTAAACATCATGACTTAAAAATTAATGATCTTGTTTAATCTTAAGGTTGTTCCATCATTTACTACTCATTTTCATGCAAATTATTCATCTATAGATAAATAAAACTATTGTAGAAAATTAACCTTATACAATGGTTTCAAAACATGATTACATTAAGAAAAAATTGAGGTATAAAACTTCAGTAGTACTCTTCATTTTCTTGGACAAAATTGCGTGCATCTGCCTCTGGATAGAGTGCACATGGCGCCTGGTCCATTGGGCACTCCTAGTGCCGAGTCTACTCTGTTTCTCCAAAATCTCTAACTGGGCAGAGTGGACCTGACGCCTGGTTCGATCGGGCCACCTGGAGCTAGGTCCATGCTGGAGTTTGCCGATTTCTGAAACAATCTTACTTTTTAGCCATTTTCGCCCCTCAACAATTTCAGCAATCACGTTCTTCAACCCTAAAATTTATAGGTTAAAAGAAATGCAAAACCTGGCATAAAAGCATGCCTTTATAAGCGCCTATACCTCTAATCATGAGGCGTACAACGAAGCTACTTAAAACTGAAAAAAATGATAGGAAAACTATTAGAATACATGATTTTATGCCTCTAACTGTGAGGTGTATATGAACTCTAGAAATCAGTGTACGAGGGATCACATGAAATCAAAAAATATTTATTTTTAATAGTAAAGGAACCATCTTTTCCAATCTTTAATCCTAGTACATGCTTCTAGATGAAAATCGTGGCTCTGATACCACTTCAAATGATCAAAATAGAAAACATCAAAGACAATGCGACGGAAAATTTTTCAGTTTTTCGAGCCACATCTAGGAGAGAGTACTTAATTTTCTTTATTGGTTACAGAGTAACCAACAAGGGGCTAAGTTGCACTGGAACTTGAGTTGGAAGGGGAGAAGGAGGTGCTTGCAGTTCGACCAGTATTCCCGCCAATTTTCTACTCTTACGCACCAAGCGTCTTCAAGCTTTCTCTCTTTGTCTTCCAGAGTATGACTCTACCTTACTCTTGGGTTAGCTTGGTGAAAGCTCCTTCTTTGGATAATTAAGATACTTTCCAAGAAAGAAAGAAGAGAAGAACATGGAACAGAGAGTGAGAAGGAGATACGGCATACTAGAGAGAATATGAAAAAATTAACGTCATTATTTTTTTTCCTTCTCATTTTTTCTTAATTTCAGCCAGCCCTAGGGTTTCCTTAAGCCCAAATGGCCAAAATCATCAAGCCCTAATAGGTTCGGTGCTGTACTCATAAATCAATCCAAGATTGGCCCAATCCTCTTAATTAATTAATTATCTTTTCTGGACTTCGTTAGATACACAAGACTAATTAATTAATTCTAATTGGACTTTTAATATATGTCAAAATATATCAATCTAATTAATTAATTTATTCATGCTCAATTCTCTTAATTAATTAATTATCTTTTTTGGACCTTATAAAAATCCAAGACTAATTAATTAATTCTAATTGGACTCTTAGAATAAATTTTATTCTCTTCTATATAATTATCCATTAAACCCAGATTATGTCTAAACAACACTAAGGTAACTTGAGCTACTCCGGGGTCCAAAAGACATATTATTTATGACTATTAAAATGATAAAAATGCCCTTAGTAAAAAATAGCTGCATTGAACCATTTTAAATATTCCTATTTATCACCATATGAAAATAGTAACCCCAAGAATAATATTGCTAAAGCAATGTCTCCGACTTACAGTGAAATGACGGAAATACCCCTTTATGTAACACCCATCAATGATATAGGATAAATGTACCAACACCCATCTCAAAGACATCTATCATCCTTAGATCTCTAGTCCAATAATCTATGACTCGCTTGAATATACTTGCTCATCATTAGAAGCTACCCAAAAGCACATATTTTAGAGTCACGTTCCCAGGGCCCTAGATCATTAGATTATCCCGGACAATCACAAGAGGGTGATTTAACTTCACTAAGTGTAGCATAGAAACTCTGCTGCATGAGTCCGTCTTAACTAACTAGAGTAATACACACAACATATAAGGTTATTGATCTCACAAAAGAAATCTCACCCAATATATATCAAAGTATAAAACCCTAGCTTCACCAAACCACCAACTCATACTCAAGTATGAAGGTATCCATCTACGCTATAGCAGTAATAGTTCAATCTGTATAATCATAGTACTTTATAAGAGACCACCACTACAGGTCCAATTCTACATATTCGAAATACGTTTATGCTAGTGATGTGAGTGAACTACTTATTGATTCAAGGTAAACCATTTCTCATTGGAACTCATGGCATAATAGTCTTACCTTGATAAAATGCCCAATTCCATCAAATAACTAAGAACTCAATTTTACTTGTATGATAAGTACATATGGTCTATACCTTACTGTTAAGAACAATCAAACACATAGACCATTAATTTTCATTGGATCTTAAATGTTCAATAATTTAAGAAATAAACTAAATTGAATGAATAAACATCTTACTGTAATATATTTACACAGAATACATAGTCTTTGAGGGCATACTTTCCAACACTTTCTCCGTTCTGAATAGTTTTTCTATCCAAAATTAAACCTTCTCTTCTTGATCTGGGTTTCCATAAAATTTAGGAGGGTGAAACTTTAGAAATAGCTAAAGCTCGGCCTGTTTCCTCTTCAAGATGTTGGTCTTTTCAGGTTGGAGCTTTGATTACATATTGAAGTACTGCTATGATGTTTTGTAATACTTGCGTCATTTCATTCCCTTGAGGTTGTGTTTCCATTATGGGGATATTATTTTTGGTAGTATCAACATGATTCTCTTTAGTTTGGTTTCCAACACTACCACGAGTAATCTTTTGCAACATATCTTCTTCTCTTTAAATTTACTCCATGAAACATCAAATAAATAGATCTCAATATTTTCAACACATATGATATAAGATAAAAGAATAATTCCATTTCACACATGTAATCATGTATCTTTTGGGAAATTCATATATTCTATCATCCTAATAGTACACTTTCATATACATTACTATCATGTAGTCTCTATCTAATTCTTCTGTGCTTACACTATTAGGCATATAGATCATTCTTTCATTTCCTTAAATTAATCCAAATCTTTTCATTTCAACTTGTATAGCTACTTTCCTAGGGTCACCCATCCTAGAATTTCTCTTGTCCAAGCATGTTTAACTTTGGGGTTCTAATGGGATCCAGTGCATTACTGCTGGTATGATCACAGCTTCTCGTATATTATGACAAAAGAGAGTTTCTAGTATTTAAAATATACTACTAGAGTATTACATAAGCATGCAAATCTTTATTTGCGCAATTTATATCGTACTGTACATACAAGGTCCTTTAGTATAAAATTCTCTATTCATCATCTCATCACTACTGATCCCAAAATTGAAAATTCAAAATCAATAATTATTCATTGAGCATGTCAATTTTGAGGTCTTCCTGACCTCAATTTCTTTATTGTTATCTAAGTTTGGGATCACATATCTTTTTCCAAAAATATCAGAATTATCTCAACATTCTCTTCTTTTGACTCATCAGAAGGGACTATAGTCAACTTAGAGGCCTTAAATTCATATATTTCATTTACTTCCATATCTGGCTCCATAAGATTCACTAGCTCTGCAAATCTAAATTAGAATGTACTATGATGGACTCAATTATGTCCTGTTAGAAGTTCAGCTATATTCCATCAGAAACTCTATTATGACTTCCGCTATGCTTTGATACCATTTGTAACACACCACATTTCCATTGCGTAGCGGGCTTCACTTTTGTGGGGCATCGCCCCGTCCAATTGCCTAAACAAGGGGTCTTTATATCGAACTTAACTTCATACACAACGAAAATTTGATCAAAATGCTTTTTTTTTTCATTAAATACAAGAAAATACATGGAGCCTGCCTCCTGATACCGTATTTAAAGCATAATAGATCTGAGATACAGCATGAGTCTCTGGGATCCCACCATACTTCCCTTGCACCTCTAATTCCTAAAATTTTCAAAAAGAAATAATAAACGTGTGACTAGAAATCGCTTAGTGAGTCCCGTGTGTGCTAGTGTTTTATAAATCAAAGAGACAAAAGTATCATGAGTTTTAGTTTCAAAAAAACATTGTGGGAAAGTATTGTATTTTCCACTGAAACTAGTTCTATTGTTCATTATAAGAAAGCCTTCCCTAAGACTTATTTAAAATCTCAAGCATATTTGGAAAATCAAACTTTATTCAGATCAATGACCCATATCTCGACGTATTTGGAAAACCACGTTTTATAATATCACTGCCCTATATTTTAAGAAATGCAGGCTTCCCTGTTAATAGAAGGTCAACCTGCGAGCAAAACCTACAAGGCTTCTCCTTCGACATCACAGTCTTGTTGTGCTAAGGAAGGAACCTATAGCACTCAATTGTGCATTGTCGGAGTGGAAATATTATCATCACAACCTACCATAAATTGTACCAATTCTTTTTACTTACGAAAGTACGGGTCCCTACTCTGTATTCCTTTCACCATGAGGTTGACAAGAGTTGATCACAGATTGGGTGTCCCGCCCAGGATCAACCAATTAATTGGTGCTTACGCATTGGGACAATGCTAGCTGGGGAACCAACTAATTCCAACATCCTGTTGCCTCGTCTGGAGTAAGACAATCCTAAGAACTGGAACCGGGTTTCTTGGGGCCATCCATCTCTAACGCAAGCTAATACAAAAGTCATAGCCCACTGCTGAGTACTCAGAGGTTCCACTGGTTCACAAGACCAATCTAATATATCTAGTTCACAAGACCAGTAAATATCCATTCCGGAAGGAATACAAATAATACATTTTTTGGTGCCAACATATCGTTTTCCAAAACTTGATCTCATACCAAAATATCATTTTCCAAAACTGTAGCGAAAAAGGATAAAAGTTCCTCTCGCGCATTAAAATGCCTTTCCATGGGTATTTTCATCATTTTAAGAATATCCAATTTCAAAAGAAGTTTTATGCATAAAATTCTGAATTCTAATTCTAGAAAAAAAATTAAATTCAAGAGATTTATATTTTACCGTGCCTTAGGTTTCAAAACCAGTTATGGTTCCTATAAACCAAGAATTCTCATGATCCTAGGTTTTTACCATAAAAAATAATATTAATGCTTTCTCAAATAAATCATTATCATGTCTCATAATTGATTAGAAGAAAGCCTTTTAGGTATACATTTATATCTAAGAAATATTCACAATTCAAGTGATCTAAAATTCTTTGGAGAAAAGGTTATTTTCAAAAGTCCCCAATAATTTCTTGTTCAGAGAAACCATATTTTCCTAAAAAAAAACACAAAGGTCCATCAACCCTGTTATTGAAAGGCTTTAGGAAAATTACTCACTAATTATGAATAATTCCATTTATGAAAATTCATATTTTCCATTCAAATCCAATCATGGCATGATACTATTTATTCCTTAGAAAAACTATTTATTTGTTCAGAGAAACCAAAAGGATTCATAGAACATTTATTCAATAAAACATAATTTCACTAGCAAACCATATGTATAAAAAAATCAAGGGGACTCATCTTTTGTCCTTTCGCTTAGCTATATAAATGGTCCTCAATTTCGTTATGAAGTCTTTAAGGTAAACAACCTACATTAAAATCAACCCGAAACTTATTTAGTATCTATGGCTCACGATTAACATATATCGCTAGCAAAGTGCGTTCACAAAGAATCTACTACTTTCCTTATTCCTCCATTTTCATAGAAATATATTACTTGTGCTAATATAACTCATATATCCATTGCCTATTTCTTTATCCAACATATATATAAGACTTTCATATATACTTCTTGAATCTCTTATTCATCCAAGAACATTAACGGAAATAATACATGAATTAATCATCTTTAAAGTTATGCAGTTCTTGCACCTTGGCACCCTTGCTTCTTTATAGCATAACTTTTGATTCACAAGTCTAATTAATGTCAAACTAGTTCAAAATGTCCCCAAGACATTCCTTTATGATTTTCAACTCATGGAATACCAAATTCCTTTTCTATTGCATTAGTTTTAATTATAAACTCCTAACTTTTTCAACCCGTCATTGAATTGGCAGCCGTTGGTATTTAAACCATAACTTTTTATTTGCAAGTCCAAATCATGTCTAATTGGTCTTAAATTATCCTAAGATGTTTAGCTATAAGTTTTAGGTCATGGGGTTGCAAAAAAATCTGCCATTGTCCAGTTTAATGGTTCTTCAAGTCTGCTCGGAAATCACACAAGTAGAATTTCTATTTGTTCCTTTTTCTTCATACCATTAATTCTCTTTTCTTTCCTATGAAACATACATGATTTCTACTCATTTTAATGCCTTATTTCACATCTAAAAATCACATAATCCTTTGATTTTTAGACACAAGAAACTCAATACTTTCACTTTTAAACAACACAAAATCAACAACCTTGAATAACAATATTTCACTTTCTTCAACAATTAAACCATTTGGTATCTTATTTCCTTCTTCCATCTTTGCAACCTTGTACAACTATTTAAACCATCTTCAAAACACCTTCAAACATCATATAAAACATAGCACACACACACCTCCAAGCATACCGGCACACAACATACACAAAATAACCCCAAAATAGCATTATTCTTCAAGTAAAATTCATATTGCATATGAATTCCTCATAAAAATTGACACCAAAATAATCCTCATAAATTGCTTAACAACTTTAATCCAAAAAGTAGGGTGTTTTACCATGTGTATCAAACTCTCCAAGCTTGAAAAGCCCTTAGTTTCCTTCATTTCTCTTTCTCTTTCTCTCTAGGAATTTCTATCTCTCTCTCTTTTTTTCTTCCTATTTTCCTTCCTTATTTCCTTTTGTTTTTTCCTTTGTAGCTGCTGACTTCAAGCTGTGAAAACAACATTTCCATAGCCATTCTCAATAGCAAATCATCACATGGTCCAATATTTTATTAATTAATCGTATACCTTATAGAAAAAGCTTATAAAAACTTACTAAATAAGCTTATATAATCTTATTATGAAAGCTTTATGAAAAATTCTTATAAAATCATCTTAACCAATCAAATAAAATATTTGGTCTCATCATCCAATCATAAAGTAACATCTGTTTCCATTATCTAATCATAATTCGCCGCTTGTTTCACTTTCCACCATACTTCAGAATTTTCTCAGGAATAAATTGTAATTTAGGTTAGTATTAGGAAATTTTTTATTCCACAAGTCGAATCTACAAAATTTTTTGAGTTTAATGGTAGGAGTCAAAATTCTCAATTCTTTCTCAATCCTTTTCAATTTGCGGTCAAAATCCCATTCACGGTCAAAATTACGATAATACCCCTAAAAATTTAAATTATACCAAAATGTTTGTCTCATCGTATTGATCAACTTTTGTTTTAGGCTTATATCCAAATTCTTACTTTGTACAAAGTATTCATCAAAAGAAGTACAAATGTATAGGTCGAACAATCTCAAAATTCCATCTAGATCCCTACAATTTCAAAATTCTAATAACGCCCCTAAATATTTTTATCACACTAAAATGTTCATCTCATTATACTGATCATTTCTTATTCTGGTCACTTATACAAATTCTCATTCTATACAAAGCAATTGCTATTTAAAGTACAAAAGTGAGGGTTATTGCACCGTGTGTCAAAAAATATGGTTGAAAGGAATGTAGATACACTATTGTTAGTTGTCTTGCATTCCTAATTAAATTAGGACAAGGTTTTTTTGATTAAAAAGATATTCCCTGTATACTTGGAGTTAAAAAGTTACTACTATACTATGAATATTAGTATTAAGAAGTTATACTTGGTAACTATATACAAGTGGAGTTATAAGCATTCTAGAGTGTCCTAATTTATTTTGATATACCAATATTATAGAGCATATAGATGTAGGTTAGATGTGTAACACCCCACTACCTATGCCCTATTAGGGTTGGGGATGTCACCCCATCCACACGACAAGGGGTCTTTATAACTAGAATACACAAAATAAAATAAAATAAATACTTCAAAATTAAACTTATTGCAACCCAGCAATACATGAACAAATTCAAAAATAATTGTCTGCTATTGTTTCTCAAAGAAATACACAGGAAAAATAATAATGAGTCTTCAAGACGTAGGCCATACTCTAGCTAATAACCTTCACAGCAGGATTTACCTAAAAACATGGTATAAAAGGTGGTGAGATATAAATCTCAGTAAGCCTGTGTGTGCTTTGAGTGTTTAAGGAAAAACAGTTCATGTATGCAAGTTGTAAATGTTTCATAAAAAAAAGTGCTGGCAAGCCTTAAATAAATTTCATAAATGAAGAGTGGTATTTTGCTTTCCAAAACATACATGTGCACAATAAATACAACCACTCAAAAGAGGTAGCCATGGCACCACACTTTGTGCACCAAGACAATATAACGATCAGAATATCACACTTTGTGCATAATGACACAAGGTAAGTGTACGGCCTACCGAGTGAGATACTCCTCCATCTCTACACCTAAACTTACCGGTTGTCCACTCCGAAAACACACAGTCCACTTGACTGAACTTGTTAGCTCGGACCGGTATGACTTACAAGACTGGTATCCTATCCAGGAAGGACTCACCTCTTAGAGGTGGCCACTTACTGAGAGACTTACCCTAACCCTTCAAAGACTAGTCCTAGTAGTCTACCCTTATTGAGTACTTAGCGTTGTTTGTCCCACTTGGGAGGAAAAAGCCCATACAATGATTCACTTGAAAATAGCAATTATGGCTTCTAAAATTCTTGCCAAAGTTAGGTTTTTAGGAAAAGTTTAGCGTTTGGTGTGAAATTGCTTGTTTAGTTTTAAATGGTTTGCTTAACTGAACGAAAAAGGAAAATTGTCCATAATAACCTTTACAGTACAAATACTCGTATACAATTAGTTTGACTTGCCACAATAACTTTGGTCTTCAAATAGTTCTATGCAGAAACTTACCTGATCTTTTGCTCTTCCTGAGTTCAAAAGTCTTCCAAAGTCAACCTAACCCCACCTGGGGTAAACACAAGGTATAAGACAATATCCAGACCATATTTGCCTTAAATAAATAATTCATAATTCAACTAGTCACAACCACAACTAACTAGGATCATAATGTCTTAGGCTTTAATACTAGTTGATAAAATATTTTATAAAATAAACTAACTTGATGAGTTAAAATAAATGGGCGTTATAAAATAAATAATAATAAGTTATAGTTTTAAATAATAAATAATGAGTAACATTGCTAATAAATAAAATTAGTGTTAAAGAATGAATAATAATAAATCCTAAATAATATTGGTAATTAGTAATATTTAAATAATATTATTATTATAAAAAGTGAATTATACTTAATTTTTAATTAATAATTAATAGATAATAAATAACCAATAAAATTAATAATAAATGAATTATATTCAATTTTTAATTAATAAATAATAAATAAATTTTAATATAAATAATATTTATGGATATAGATAAAAGTTTTAGTAAAGCTAATTAATATGGTCTACAAGGTCATGTGATATTAATTAATTCTAATATTTTATTATTTATTATTATTTTTTAATAAAAGATTTTATTTATTTAACTAATAAAATATTAATATTTTAAATAATACTCTATTTCAAACCTACCTAATGTTTTTCAAATTTTATAGCTTAAATCAAATAATAATTCTAATTAAATTAATAACAATAATGTTAATAACAATAATTCTAGAATTAATAAAGAAAAAAGTTTTTACCATAATTTTTTATTGTTAGAAAAGATCTATGAACATATTCTCATATTATAACTAACATGTTAATCTATCCATGAACATAGTCTTGAATCAACATACACTACAACATGAATGATCTTCTACTAGGCATAACATCATCTATGGATTTATTGAAAAATAATATCGAAAAGGCCTAATCATCAATGGTGGCTAATATCTAACATGTATTAAAACATCCATAAATCTCTTTAATCATGATGAACTTATAGATTCTAAAACAAAATCCATAAGACATAACGTTCATTCTAACTCTCATGTCCTAACTCCATCCCCTTCATCCACATACATATATTGAACCCCTACTTTATTCAATCATCCTATCAACATCTAGGAGTCTTTCTTCTGAAAATTAAAAACGAAGATTAAGGAAAAAATACTTGATTGATGATCATTTGATGAGGGATTTTCCTTGGTTAGAGATGATCCTCAAGCGATTGATGACCTTTAGTGGTCCGAAAGTAGCCATGGTTGATCATCACCCTTTCGTCCAAGAAAGAGAGAGAGAGAGAGAGAGAGAGAGAGAGAGAGAGAGAGAGAGAGAGAGAGAGAGAGATGAATGAGACTAGAAAGGAATATTAGAAGTTGAGTAGAAGAGGAAGAACAAGGAGGTTGTTTTTATTTTACCTTTTGGTATTCTTGGAACTTTCAACAAAAAAAGTTGTTTTGATTCGTTTGGAAATTGAAATTTATGTGATTCAGTGTTATAAAGGGTAGAAATGAAGATTATAGGTTGAATATGGATGATCTGGAGTGTTTGGGAGTGATTGGAGGTGTTTAGGATTGGTTTAGGTTGAAGATGTGAAGTGTGTGTTCTTAGTGTTCTTGGTGTTTTTTTTAGAGAGTTTGAGAGAAAATGGATTTTGAGTGTGGCTGGAATTATGATGGCTATCAAGAATGAGAGAGAACGTTTTCAGATTTTTTTGAAATTCAAATGGAGAAAAAGGTGGAGTTGTTCGAGGTATAAAATTAGTTAATTGAGTTTGTTCATGGAAGGTCTTTTGTTCTTCAATGGTGTATGGCTGAATTAGCTAGGTTTTAATCAAAGAATGAAGGGTTGTTCAGAACCTAAGGCTGGCTGAAAATGGTCTTATAATAACAGAGGATTTTCTAGTTTTATCACTTAGCTATAGGAGTGTTTTAATGGAACAAAATCTGGAATTTAATTTGAAGTTTGAATAAGTTTTGGATAGAGTAATCTTAGGAGCTTTTTGAGGTATGATCATGGAGTCCTAACATTCAAGGTTGGTGTGGAAGCCAAGATGTTCAGTCCATGGCTATACAAGGTCCGAATTTCAGTGGCCATTAATGATGAATTTCGGCCTTAGCCTTGAAGAGACAAGTTGGAAAATTTCTGGAATTTAAGCTTCAAGAACACTTGGAGTTGAAATGATTTTGGTGCAGACTGTTCTGTTCTCTTTGGCACGATTTTGCAGCTGGATTCTAAGGGTGTTTGAAGGTCTTTTAATGGTGGTTTTCTAGCCTTCATCTTGAAGAAAAATAGAGAAAGTTCCAGCTATTCATATGCTCTAATGGTGGCTTCACATTCCATGTTTAATGTAGCTAGTTTGCTGAAACAAAATTCTGGTTTTGGGATGTTTGCACAGTCCAAAAATTCACTGAATTTTCAATCTTCAACCTTACATAAAATGACTATATTTCTTGCAGAAATTGGGTAGGCTAAAACTTTCGAAAATAGCCTTGAAGGAAATCTAGAAAATTTTCCAGATTTTCCTTTACCAAAACATGAACAAGATGAAGATAGAGTTTGAAGGAATAGCTATGGTGTTTTCTTTTCCTTGGAATCCCTACCTGATTCTCCTCCTTACTTTTGGCCTCAACTATCCCACAAGAGCTGATTTTTGAATTCCAAGCTAGGGATTTATCACAGAATTTTTATGATTAAAAACTGGATTAATGAATTAAGGATAGTTTAAATTTCAAAGATGTTAGGATAAGGCCAGCAAAATAAAAGGGAACAAGAATTCTTCTAGAATTCTTTTTAGGATAAGACCACATGGTCATGACATTACCATCATGTCTTCTTTAAGACAACATTCCTATCTTTAAGGAATGTAAGAAAACTGAAAATTCAAACATGGTTAAGATAATTATGAATAAAACTTAAGTGATGGGATTTGAACTCAAGACCTTAGAGATTAAATCACAAAGTTCTAACCACTTAACCACAATAACTCTTGTTCTTATTTTTTCACCCAAATATTCTTCTTATCTAAACCTCAAGCCATCTTCCTAATTTGAACACAAGCAAAATTACCTTTTTACCATTTCTACCCAACACGTATAAATAAACCATTTAACCTATAAATCACAATTCTAAAGCACATAAAATCATTCAAAATGGTATGTTTTATGCATGATGACATGATATGCATCCCATCCCCCTTACTCTAGGGTTGGCTTTAGGTGAGGTTTCACAAGATGAGTTTATGAGTGGTGCGACATAGAGTTTGTACACAGAGGTTGGTTATAATACTGATATTACTTTTATATAAACTTCCTGGTGGTGGTTAATAAAAATTCTATGATTTTTATCGTGGATATAGGTTTGATTAAATAAGTCACAAAGCATAAGCAGCAGAATTTCAATCATCTTACTCGATGCCGTTCAACTTCAGACAATTCAAAGGTTCAAATTTCAGAAGGATAGTGCTGCCATTCGAATCAACATAACCAACATGCTCATCTTCTTAGATCTGAAAAAAAATAGCAACAACAGCACTGGATAAGCTAACAGAAGCAGTGCCGCTCAATATCTTAGAATAGTCCCTATTTTGCAATTTTCAAGAATTTGAGGAGAAAACCTATAAATACTGTAATCCCTTATGAATTTCACCATAATAAAAATTATATAATTAATTTTATTTTATGAATTAATTAAATTATTAGCATATCTATTTTTTTTGAAGTCTTATATGAGATTTCTTAAAGGAATAAAATGAAAAAATATATATATAACTATTAATATGGCTATTTTCTTGGTGTATAGTAATTGATTTATAGTTAATTAATTACTATATTGTGTCTAAAATAATATTATTACAAGAAAAATGATTCTTGGAACATTCAAATTTTATTTCAAAGCTATTTTTTTATTTTTGAACAATTA
Source organism: Voacanga thouarsii (assembly GCA_026120185.1). Taxonomy (NCBI): domain Eukaryota; kingdom Viridiplantae; phylum Streptophyta; class Magnoliopsida; order Gentianales; family Apocynaceae; genus Voacanga; species Voacanga thouarsii. Next base: position 312,415 of record JANUWF010002328.1, read on the forward strand.
AAAGTCTTGGTCAATTCAAGACTAAAAAGTATTTTGACCAACTCAATGGTCTTATTGACTTGACCTTTTTGAATAATATTTGACCTAAAAACCCAAGACTTATAAATTCTTTTGACCAATTCACTACAAAAAAGAGCTTTTTATGTCGGGTGCGTGTCGACATAAAGGAGTACACAACAGACGTAAAATGGTTTTTGTGTCCACTATGCGACGAAAATTAGGGCGTCGCAATGGTATGCATCACAAATAGTTTTTGCACGGATTTGCTAGTGGCAATTTCATACAACTAGTTGTTATCAAACTTAACTAGGCAGCATTCTCAAAGTAGCCAACTACTCATTATGTTCACCAAAAAGTAGTTTGTCCAAGAAACAACTGCAACCAAGGCTTAAATAGACTTAATGCCATCAAACTTCAAAGCAGTAGCATAGACAAAGAGCAACATTATTTCAACAACTTTTAAACATTATGTGGAACCAAAGTTATAGATCCTTATCAGAAATGATACACAGGAGGAATAGCAGAAAAAATTCCAGTAGAATTTATTCTTTGAACCAGACAAAATCCATCCACAACTCAAAGCCAAATTCTAATAAAACTGAAACTCAGTATCTGACTGCTATACTTGTTTTAGTCTCACATATAGGCAGGCACATAGAATCTGAAAATGCAGCTAGTTCATGTTTTAGAAATGAGTTATTATCTTAGCAATGATTGGCCAACTCCCTGGTATATACTCATGTTGAAAATAGAAAAAGATATACCACCATTTAGGAGAACAAATCAAAGGAAATCCATTATATTCACATTGTTGAAACTTAATGTGGATTTCATTCCTTTCTGCAATAAGTACTACTTTGTGTGCTATTCCAGAAAAAAAATAGAATCACAACAAAGCTGCAGCATCTAGAGTTTATGCATTCCTTCTTTTTCTAGTTTTCCTTCCATTTAACATAAAGCTTCATAGATAGGAATATGCATAAGGCAGACATATCATCTTTGTTTTTAATTGTTGAGAAGCAGCAGCCGTACCACTCTTAGCAAGCTCTAAATATTGAATAGGTAGTAGCCTATACTGCTCAAATTATCAAAAGTGCCCAAGTAATAAATCCAGCATGTTTTGGGGAAAGGGAATAAGGTTAGTAGAAAAACATGTCAAGCAATATTTTTCTACTGAAGTCGATGAATTTGATGTTTTAGATGTGTTTAGCCAATTACTCTTGCCATATATTAGCTCCCTATGTTTAGCTAAACTCACTGCAGTAGCATTTCAAAAAAGAAATTGCATCTCCACTACTAAAATGTCTCTTACTTTCTATGAAGGAAATTGTATGCAGTGACAACTCATAGTAGAGAAAGCAGATTCATAATGGAAACTAAAAGTGCACTAAAATTCAATCGGTAAGGATAGCACATCATAGAGCACATTGTTTTAGTCTCACATTATTTTAACCAGGAAAAAAAAAAGCAGGCTAAAGGAACATAAATATGACCGTTGTACTTGTTTTAGTCTCACATATAGGTAGGCACAAGGAATCCAGAAAAGCAACTAGTTCACACTCATGCTAAAATGATTTATTATCTTAGTAATCTAAATAACATGTTTTGGGGGAAGAGAAAAAGGTTGGCAGGAAAACAAGTCAAGCAGTATTTTTCTATTGAAGTTGATGCATTTGAGGTTTTAGATGTGTTCAACCAATTACTCTTGCCATATATTAGCTCCCTTTGTTCAACTATACTTACTGCAGTAGTATTTCTGAAAAGATATTGCATCTCCACTACTGAAATGTCTCTTACTTTTTATGAAGGAAACTGTATGCAGTGACAACTCATAGTTGAGAAAGCAAATTCATAATAGAAACTGAAAGCACACTAAAATTCAACAAGTAAGGACATCACATTGTGGTCCATATTGCAAAGTATATATTTACCTAGCAAGATTAGGAGAGGAAAATTTTAAATGGGTTCTTAAAGGAGTAAGAGCAAAAGTTTGAAATTTTACATGTAAAATAAACTAAAGAATATTTGAAGATCCTCATCAAACATCATATAGTAGCTGATATAGACCATACACACAGAATCAGCTTGAAAAGAACCATACGCACAGAATCAGCTTGAAAAGAACCATATGCCATATTCAGTTCATTATTATTTTAGTTCTTGTCCTAGTAAGATGACAAAGTGGGATAACAAGGCTTCATGGTGCTAATTTTGTTCTTTACACTTTCAAGTTCAAAAGCATCTCTGTTATGTTTTGTAGTGATGGATTCTACTTATTTTTCTTCACAGCCTAACAAAATTCATATTGGAAACTTTATCCTTAACGCAGTCCATTATGTAAAGTCCAATTATTCTCAAGATGAAGTAGTGTAAAAGCAAATCAATGCCATCTTTTTAACAACCTTAAGACATTATATGGAACCTAAGTTATAGATGCTGATAAAAAATGATGCACAGGAACAGCAGAAGGCTTTTATTGTTTCACAATCAAGTTAACTAGAAATGATGCACATGAACATGAGTTGACCCTTAATAAGATGAGGCATTCTGTACTTGATCTATATGACATTTGGTACTATGTTAGGTTCAGAAGCTATATAACATTAACCAGGGAAAAAAAAAGACAGGTTAAAAGAACATGAATATGTGACCGCTGTACTTGTTTTAGTCTCATATATAGGAAGGCATATGGAATTCAGAAATGCAGCTAGTTCACACTCATGCTAAAATGAGTTATTATCTTAGTAAAATTGGCTAATTCCTTAGTCTATACTCATGCTGAAAATAGAAAAAGATATACCTACATTTGGGAGAACAAATCAAAGGAAATTCATTGTATTCACATTGTTGAAAGTTAATGTGGATTTCATTCTCTTTTACAATAAGTACTGCTTTGTGTAATATTCTCGAAAAAAAAAAAAAAGAATCACAACAAAGCTGCAGCATCTAGAGTTTATGTATTCCTTCCTTTTATGGGTTTCCTTCCATTTAACATAAAGCTTCATAGATAGGGATATTCATAAGGCAGATATATCATCTTTGTTTTTAATTGTTTATCAGCAGCTGTACCACTCTGAGCAAGCTCTAAATATCCAATAGGTACTAGCCCATAACTCAAATTATCAAAAGTGCCCAAGTAATCCATCAAGAATGTTTTGGGGAAAGGGAAAAAAGTTAGCAGAAAAAAAAGTGAAGTAGTATTTTTCTACTGAAGTTAATGCATTTGAAGTTTTAGATGTGTTCAGCCAGTTACTGTTGCCATATATTAGCTCCACCTATTCAGCTAAACTCACTGCAGTAGCATTTCAGAAAGGAAATTGCTTCTCTACTACTGAAATGTCTCTTACTTTCTATGAAGGAAATTGTATACAGTGGCAACTCTTAGTAGAGAAAGCAGATTCATAATGGAAATTGAAAGCACACTAATATTCAATCAGTAAGGATAGCACATCGTAGAGCATATTGTAGAGCATATATTAACCTAACAAGATTAGAATAAGGAAATTTTAAATTGGTTCTTAAATGACTAGGTGCAAAAGTTTGAAATTTTACATGTAAAATAAACTAAAGAATATCTGAAGATCCTCATCAAACATCAAACATAAGCTAAAAATGACCAATCAAACATCAGCAAATACTAGTAAAAGATTCCCCCATTTGAAGTCACAGAGAAACCATAGCTATCTCGACCGAGTCATGTACAATATGCAATCTTCTTATGTGGCTTATAGTAATGCACATATGTTAAATATTTACATTCATATTAATACTTGGTGTTTCTCATGAAGATTGATCCCCCTGGCCTCCGCCATTGCCATTTAAGAATTTGTTCATTGCTGCTGTAACCTCAGCTCTTGCCTCTTCTCTTGCCTCAGCTCGAATTTATTCTTTTAACCTTTCAATAAGTTTGTCAAGAACATCTTGTGGAATGTTTTCTAAATCAAAAGATGATGTGGTAGAAGCTTGTTGGTTTTGAGGTTTATTTCTTTTAACTGCACAACATACATGACCATTAGAATCAATACCCATAATGCTTTCAAACAACTTTTCTTTGAATTCTTCTGTGCATTCAGTCTCAGGCAATTGAGATAATCGTGCTTCAAAAAATTCCTAAAAGATGATAAAAGATTCAAATCAACCTCCAATAGAAGTAAAACTATTAAAAATTAAATGTTATACAATTAATACTTACAATCAGAGTTCTTATGTCATCATCAAGTGCAATGCCATTTCTTGGAATGTGGGTCCTAAGGAATAGATCTAGTCTAGATGGTTCATTTCTAGTAGAATTCATCTGTACAAAAGTCATACATAAATATATATTTATATATACATTAGGAGAGTATTTAAATTTTGATGTTGCTTACCTCCTCAATGATTATACCAAATTCAGTCCTACCAGTTCTTTGTGGAAACTTTGAATTTGCTTTGTTTTTCTTGTTTCACTATGCTATTTCCTTCATTATATGGCAATGACTTTGTAAATATAAAATATTGCAGCACATGCAACAAGGATAAAATAAATTAGTTGAACAAACAAATGTGTACAGTTTGAAAGAAAAAGAATAAAGCTGATGGCATAAAACAATAAAATTCAAATAATACCTCCACTTTTGGATCCTTCTAATAAGCAACAAGTGTTTTCCATTGTTCAGGATTGACACTTTCATTTGGGCAGTGTAAAAGAATCCCTCCATTATCTTTGTATGGCTTATAATGGTTGGCCTTCAATTTACTCCTAAAGTCTTTCCACACCTTGCCCATCTTTTTCAGGACAATTTATTTCACTCCCTTTTCAAGTGTGGTATTATACTAGACAATGAAGATGGAACAATCAAAAGAGGTTATTGTATTAGTCCTTATGAATTTCACTTATTGATTGCATATTTCATCAAACAAACAACTTAGATAAAACAACAGTAATACATTCCCACATGTTCAAAGCTAATAGAACCTACTTACCTTCACTTCTTCCTGAAGCTCATTTCTTACGTGTTTAGGAACGTCTTTGAAACTAGGGTACGTCAAAGGGACTCTATATCCATTTTTCACTAGAATTCCAAATGTCGTAATTGTCGTATTCTTATCTGCACCGACAATAGCACTAAATGCATTCACATGGATAAGTAGCTTCAATCCAGTACCCCATTCACTAGGTAAACGAGCGTGTCCTTGACTACTTTTTTCATTGTTTATATTTGTTGAATTCGTGTTTTGACCTAAACAAAAGAAATAAATTAATAAAGGATAACTAAAGAAAAAATAGTTTATTTTGTACAAAAAATTTGATATTTAAATGTTATAAATATTTCCATACCTGTTTCAAGTTTGGTTGACCACCACAAGAGTTCAATTGTTGCTGTTGAGTAGCCTATGTAGTATTAGGCAAAACTGCACTAGGGGAGTTCACTCGTTATTATTCAGTAGCCTGTGTACTATTATGAAATACTGCAGTAGGAGAGTCTAATTGTTGCTGTTGAGTAGACTGTGTAGCATTAGGAAATACTGCAACAGGGGAGTTCAATTGTTGGTTGTTCAATAGCCTGTTTACCATTTGGAAATACTGCACCAGGGGAGTTCAAATATAAAGGAAACAAAGAACTTGTAAGTCCTCTTATACAATGTTATCTCTAAATGAAAGAAAAGTGCTTTTAAGGAATTAAATGAGTTTAAAACAATTGGTACACTTGTATTAGAGCTACGTCGGCCATTTCTAAAGTTTGAATGTGAATCTTGATTAGACTGGAAAGCATTAGAATTTCCATTAGTGTTTAGCTAGGTGGGTTGTTGAAGTTTATCGGGTGGATTAGGCATTAGCTGGGGTTGATTGTGGTTAATAGCTTGAGCCTGAGATCTAGTTCGTGTTTGCAAGGGTAGAGGTGCCTGTGTTAGTGGATGATTATTTAATAAAGTGGGCGGCTCTGGTACATTGATGCTTCTAGATGCAGCACTACCTCTATTTAGATAATCTACTACGGTGATTCCTCTTAACTTCCTCTTACCAGCCATGTTGGTATCTGCAAAAGAGGTAAAGATTACCTAGTGCTTGAGAGCACATAAGATGATCAAAATCTAATTGAAGGCATGAATTCCAATATTTGAGGAAAAATTTACCTTTACAACAATTCTAAACCAACTCTGCTCTAGAATCCTTTCAGTGAAGCACGAAATAAAAAATTACTGCCAAATCAAAAACCCTAGTTAAAGCTAAAGTGAAAATTTACTCAAATGTGTGGGGAGAATATGGAGGAGGAATCGTGGGAGTGAGAGAGTTGTGAAGCAGCAGAAAACCAAAAAATTTGTTTCCCGGGAAGCTATTCACGCTTAACTAATGCCAGGAAGGACTCAATTTTGTTTAATTTTTAACTCTTTAATAATAATTATTAAAAATAACAATTCAATATTACAAAATTATGTAATTTCCCACTCTACTTATGTCCCCCCCCCCTTTTCCAACACACTCCACTTATATTACTAAAATAATATTTCACTTAAAGAGAACAATTTTACTAATTGAAACTAAGTGTATAAAGAATAAAACTTTAATAAAAGTTAAAAACATCTATATACACATATATATTCTATTTTTCATTACTTACAATATAAATTGAATGTAAATATTTTTATCTTACGATGTCTAAAATTAAATATCAACATTTTTTCAACAAATATATTTTTAAATTAAGTTCCATTAACAACCTTCTTAATTTAAAAGATTGAAATCCTATTAACTCATATGAACCTATCAGCTACCACTAATTAAGAACAATTATAATACAAAAAGCGTTAATATTTTTGTATGTTTTATAGTCAAAGGCTTCCTTAATGTTGGATTAAGTTAAAAGTGCATATTCAATTCCAGACAGAGGGAATAGTATCCAAGGAAATTTCAAAAACATTACTAAATTTTTTTTATTCCAAATATGATTTTAATAATTATTTTTACTATATATATATATATATATATATATAAGTACACTTAATTTAAAATTTTAAAACTAAGAATTGAATAGAAAAATTAATCAAATTTTACAAAAGTGAATTGAAATTTTTTTAGAGAGGGGCTGAATCGACACTTCAAGAACCAACACAACACCTCTAAAGTATAATTGTCTTGTGTAATCATTACTATCCATGACTACATGATTACTTCAAACCATTAATTCTTTTAAATGCCTAATCCACACTCTTCTTAGATAAAACCACACCCTAATCTATTAATATCTAGTAAGTAGACAAGAGTATCATCCCCCTCTTTTAATTTTTTTTTATTTTTTCCAACATAAAATAGTAACTATTTTTCTTATTAATATTTGAAAGTTCTCTAATTTTAATTTGTAATTAAAAATGTAGTTTTAAAAATAAAAAAATCAGTGGATTTTTAATCAAATGAAACCATACATTATGGTTAATATATGACGTCACAAGTTTAATAAGGTATGAAAGATAATGGAGGAAAAATAAAACTTTTAATATATAATAAAAGCTGAGAATGACACTTTTGTCTAATTAATAGATTAGAAGTATGGATTTAAGAAGAGTGTGGATAATTAGGAATTTAATAAGGTATTTTTATTACTACCCCCGTTTCACAATATAAGTCATTTTAGACTTATGCACAAGAATTAATGATCCTAAATTCCATATAATTTTAAAACTAAACTTTTAAAAACACCTCTAATTAAGTCTTTATCTACTTTGGTAATTGGAGAGAGTTAGGTCATAATTAGTGGAAAGAGAGATATTGTAGAAAGGGGTAGAGTTGGAAAAAATAATGAATATTTATAGAACTTTGTAAAACGATTAATATTGTGTAAAAAACTTTTTAGATCCAAACTACTTATATTATGAAACGGAGGTAGTACTACATAGGATAGTTATAGTTTAGAGGTGTAATATGGAAGACAATATATTTGTTTAAAAATGTTTTCATTTAATTTCATACATTGTAAAATAAAATATTTACATCCTATATATATTGCAAGTAAAAATAAAGTATTATATATATGTATATAGATGTTTTTAGCTTTAACTAAAGTTTTGTTTTTTTTACACTTAGTTTAAAGTAGTAAAATTGTTTGCTTTAAGTGAATTTTTTTTTTTTCCTAATATAAGTGGAGTTTTTCGGAAAAGGGGGGAAAAACATAAGTGGAGTGGGAAATTACATAATTTTCTTTTAATAATTAATATTGGATGGGTTGAAAATTAAATTATTTTCTTCCTGTTATCTATTGAGCTTGATTTGTGTTTGATTGTCAATTGAAGAACTACCTAATTGCAGGGATTTTGGATGTTAATTGTCACATGACCATTCCAGTTGAATTCTTTTGTACCACTCTCAATCAGTCTGCATTCTTGCAACTAAATTTGTCATTAATTTATTAAAGATTCTTCTATGAAACATGCTTTCATGTTCTTCCCCTAGCAAAGTTTTAATGAATAACATTCTGTATTTCTTGTTGGTTGTTGCATCAATTTTTAATGCCTTTATTTGTCCATGTCCTCTACAAACAAAATGGCGGCATTTTAAAGATTTCATTTATTTAGGAATTATTGAACTGCAATCTCACTAGAAAGTTGAAAATTGAATAACTAAACATTCCAACGCTGGAAACTGCTGGTTTTGTAGTCAACTATGAGTTAGAACCCCAAACACTGGTTTGGCAACAATTGCCGGACACCTAGTGTTTAGGAGTGTTTTTGTTCAAAGAATGATATTGCAGACTTGGTTGATTTGATTACCAAAGCTGATTAGAAGAGTGCAAATATGTGTTTAGAGAGAGAATTTATTTCCTATAGTACTAAAAAAATTATACCTATCCTAATTCGAATTTCATTCTATCTACTATAAGTATGGTTGATAATTTAATGTAGTTTAAGAGATAATCCCGATGATGTTAATCGACTAAGTACAAAGTTAATGATGTAACTTGTAAATAACTTTTGCCTCAAAAATACATATTCTGATTTTCCTTTGGATAAAAAAAAAGGACAGATATCTGCATATACATAGGTTTAAGGTAAAAACACCAAGACACAGCAAATAACAGTATTCTTAGTACACCTATAGAAGTTGATAAGTTCCCTTAAACAATTGCAAAATTGAAACTATCCAGAAAAAGAAAACAAGCATTGACAGAGCTGAAAATCAGCTCAACATCCCACTTGTTTCCTTCACTCGTCATCCTCATCTTCGTCCTCATCATCATTTCCAGCAGCTACATTCAAAGCATTTAACCTCTCTATCAACCTTGCCTTCCTCTCCATAAGTTCACTTCTTGAGGTTGAACCTATACCAAGAGTAACATAAGAATTGGTACATCCAATTAAAGATTCTTGTTTTTCTTCAAAAAGTATTTTCATAGTCATGGGGGAAATGACAATGAAACATTTTCTAGAGAAAGAAAAAGGGAGGGTAGGAGGACTAACCTCTTATGCTCCTTTGTAGCTCCTTCTCACAGTTCTTTTACATAGGATCAGCACGAATAGCAGCATGAACCTTATTGTACAACGCTCAATATTATTTGCATCAATACCCTTCTTTATGTACTCATTAAAGTGAGATTGATACTTCTCAGGCTCATCCTCATTCAAAGTCTACATATGCAGGAAAGAAATACATATGGGACATCCAACAGAGCATAAATAAGGCTAACACAGAGAGCAAGGAAAAGCCATTAACTCACACTCACCATCATATATGCAGCAACATGGCCTCCATAAATATACTTGCGGTGAGCCTCTGGGACAAGTTGTTTGCTTTCCTAGTTGAATCCAGCAAACCTCTTCTCAGTGTGAGGAATGTCAAGTCTACCATCCAATGCCCCTAAAAACCAAGATTCAAAAGTTAGTGACGTGGTTAATTCATCAAATACACACTATAAAATCTCAAAGAGAATCTTGCAAAATGCAAATAGTTTAACATGTAATTTAAATCTTGAAAGCGGAAGTTTTGAACATTGGACAAGAAATTATTATATACCTTAAGTACACCAACAACACAATTTCTAGTAGTCATCCTGACAAGGCCAACATCTAAAAGAGCACTGAAAGACCTCTTGCATTCTGCAGGTTCAATAGAGTAATCTTCACCAGTAACCTACAACAGCCCATTAGTGACAGTAAAATCAAACCAGACATTGGGGTCCCCAGACACTTCATAAGCTATATTATCATAACGACAAATACTTACAACTGCCCAAACACCTCTCCTTCTCATGTTCTTCGTGCGTTTCTCCAGCAACACAACAAGTATAGGCTTGATCCTTTCTACCTCACACAATATCTAAACTCCTTCATCAATGTCCACCCCATCGTCCAACAAAGTACATAATGCTACAAATGATGCAACAGTTCAATTAGTAAGGGCAAAGGTCAGCTACAATCCGTCGAAAAAATATCACCACCGCAAATAAAAAATATATACAAAACATCAATCAGTACCATATTGTTATCCAAGCCACAATACAAGTGAAATATCTCATAAAAACAATACTCACATAAGTCTATCCACTAGGAGGATTCACATGATACTGTAGTTCAATTAGCAGAAGATGATGTCAGTTACAAACCTTTAGCAAAATAACATTACCACAAATAAAAAAAAAGAACACAACATCTATCAATACCATATTGTCATCTGAGCCACAATACAAGTGAAATATGTCATAAAAACACTACTAACATAAGTCTGTCCACTAGGAGGTTTCAAATGATGTAACAAATTAATTATCAGAAGAAAATTAGATGCCTAACCGAAATGAATGCAAAGAAGTACAGATTTCTCCGCAAAACAATACCATTTTTCTTAGCAGAACAATACCACTGGTCCTCCTAAATATGAGCAGTTAAACTAAAATAAAAGGACCAAAATGACCAGTACGAAATACCATGCTTGATAGTTCTAAGTAATGGAAACTAAAACAAAATTCTTTGTAAATACTAACCAAAAATGAACAAGAAAATGAAATAGAGATGTTATTCACACATAATAATGATAATAATTGTAAAGGAAACTGCAGCCAAGGAAAAAAAAGAAATAAAAAAATGGCAAGACTATGTTTGTCATTCATCTTCATTTTCTTCCACATAAACATCATCTGGAGAAACAACAGTCGAGATATCAACTAAAATGGATTCTACTCATTGCCTCACCTAAGCAACATCTTTATCTCGAGCAACTGGACGATCATCTAATTGTTGTGGTGAATAAGAATCAGCATCATATGTGGATTCTACTCATTGCCTCACCTAATCAACATCTTTATCTCGAGCAACTGGACGATCATCTAATTGTTGTGGTGAATAAGAATCAGCATCATACAACCTTGAATACACATCATAGTTATCTTTTCTTGACATTCTCATTGCTATTTTCTAGTCTAAGTTAATAGGATCATTAACATACCAAACCTGTTCAACTTGGGTTGATAAAATGAATGGCTCATCTGTAATATTATTTTGCTTGTACATCAAGTGATTAAAGTTGACCAATGCAAAATCAAATTCGTCCTGCATTCTTCCTTTTTCATTGTCAATCTAATCACACCTAAAAAGAATATATTGTACTGCATTTGTGTACCTAACTTTTATAATATCTCTTAATACTCCATAATATGTAACATTGCCTATGTGAGGATTCCTATCTTTTGAACTAGCAAAACTAACTACACTCGCTTTAGTCATGACCCCACTATTTTGTGCTTCATAATTTTTTGTATGAAATCGAAATATATTAACAAGGCACACATTATACTCTTTAGCCCAAGGTAGAGGACCACGAGCTAATATCTTAATCTCATTTGATAATTCCAAAATAGCTTATTGCTACATGTCTTTAACCTAAATTGACATAACCATATGAAATTAGAAACCAACTCAATTTTACTATTACAAATACATGTTTAATAACACATAATAGAACAATTACTTACATGTTTCTTGAACCAGTCAAGAAATTTTTCATTATGAATCTTCTGTAAAAGATTTTTCCTTATACGAGGATTTTGAGCCACTAGCATAGATATATGAATATTGAGTACATGAAAAAAAATAAGGGCATGCAAGAAAGTTAGTTTTTTTAAAAAAAATTATTGTGATGTGGTTAGAGAAAAATTATTTTGATCTAAGAAGTTATTTACTCTCGGAAAGGGATAACCACATCTGAGTTTATGAGGACATAACGGTGTATTTGAACCCATATTATGTGATCTAAAGTTATTTGGCTTCTGCCTCCAAGAACACGACCTATTCCAATATCCCCATCATTATTTTAAGGGAGTCTAGTGGATTTTGTCTCCATTTCACTTAGATATCTTGAACAAAAGTTCATGCATTCTTCCATCAAGTAGCCTTTAGCAATTGAACCTTCTGGATAAGCTCGATTCCAAACATACTTCTTAAGGGTTAGAAGATATCTAAAAATAATAAATAAATTATTGTTACAATTAATGTAATAGTATAGTCCAAATATTTAGATGAATAAAATGGAAAGCTACATTTCTATTGGATACATCCATCGAAATTGTACAGAACCCGCAATAAGTGCCTCATCAGCCAAATAGATTAGTAAATGTTCCATTGTGTCAAAGAAAGATGAAGGAAAGATGCGTTCAAGTTGACAAAGGGTAACAACAATACGGTCTTGAACGTATTCCAACTGTGATTTTGTATTCACTTTCGAATATAATTGCCTGAAGAAAGTTGACAATTCAATTATTGCCTGAACTACATTTTTGGGCAAGGTTCAACGTGAAGCTATGGGCAACAATTGCTATATTAGAATGTGATTGTCATGACTTTTAAGGCCCGAAATAAACCTTTCAATAATATTAACACATCCTGATATGTTAGATGAATACCCATTTGGGACTTTCAAGTCTTTCAACACCTTACAGAATATTTGTTGATCATGTCTACTCATGGTGAATGAAGTAGGAGGCAAAGAAGCTCTTGTTGAACCAGTTCGTAATGGATGTAATGGAACTCTAATCCCTATCTCCACAAGATCACAACGAGCAACATAATTATCTTTTGACTTCGTTGAATTAGCTATACAAGTTAGAAGTAAATTGTCAACAAAATTCTTCTTAATATGCATTGGATCGAGACAATGCCATAATAAATTGTGCTTACAATATTCTAGCTCAAAAAGAATACTATTTTCTTCTAATTATGCCCTTTTCTCCCCATGTTTTCTTTTTCATAACATCCCCTCCTCAACAAAAGAGCATTTTTCTTGTACTCAGTTAGAATACCATATGAGTCCAATTGTTGTTTTGTCTCTATTCCAGATAAATGAGGAGGTTTACCATTAAACTCCATCTTTCCATTGAATGAAATCTTATCATGCCACAGTCTATGACTCGTAGGTAAGAAACGCCAATGAAATCAATAAGAGAACTTTCTTCCATGCTTCAACTATAAGGTATCTCATGCATATCATATATGGCGCAGCAGAAAGAATAAGAACAAGATTCCATCTCAGTATCTGCATACATGTGGAAAACAAGACATAAAGAGAAGAAGATCACCTTTCCAGTGAGTCCCTGTCGCTAAAAGTTTCCTTTCTCGTCTGAGGCATAATCTAGCAATCCTCTTGATCAAACACCACAAGAGTTGAATGTCAAACCACTACAATCACAGTATGTGATTATCTCTATTAAAAATCCATATCAAGGATCACTCTTAAGCACCAAGATGTTTATGTGCTAGCAGAAACCAAAAGGCAGGTAGGGTTTATTGTTTTTCTTGTTTGCAGAAGAACAACGAGAGAGAGAGAGAGAGAGAGAGAGAGAGAGAGAGAGAGAGAGAGAGAGAGAAGGTTTTGGAGGATGTTGTTTGCTGTGAATTGCTCATCTAATTAGGTATCATGCATATATCTTACAGATATCACGAAAACCTACTAAAAACACTCCATTTGAGAATTCTAAAACAATTAGAATTTTCTAATTGTAATTGGAACCATCAAGTTCTCACAATTATAATTTGGCCCATAAATTATAACTAATTATAATTTGACCACATCAATTTTTCTTTCCCGTAATTAACCCCACTATGTTATCAAATAACATCTTGAGTATATAATCCTCTATTGTGTGTGACATATTAGGTTTCCCAGTCAATTAGTAGCTAACATGAATTAATTCAAATGTCTTTGATATTAATAATCCATAATTAATTAGAATTAATCATATTAATTCTAATCAGGATTGGTTTATTAATTCATCAATTAATAAACTCATATTCCGCATATCATGAACGGTATCTAGCAACACATCATGACCACCCAAGAGTTCAGGAAGTCAAGTGGCTTGACATGAACCCTTCAATAACAAACTATAGTGCAATTAACTCCTTTCACCATACAATATCTCATTCGGTCTGGAGTACAGAATTAGTGCCAACTCCCTCCAATATATATATATATATATATATATATATATATATATATTAATTCTGGCCCGAATATAATAGTACTTGTACCAGGAACCTACTATTCTAGATGTGTATCAATTGGAACTGTTTCCAATACACAGACGTCTTGGCCAAGGACTTCTTGAGTAGTAATTCCTACAAGTGGCCATGAGATATTCACCCCTACTATTAGGAGTGGTGAATCCTTTATTGACCCTCTCAACTACTTTCGTTTACCTTACAATATACCCAATATCTATCCTATAGGCGGCCCTCGATCTGGCTCCAGAGATTGGAATTAAAGCACAATGCTCAGCAAACAAACTACCTTAGAGATCTCAAGTCTAAAGATACTTGCACATTTGCTATATTGAGATTATATCACTGGCACTAAATAGTTATCCATATGATTATCTCATTGCTAGGTCATCCAATATATTTGTTCTATTAATAGGTATCCACGTGTTAACTTTGAGTATCTCAATACTCACAGATATGAAAAACACCGCCTGATCAAATCAGGAAGTCTAACACATGTTAGTCTTAATGCATTAATGATGTCCTGTCTCCTTAATACTACGACTAGGGACTATTTAAGTACTAACACTATATAGTGTAGTAGGAGTTCATATCATGATCTCTATCATGATTTTCTTAACACAGTGTTGTACTAAAGACTTTATCTAACAGTTATTTTATACTAAAGTAAACAAAAGATACTGTAGGATAAATAATGCCTTTTATTAAAATAGAATGTGTCATATACAATGTACAAATGATTGCCTCTAGGGTATAACACTAACAATCTCCCATTTGTACTAGAGCCAATCATTCATGTATCTAATACCGAATGACTCAACATGCCTTTCATGTTTCTTTTGGGATAGTGCTTTTGTAAGTGGGTCAGCTATGTTCTCATCCATGAAAACTCTCTCTATCTTTACATCATTTCTATCTATGATCTCCCGTATCAAATGATAACGTTACAGTACGTGTTTAGATTATTGGAGAGACCGTGGCTCCTTTGCATGTGTAATGGCTCCGTTGTTGTCACAATACAGAGATATTGGACCAACAACACTAGGAACTACACCTAATTTTGTCACGAACTTCTTGATCCAAATGGCCTCCTTAGCTGCTTCAGAAGCGGCTATGCACTCAGCTTCTGTCGTAGAGACAGCAATAGTCACTTGTTTGGAACTCTTCCAACTTATTACCCCTCCGCACAACGTAAACACGTAGCCGAATTGTGATTTGAAATCAACTTTGTCAGATTGAAAACTGGTATTAGTATACCCATTTATTTTCAAATCACCTTCTCCATATATTAAGAACACATCCTTAGGCCTTCATAAGTACTTAAGGATGTTCTTTACAGCCGCCCAATGACCCTCACTAGGGTCAAATTGGTATCTACTCGTCAAACTGGGAGCACAAGATACATTGGGCCTTGTACATATCATAGCGTACATGATAGATCCAATTGCCGAAGTATATGGAATCTTACTCATGTGATCCTTTTCAACTTATGTCTTGGAAGACATCGACTCTGAAAGGCTTACACCATGTGACATGGGTAAGAATCCCTTTTTGTATTGATCCATGCTAAACCTCTTTAGCATTTTATCTATGTATGTAGACTGTGAAAGACCTAGCAACCTTTTAGATCTATCTCTAGTTATCCTTATTCCAAGAATATAGGTTACTTCACCAAGGTCTTTCATGGAGAATTGTTTGGACAACCAAACTTTAACCATTTGCAAGACAAGTATATCGTTTCCTATTAGCAATATGTTATCTACATAAAGCAATAAGAAAACGACTGTGCTCCCATAGACCTTCTTGTATACATAAGGCTCATCCATGTTTTGAATGAAACTAAACTATTTGATTATTTCATCAAAACGGATGTTCCAACTCTTATAAGCTTGCTTAAGTCCATAAATGGACCTTTGTGGCTTACACACCTTTATGCTATCATTAGATGTGAAACTCTCAGGTTGTGTCATATACACTTTCTCAATTAGATTTCTATTTAGAAAAGCTATTTTCACATCCATTTGCCAAATCTATAATCATATTGAGTAGCAATGGTTAGGAATATCCTGATAGATTTTAACATGGCTACTAGTGAGAAGGTTTCGTCATAGTCAATACAATGTTATTGACGATAACCCTTCGCCATTAGTCGTGCTTTATAGGTAACTACGTTACCATGCATGTCCGTTTTCTTCTTGGAAACCCATTTGCACCCCATAAGTTTAATTCCTTTGGGTGAATCAACCAAAGTCCGTACTTGGTTGTCGTACATGGAATCCATCTCTGACTTCATGGCCTTAAGCTATTTGCTAAATTATGAAATGTTTAGAACATCCTTGTAGGTAGTAGGCTCATCTTCATCTATGAGCAATACGTCAATGTGGTCACTAATGAGAAATTCATATCTCTCAGGTGCCATACGTATCCTATTAGACCTACGAGGTTTTTGTGTAGTAGAAGGTTCATCTATTCTCTCAATAGATGTGGGATTAGATGGTGATTCTTGTTTGTTTGATCTTCATGAACTTCACTAAGTTCAATTTTACTCCTACTGTCCCCTTTGGTCATGTGCTCCTTCTCTAAGAAGATGGCATGCTTCGAAACAAACTCTTTGTTTTCAGAGGGTAGGTAGAAGTAATATCCTACAAATAAACACTTGTCATATTTACTATCAAGTTTGTCTGACTGTGGCCTTTTAACAAATGTAAGACAACCCCATACTCGTAAGTGAGATAACTTTGGCTTCTTACCAAAGAACATCTCAAATGGGGTAGAATCAACCGATTTTGTCAGAACTCTGTTTAGTATATAAATAGAAGTCTCTAATGCACACCCCTAAAATGATTTTGGTAGGTCTGCAGAAGCCATCATGGTTCGTACCATGTCTAGAAGGGTTCGATTCCTTCTCTCATATACACCGTTATGTTGAGGTGTATGTGGTGGAGTCCATTGAGATAATATCCTATTATCTCTAAGATAACTCATAAACTCTTAGCTTAAGTATTCTTCTCCTCGATCAGATCTTAGAGTCTTAATACTTTTGCCAAGTTGTTTCTCTATTTCATTTTTGAAGTCTTTAAACTTATCAAAGGCCTTAGATTTGTATTTCATTAAATACAAATACCCATATCGTGAGAAATCATCGATAAAGGTTATAAAATAGTTATAAACTCCTCTTGCTTGTATTGACATTGGGTTACATACATCAGAATGTATGACTTCTAATAACTCCTTGGCCCATTCTCCTTTTCCTGAAAAATGAGTTTTAGCCATTTTACCTAGTAAACAAGACTCGCATGTGTCATATGATTCATAATCAAATGATCCTAAGTCACCAAACTTGTGTAACTTAGAAACATAATTTTTGTTTATATGGCCTAAATGACAATGCCATAAGTAAGAGGTGTTAGAGTTATCTATTTTAGGTTTCATATTATTTATATTGAGAATTGGATTATCTAAGTCTAGAACATATAAACCATTAGCCAGAGTTGCTGAACCATAAAAAATATCAATCAATGAAAAAGAACAACATTTATTCTTAAATATCAAATGAAATCCATTTAAGTCTAAACACGCAACTGAGATAATATTTTTCATTAAATTTGGTACATAATAATAGTTTTGTAATTCTAGAACTAATCCCAAAGGTAGATTCAGCTCGTATGTCCCCATAGCAAATGCATCAACCTTTGCCCTATTTGTAGTACGTGAGTCCACGTTGCCTTTCTCTAGCCTTCTACTGCCCTTTAGTCTCTGCAAGTTATTGCACAAATAAGATCCACACCCAGTATCTAATACCCATATCTCATTTCTAAAGGTAGTATTTATCTCAATCATAAACATACCCAGAGTAGAAGTAGAAGTGATTGCAAGCTTCTCTTTCTGCTTCTTGTCTTTAACCGTCTCCAAGTAGGCCTTGCAGTTGCACCTCCAGTGGCCCATCTTCCCACAATGATGGCATGGGCCCTTGGTAGCAGCGTCCTTCTTCTTCACACCACATTTGGGCTTCATGGGAGCCTTCTTCTTCTTCTTTTAAACTTTCTTCTTAGAAGAAGAAGATTATACCATTAAAATTGTATTGCAATCCTTCTTCATGAAGGACTCCGCAATTTTGAGAAGATTTATCAACTCAGGAATGGTGGACTCAATCTTGTTCATCTGATAGTTAATCATAAATTGTGAGAAACTATTAGGTAAAGACTGTAGAATTAAGTCAATACTTAAGTCATGATCCATCGCGAACCCGAGAGATCTAAGCTTCTCTATTAAGCCTAGCATCTTCAGCCTATGAGTGGCCATAAAAGAACCCTCTGCCATTTTGCAACGGAATAGTTGCTTCAAGATCTCGTATATCTCAGTTCTGGCTTGGGCGTCAAATAGTTCTCGAAGATGTAGTATAATCGATTGAGCATCCATATGCTCGTACTGTTTTTGTAACTCAGGAGTCATGGATGCCAACATAATACACGATGTTGTATCACTATCCTCCTTGTGCTTTTTGTGGACAGCATGCTCATCAGCATGAGCATCTTGGGTTGGTAGTGGTGAAATAGGAGCATCTAGCACGTAGAGCAACTTTTTCGATTTGAGAATGATTCTCAAGTTTCAATACTAGTCAAGGTAGTTTGATTCGGTTAACTTGTTGGTCTCCAAGATGCTACGTAAGTTTAGGTTTGTAGACATGATGCAAGTGACCTAGATGTAAAGACAGAAAGGATTAGCTATTGTATATGTATATGAAATGCAAATAATTAGGACTTTAATTAAACGCATTTTTACTCCACTATTTTACTTAAACTAATAGCCCCCACTACTGATTCGGGAAAGCTCGTTGGAAGCTTTCCTAGTGGACTAGTATCCAAATTCCTCAAGAATAACCTTCGATTTTTCCAACAAGCCACCCTTGAGTTCATTGGTAGGTATCTAATACCAATTACATCATATGTAATTACCAGATCATTGGGTGATTAACAGCTTTTAATCTTAAAGCCTTTTGAGCTACTCTAACTTTTCCTCTAAATTTTTAATGCTTGAGTTTGCCTAACCGGGATAAAGAATTCTGTTAAACCCGACCCATTAATCAGGAATTTAATTTCAAAGGAATTTAATTCCATAGCTTGAACATGCCCGATATCGAGTAGGCTTAGGTTTGCCCAACAAACTGGTCTTGAAAAAGGACTCTCGTTCTTATTATATTAACGGAAGGAATTAAGTTTAATATTAATTGAGGAATTTGTTCCTTTTAGTGATTTCAACAAATGACATGCATAAAAATCAATAAATCACATAATTGATAATCATGGTAATAGAGCGATTACGTAATATGGTTATGGACTTTTCCCTAAATTAATTCCTTTGAGCCATAAAAGCAATTAATATAGTTAACTCTATGTGTCCATGCATGATTTAAGTAGAAGGTCTTACCTTCTCGCCTTGTTTTGGTTGGCATATCCAAAATAAAATAATTCTACTCCTATCTAACTTATGTAAATTAATTACATAATTTCCTAAAGAGAGAAAACCTCGAGTTACATTCGAGGGGAATTAGATGAGAAGAGAATTACACAAGAATTCTAGAGAAGACAGGACACGCAGGCCCTATTTCATAAAAAAAAAAAAAACCAAAACTATAAAATGCATGAATAGATATAATTGGTTTTAGTCCATAACCATCCACCATGCCATTAATTATGCTTAAAAAAAATAAACATATAATTTTTATTATTCCAAAATCACTATTTTAGAAAAATAAAACAAATTCTAAAATCAATATTTTAGAAAATACATTAATTTTAAATTTCCAAAATCATTATTTTGGAAAAATAAAATTGTTTGTCTAAAAACTAATTTTGAGAAAATAGTTTTAGGTCCCGTCTTTGGCAGCGAAAATGGCAGTCCCACTAGTTAGTTAGTGGGCGGGGGTCAATGGGGCAGCGCCCCTTGAAAGAAAACTTTATTTTACTGCCTCTCATCAAATGAGATTTTTCTCTTTCAAAATTCTATTTTAGCAATTATTTGGGCTTGCTGGAACGTCATGGATTAGAATAGAATTGACGCCGGTTAGGAGCCAGAGGCGTCGCCGGCTGCAATCTAGAAGGATTGCTGTATTTTTTTTTTTTAATTTTTCCAGAAACAATTTCTGGAGCCTTCGTCTTCTGGAATGGTTTAGTGAGAACAATTCTCAGCAGAATTTTTTTCTATTTTGAAGCTCAAAACAACAACTAATTTGTCAGTTTAAACAAAACAAAAACAGAAGATTAAATTCACAGAAGGAAACGGAAGGCAAGAACACATGTTCACAGAAAACATTTTTCCTATGAAAAACCTGTAGCACATACAGAAAATAATTTTTGACAACTTTTG
The DNA here is from genome assembly GCA_026120185.1 of Voacanga thouarsii. NCBI lineage: Eukaryota > Viridiplantae > Streptophyta > Magnoliopsida > Gentianales > Apocynaceae > Voacanga > Voacanga thouarsii. The sequence continues at coordinate 333,235 of JANUWF010002328.1, forward strand.
ATATATGCTGTAACTATTACACAAGCATATTGTGCTATGAACTCAACCCACATCAAATTCCAAATCCAGAAATATCCACAAACATTTTTTCTGAATGAAACCAGAACAAGAGAAAGCCTTTTGTATCAAAATGAAAACAATTTTCATCCAAACAAAATCAATACAGAAAACTATTCATACAACCTATGTATTCTGCAATTACATATTCCAGAATGCAAGAACGACTCAGAACTGAAAACAAGAAACCCACAATGCTCGAAACGATTTTGACTCAAGTGAAAATAATTTTTCACAGTGACTAGAGACATACATGAATACATGAAACAGCTTTCACAAAAAAATAAATAAATAAATAAAGTCTACAAACCACACATAGTAAGGCTCTAATACCACTGTAAGGTATCTCATGCATATCATATATGGTGCAGCGGAAAGAATAAGAACAAGATACCATCCCAGTATCTGCATACATATAGAAAACAAGACATAAAGAAAATAAGATCACCTTTCTAGTGAGTCCCTGTCGTTAAAATTTTCCTTTCTCGTCTGAGATGCGATCCCGCAATCCTCTTGAACAAACACCACAAGAGTCGAATGTCCAACCACAACAATTACAGTGTGTGATTATCTCTAATAAAAATTCACATGGAGGATCACTCTCAAGCACCAAGATGTTTCTATGCTAGTAGAAACCAAAAGGCAGCTAGGGTTTATGGTTTTTCTTGTTTGCAGAAGAACAATGAGAGAGAGAGAGAGAGAGAAGAAGAAGGTTTTGGAGGATGTTGTTTGCCGTGAATTGCTCCCCTAATTAGGTATCGTGCATATATCTCACATATATCACGAAAACCTATTGAAAACACTCTATCTGAGAATTCTAAAACAATTAGAATTCTCTAATTGTAATTAGAACCATCAAGTTCTTACAATTATAATTTGGTTCATAAATTATAACTAATTATAATTTGGCCACAATAACTTCTCTTTCTCACAATTAACCCCACTATGTTATCAAATGACACCTTGAGTATATAATCCTCTATTATGTGTGATCTATTAGGTTTCCCAGTCAATTGGTAGCGAACATAAATTGTAACACCCCACCACTTAGGCCCAGCAAGGCCGGGGATGTCGCCCCGTCCAAAGGATAAGGGGTCTTTATAACTAGGACACACAACAAAAATAAAAAAAAATACTTTGAAATTAAAACTTATTACAACCCAAAAAATTCAAGAACAAATTCAAAATAAATTGTTTACTCTCATCCCTCAAAGCATTACATAAAATAAATAACATAAAATCTTCCAAAGCAAGCAACAACTAGCTATTCATCCCCATAGCAGGATCGACTTGAAATCATGGTAAAAAGGGTGATGAGATAAAAATCTCAATAAGTCCGTGTGTGCTTTGAGTGTTTAGGTAAAACAGTTCATGTATGCAAGTTGAAACATTTCATAAGAGAAAATGCTGGCAAGCAATAAATAAAGTTAAAATAAAGAGTGGCATTTTCCTCTTTTCAAACCATACAAGTGCCCAATAAATACAACCACTCAAATAGGCGGCCATGGGTACCACACGTTGGGCCCCATGCCCATACAACGGTAAGAATACCACACTTTGTGCAGACTGACAAAAGGTAGGTGTACGGCCTACTGGGTAAGATACTCCTCATTCTCTACATCCAAACAAAACCGGTTGTCCACTCCGGCATCACACAGTCCACATGATTGAAACTTACTAGCTCAGACCGGCATGACTAAGTAGTACTGTCGCTTTTCTCCTGCCAGAAGACTCGCTCTTGCTCTTCAAAACTAGTACTATTAGCCTACCCTTATTGAGTACTCAACGTTAATTGTTCCACTTAGGAGAAAACTGATAAAACATAGCTTTACTTGAAAATGGCAATTAAGGGTTTCTAAAGTTCGTGACAAAAATGGTTTTAGAAAGAGGTTAGTGTTTGAGTAAAACTGTTTATGGTTTTTCAAGTAATTTGTTTGACTGAAATAAGAAAGAAAATGGTCCTCAATTGCCTTTGCAAAATTAGTGTTCACATACTCCGTGTTTGTCTTGCTATAGTAACCTTTTACAATAAACAAGTTTTATGCAGGAGCTTACTTGATCCTTTGCTTGAGCTAACTTAAAGATCTTCCAAAGCTGACCTAACTCCGCCTGGGGTAAACATAAGCCATAATTAAACTCAAGCCAAATTTGCTTTTATAAATAATCCTAGTTCAACTTCCTACAATCATGACCCTAATGTTGCAAACTTTAAGGTTAAATAAATAAAAGGATTTTATTAAATAAATCTAGTTTGATAATAAAATAACTATGGATTGTGAAATAATTATTAATAAGTTGTAGATATAAATCTTTGTTATTAATAAATAAACTAGGGTTTATTTGATAAAGGGTCCAAGTCCAAGATGATATTATTAAAATAATAAACTATTACTATTCTCTTAATGAATAATTAATAGTTAGAAAATAATTGATAAATAAAATTAATAATAAGTAAATTTTAATATATTTTGATTAAAAGATAAGAAATATATTTTAATAGTATTTATGAATATATGACTTATAAGATTATTATTTTGCCTATCATGATTATTTTTATAAAAGGCTTTATTTAATATTGTTATTATATATAATATTTTTATATTTTAATTTTAATAGAAGATATCATTTATTTGGCTAAAATTCCACTATTTCATTTAACAATCCAATTCCAAATCTTCCTAGGGTTTTCGAAATCATTAGAAGAAAATATAGCATTAATGTTTATTAGTGTAATAAAATTGGCTAACTTAAATAGTTTAGGAATAACAAGGTCATGATCATAATTCTCCTATTGCTAACCATAATCATGGACATAGACTTTAACTCCAATCCACAACCATTCAATTCATGAATAAAAGTATAGATCCATATCTACCATCACATGATCCAAACACCACTAAACATACTCATATTCATGGCTTTAACAAGAATACAAGAATATAAAATCCTATTCACCAAAGGTGACATAATATTTACCATGCTTAATCATCCACACTAACTCACAACATGAAGAGCATGCAACAAACCCTAAAACATCATAAAACTCAACCATGACAAATCATCCTCAGACTTCAATCCCAACTCCATTATATAAACACATACTCAATCACCAATCATATTCCATCCTTTTCTAATTACATCTAAGAGACATGGTTTTAAAATTAAGGAGAGGGTTAAAAAGATATACCCAAATGATGACTACCTTGATGAAGTCTCAAGAGAGTCCACAGGCTTGGAAGACTTGATCTGACCAAGAAGAAGAAGAGAAAATGGCCATGGTTGAAACAACCATTTCGGCCGAGAGAGAGAGAGAGAGAGAGAGAGAGAGAGAGAGAGAGAGAGAGAGAGAGAGAGAGTATTAGTATATTTCATTAAAGATCGAAGAGGAAGAATGATGAACATAACCGTTCATATTTACCTTGAGAGTGTTCTTGAGTCTTCAAGAAAATTCTGGATTTTTCATCCAAAAGTAGAGTCTTGATTTCAGCGTTTGATGTTATAAATAACAGAAATGGATTCTAAAGGATGAGTAGATGTGCTCTGGAGTTTTTGGAGAAGATTGGAGGTGTTTAGAGTAGTCTTAGGTTTGGAGAATGGTAGTGTGTGTTCTTGGTGTTATTTGGAAAAATAGAGAGAATGGAGAGAAGCTGGACGAAATTCTGCTAGATGGAGTTGGCCAAATGTATGGAAGAATCCTTGTGATTGAATTTTTAGATTAGGGAAAAAAAGGAATGCTGATTGTTTGAAATTCAAAAAAAGTAATTTAGGGAGTGAATTAAGGTAAAAGATATAGTAAGAATGGCTTGGTTGATGGAAGTCTTTGGGAGCTTCAATGGCCGACTGGTTTGGCTGGGATTTTGCTGAGATGAATGATGTTTGAATGAGCTATAGGGTGGCTGAAATTCAGAGTGTAATGGTGGAAGATTTTATGGTTGTTTGAAGCTTAATCCAAGGAGTTTTCATGGATCAATTTGCTAGAATTTTGAACTTTAATTGGAAGCTTGATTGTAGTGATTGATAGAGTGATTTAAAGAGTAGCCATGGAGCTTCATTCGTGTAGATCAATGGAGAAGGTGATGGATTTCAGTTCATAGCTGACTAAGGTTGGTTTTACAGAAAATTGGAGTGAGTTTCGGATAGGGTTGAAGAGGGAACAAGGCTGGAATTTCTGGTTGTTCATTCAAGAGGTTTGCTAGAATTTTTGTGCAGATTTTCTGCAATGTTCCAGCTGACTTGCAGAAGGTTTAAAGGGGTATTGAAGGGTTTTTTAAGGCTGGTTTCTAGCCTTCTTTATGGAGGAAATACAGAGATGAATTACTGGTTTGAAGGCTAGAAGAAACAGCTTGGTTTTTGAACTGTTATGCTGCGAATTCTGCCTAGAATTTTTTTCTAGTTTGCACATTTTTGTGCAGTCCGAATTTTGGCCAAAGTTTTTAGTCTTCAAGCTGATCAAGATGGCTATTTTTCTGGCAATATTTGAGTGGTAAAAATGACTGAATATTTTAAAAGTTGGACTGACCAAGAAGCTGGAAAAATTTTCCAGATTACTACATGAAGAAGATGAACACTTATAGTGTGAAGTTTGAAGGTTCAACCATGGAGATTAATTCTCTTGGGAACCTTCCATAACCCCTTTCCCATTTTCAGTCAATAAGCTATCCTCATATAGACATTTTTGAAACTCCAAGATCAAAGAGTCTTGCTGGAATTTTCTGGAAATAAAAAAAAAATGGCTTGGATAAATTGAGCAACTTAATTGATAAAGAATTAAGGTAGGCTAGAGAGCAAAAAGGGTATGAATCCCTTAAGAGTTTTTGTAGGGTATAAGAGTAGGATTAGGACATTCCTTTCATGTCTCCCCTAGGACAACACTCCTACTCCTTCTTATGGCCTACATGGGACGAAAATATCCACCTATCTAAAATAAAATTTAATCATGCCAAAACTTAAATGATGGGATTTGAACTCAAGACCTTAGAGATAAATTCCAAAGCTCTAACCACTAAACCACAACAACTCGTGCTCTTATTTTCTCTCATAAATATTCTTCCTATTCAATCCCCAAGCTATCTCCCTATTTCCCCTTCAAGCAAAATTGCCATTTTGCCCTTTCTACTCAATAAACATAATTAAGCCTTCTAGACTATAAATCACGATTCCAAAACATATAAAATCATTCAAAAATATATTTATACATGCAAGAAAATATGATATACATCCCGACCCCCTTACTTTAGGGTTGGTTTTAGATGGGATTTCACATAAATTAATTCAAACGTCTTTGAGATTAATAATCCACAATTAATTAGAATTAATCATATTAATTCTAATCAGGATTGGTTTATTAATTCATCAATTAATAAACTCATATTACGCAGATCATGAGCGATATCTAGCAACACATCATGGCCACCCAAGAGTCTAGGAAGTCAAGTGGCTTGACATGGACCCTTTAATAACAAATTACAGTGCAATTTACTCCTTTCACCATACATATCTCATTCAGTCTAGAGTACATAATTAGCTCCAACTCCCCATAGAATATATATATATATATATATATATATATATAAATACACACACATTAATTCTTGCATTACTCTAAATGTACCAGGAACCCACTACTCTAAATGTGTATCAATTGGAACTGTTTCCAATACATAGACGCCTTGGCCAAGGACTTCTTGAGTAGTAATTCCTACAAGTGGCCGTGAGATATTCGCCCCTACTATTAGGAGTGGTGAATCCTTTATTGACCCTCTCAACTACTTTCGTTTACCTCACAATACCCAATATCCATCCCATAGGCGGCCTTCGATCTGGCTTTAGAGATTGGAATCAAAGCACAATACTCAGCAAACAAAGTACCTTAGAGATCTCAAGTCTAAGGATACTTGCATGTTTGCTATATTGAGATTATATCATTGGCACTAAATAGTTATCCATGTGATTATCTCATAGTTACGTCATCTAATGTACTTGTTCTATTAACAAGCCTCCATGTGTTAACTTTGAATATCTCAATACTTACGGATATGAGAAACACCGCCTGATCAAATCAGGAAGTCTAACACATGCTAGTCTTAATGCATTAATGATGTCATATCTCATTAATACTACGACTAGGGACTATTTAAGTATTAACACTATACAATGTAGTAGGAATCTCATACCATGATTTCCTTAACACAGTATTGTACTAGGGACTTTATCTAACAGTTATTTTACACAAAAGTAAACAAAACATACTGTAAGATAAATAATGCCTTTTATTAAAATACAATGTGTCATATACAATGTACAAATGATTGCCTCTAGGGCATAACACTAACATTAACCATATTGATTTAGTATCCTTACCACAACAAGGACAAGCTTTTTCACCTTTCATATTCCACCCTGACAACATTGCATATGTTGGGAAGTCATTAATAGTCCTAAGTAACGCAGCCCGCAATTCGAACATAAGCTTACTTGATGCATCATATGTTTGTATTCTATCATGCCACAATTCCTTTAATTCCTCAACTAAATGTTGCATGTAAACATCAATTTTGTTACCATGACTTTTACGACCATCGATTAAAATGGATAATATGAAGAACTGCTGAGACATGCAAAGCCATGGAGAAAGATTGTATGGAATAAGAATAACGGGCCATGTACTATAAGCTATGCCTATTGTTCTAAATTGGTTAAATCCATCAGCAGCAAGACCTAGTCTAACATTGCAACATTCACTTGAAAATATAGGCCATTTCTTATCAAAATCATTCAAAGCAAGAGAGTCAGCTGGATGCCTAAATACACCATCACTAACTCGTCCCCTAGTATGCCACTTCATTAGAGATGCAGTCTTAGAAGACATAAATAGTTTTTGCATCCTTGTTTCACTACTATTCCTTTCCCTCCTACCTTGTATTGAGGAGCTTTACATATCTCACATTCATTACAATTCTTATCCACACCTCCAAATAACATACAATTGTTGGTGCATGCATCAAATATCTCACAACTAAATCCTAAATCATCTACAATTTTTTTTACATCATAGTAAGAAGGGGGTATTTTTGCTTCTGGGAATGCCTCTTTCAATAACTCGAGGAGCATTGTGAAAGTATCAGTCCATCCATTTGTCACCTTAAAAAGCAACAAACATACAATGAAAAAGAGTTCATAAATTTCATACACCGAAGGAACAACTCATATTCAGCATCTACTACTGATTTGAAAAAGTTTTTAGTGCTCTAATTTTCTCCAATTAAGCCATCATCAGTTAGTGTGTTCTCATTAGAAGGTTGATTATCATGGATTCCCATAGCTTCATGAATCATTTCAGTCATATCATCCTTCCAATTCATGTCATTTCTTACTGCATTTTCTGTAGTTTCATTCAAAGGGACATATGTTTCACCATGATAAATCCAATTAGTATACCATTGCCAAAAACCATTGTGAATACAATTTGAAAAAACATCATCCCAAGTCTTGAATTACCGATTTGGACACTTGTTGCACGGGTATCTTTGAATTAGCTGGCCTATTTCTGGAAGCAAACTCTAAGAACTTATTCACACCAGATATGTATTCAGATATCATTCTCTTTGGCAAAATTACCCAACTCTTGTCCATGTTTTTTTCTTTTGTGTGTGTGTGTGTGTTTTTTTTTTTTTTTCTTTTTAAGAATCTGTCATGTGTAAAAGAGTTAAGAAGGTTTCTCAATAAGCCATTCAAGGAAACTAACATATAATGAATACACATCTTAGACTTTTGTCAAATAAGAGAAAAAACAAGTGGCATATGTTAAATATACAACCACATAATATTAAAAAAAGTTTGAAAATCAAAAGAAGCACAAATGGAAACAAGAAATATAATAATTTATTTGAAAGATGCCTTAGAAACAAGGAACAATTTAAATTTCCCATTCCAGATAAACCAAGACTTACATAAATGTAATTACACAACCACATACATTGTTATAATTATAATGAACTTCGGAGAAAGTTTTCAATATTTTCATATTCCTAGTATATTCAGGGATTCGTCCATGGAGTGGAAATTCCTTAGTATACTACAATGTACATAACAGCATATAAAGCCCATAAATGTTTTAGAATTTAAAATTTTATAAGAAAGAGGATATTTATTACACGGTTTCAGGGACTAGGTTTCAGAGTAGAGTACCCAATTTCGTTTGTGCCGCAAATAAGAACTCTGATAATTTAATTAAATAACTAATTTCTCACAAGTGATACAGATTTTAGGAGTACTTAGCTTCACCATTAGATGTGAATACATTTTTCACAGTTATGACAAGATAAAAATTATAAATCAAAGAATCCACATTATTCCACATTGTAGTCCATGTGAAAATCTATGTGCAAAACTTTATAGTTCTCAGGATTTTAGTATAAATAAGCAGCCGACACCTTTGGTTCTCTCTCTAAGCTCAGAATATTGAATTGACATCTATTGTTAATAAACAAAAAAAGAGGACAATAGTTGGTTGTGCACCCTATATTGCATCTTTTTTGTAACCATACGTACAGACTAATGCAATGGGAAAAAGAACTATCTTTTTGCTTGTAACTCTATCTAAGAATAAGTCAAATTTAACAACCTTTTTCCTATATGGCTTCCCATTCTTTCTTTCTTTCATAAGGAGTCTTTTAAATGTTATACGGCTTCAGTTGAGCTCGATAAATGCTATTTTGCTGCACTAAATTACAAATTTATCTCATTTATCCCTTGGGGATAGTTTTAATTTTTTTTTTAAATTAAACTTTTATTTGAGCAAAAGGAAAGAAAGAACTGAAGAAATTTTCAAAAGTTACAACTACAATTGAAGAGGACAATCGAGACTGGAATAGGAAGGATTATCTTTCTCCTAAGTAGATAAGCACAATTGAGATAGACCAATGTTAAGTAACATACAAAATCAATACGGTAGTTCCAGCTACAGATTCTACATTGACAAAAACCCTCAATGAATAGCAATAACAAAATCCCCATGATATCTCTATGTACGCAGCACACACAAAGCTAGAACTGTTACATTTTGAACATCATAAAGGAAGGAAATTTTAAATTTGCTTCATCCATCATATTTGACAAATAGAAGATAAGAAGACTCTTCAAGGCGTGATATCATTATATTTTAGTCTTAAGAGGTTTAGCAATTATGTTTTCTCTCACATATCAACTTCCTTCTTTAGTTTCCTGTACATTTCTTCTCCTGCACCGAACTAAAGGGACTACAAATTTCATTGTTATACTAGACATTTCTTGAGCTCGATAATAGCATACCATAATAGAGTGTTTCACCTAGACCAGATTATTTTATGGCCAGATAAAAGTGCTCACATAATATGCAGCTCCTAAATTGTCTTAGTTCAATACTTAAATTCAAAATTTCAACAATCAGTCATTACATTTCCTTTAACTTTGGATCATAAATTTTAGGGCACAGACTTGATGGAAAAGCAGAACAGGAATAATCATCTAAATGCAATCAATCCAGTATTGATTTAATATAAGATAATAGAATAAACTGCTATAAAAAAAATGTGCATATTGATAGCACAATTTCACAAATGTTTTCTACTTAACTGGTAGGAATTCATGAATTTTCAGACCCAAGAAATTCATTCTAGATGAAGAGTGGTTGTATCAAAGTGCAAAACTCGACAAAAGGAAATTGCAGTTAATGTTGAATTCAGCTACATGCATAAAATTCCAAGCTTTTGGTTTATAACTAAAAAATTACTACCTCACATTTTAAATAAAAAAAAAAATCACTCCAAATACGGATATCATTGATATAAAATTAGGGGTAGGTTTTCTAAAATTCTATAATCATAATATGAAATTACTTGCGATGAGCTGAATGAAAGAACAAGAAACGCATAAATTAGAGATTACTGAAATCAGTTAGCTACGCCTTAGATTCGACAGCATCGTCGCCAAGAAAATGGCCGCACAAATTCAACTGCGAGCCAACCTTCCTTCGCAGGTAGCCTAACTGAGTTCTTGCTCCGAAAGACCCAACAACCAAAGAATGGTCAATAACGGCCAAAAAGATTAAAAATGAAAAAATTATTTTCTAAAAAAGGGGTATCATATAACTATCATACTTTAAATTAGGCTTTTTTTTTTCCTCCAAAAGTTTTGAGTAGCATTTAAATAATTATAATAGACATAAAAGAAAAAAGACAAAAACAAAAAAGTTGTAGATAGAAGGTCATCAAATTAAACTTGGTCCCCAAGCCTCCCCTCCCCCCCCGCCTTCCAAAAAAAAGGGTTTAGGTAAAGTGATGAAATTAAGATTTAGGTTTTTATTGAAAATTAAAAAACTAACTCTAAAAAAATAAACTACCATGCATACAATAGAATTCTAGGCATGTTAGATGGATAATATGGCTATTTACAACAACTTTTATGCAATGCAATAGTCACGTTGCAAATGATACCCGAAATTTGGCCATTTAAGGCTACCATATTTGCATCAAATGATTTTTGTTGCATCTAATTGCTTATTTACATTTAAATATGTTTTGGACTCAAATACTAATTAGCCGTCGCAAGAAGAAGACTCTAATGAAGTCTTACAGACCATTTACATCGGCGGCTACTGTAGTTACAAAAAGTACATAATTGCGACCAAATACGCCCCACGCAAAATGATTGTTGCAAATGACCAAATTTCTAATAGTGATACTGAAACCCCATAAATCTCAACCTTAGAATTTTATTGAAATTCAAACAAACTTAACTTAACCATTGGACCAAGAATTGATAGGACTTAAATGTGTCTATATTTTTCTAACTATTTGAGGTGAATTTGTGATGTTTTTTAGTATAATAGATATTCAATTCCTTTACTTTTTGATATTTTGGTGATACTTAGTCGTAGGAAGTTTTTTCTTGAATTTTGTGTGGAAATTGCAGAAATCAAAGATGAGTTAACAATAACCAATTTTGGACTAGTGCCAGCCTAAGGAGGTTAAACCAATGGTGGCTCTATTCTAGAAAAATAGAGAAAAACAGGGGAATTGAATAGCTAAAGTTGCGGGAGCAATAGAGTGTTGGGTATCTCATACATATCATATATGGCGCAGCGGAAAAAAATAAAAATAAGATACCATTCCAGGAACCCAATATGTGTGGAAAACAAGACATATAGAGAACAAAGGTAATAGCTTTACCTTTCTTTGTGCGTCTGAAAAAAAAAATTTCTTTTTCAAGTCTGAGGTGCAATCCAGCAATCCTCTTGATCAAACACCACGAGAGTTGAATGTCCAACCATTATAATCACAGTGTGTGATTATCTCTAACAGAAATCCACACAGAGGATCGCTCTCAAGCACCAAGATGTTTATGTGCTAGCATAAAACAAAGTGGCTGCTAGGGTTCTTCTTGTTTTTAAGGAAAAATGAGAGAGAGAATAGAAAGAAGGGAGTCGTGTGACCTAGGGTTTTTGGAGTTGTTTTCGTTAATCCCATGTATTAGGTTTTCGTGCATATACCTTATATGTCACGAAAAAAATCACTGAAAAATTGAGAATTCTAAAACAATTAGAATTCTCTAATTGTAACTGGAAACATCAAGTTCTCACTAAAAAACTTGAGAGGGGGAGGGGGGATGAATAAGGTTTTTGGCAAGCTAAAAACTTTTTCTGATTTGTCTAAAATGCAGAATAATGTGTTGGGTATCTCAGACTCGTATCCTATACGGCGCAGCAGAAGAATAAAACGAGATACCATTCCAGAACCCGCATATGTGTGGAAAACAATATATAAAGATAACAAATGTAACAACTTTTACCTTTCTTTGATCGTCCGAAGAACAAAATTTTTCTTCTTCAAGTCGAGGCGCGATCCAGCAATCCTCTTGATCAGACTCCACGAGAGTTGAATGTCTAACCACTATAATCATAGTGTGTGATTATCTCTAATAGTAATCCACACAGAGAATACTCAAGCACCAAAATTTCCTGTGATAGCAGAAAAAGATGGCGGCTAGGGTTTCTCAAGAACAATCGTGAAAGAGAGAGAAGAGAGAATGTTAAGTGTTGCTAGGGTTGGAGTCGTGTCTTACACAAAATCAGTTAGGGTTTTGAGTGTATCTCTATATCACACAAAAAATCATGCTCAAAATATACTCCAATCTCAGAATTCGAAAACAATTAGAATTCCCTAATTTTAATTGGAAACATCAAGTTCTCACATTATAATTTGGACCATTAATTATAACTAATTATAATTTGGCCATAACAACTTCTCTTTCTCGCAATTAACCCACTACGTTATCAAATAACATCTTGAATATATAATCCTCTATTGTGTGTGACCTATTAGGTTTCCCAGTCAATTGGTAGAGAACATGAATTAATCCAAACGCCTTTGAGATTAATAATCCATAATTAATTAGAATTAATCCAATTAATTCTAATTAGGATTGGTTTATTAATTTATCAATTAATAAACCCATATTTCTAAATCATGAGCGGTATCTAGCAACACATCATTACCACCCAAGAGTTCAGGAAGTCAAGTGGCTTGACATGAACCCTTCAATAACAAACTATAGTGTAATTAACTCCTTTCATTATGCAATATCTCATTCGGTTTGGAGTTCGGAATTAGTGCCAACTCCCTCCAGAATTAATTCTGGCCCGAATACAATAGTGCAGGTACCAGGAACCCACTACTCTGTATATTATTTGGAACTATTTCCAATACACAATCGCCTTAGCCAAGGACTTCTCGAATACTAATTCCTACAAGCGGCTATGAGATATTCGCCCCTACTATTAAGAGTGGTAAATCCTTTATTGACCCTCTCAACTACTTTCATTTACCTCGCAATGTATCTAATATCCATCCCATAGGCGGCTCTTAATCGAGTTTCAGAGATTGGAATCAAAGTACAATGCTCAACAAACAAAGTACCTTGGAGACCTCAAGTCTAAGGATACTTGCACGTTTGCTATATTGAGATTATATCATTCGCAATAAATAGTTATCCATGTGATTATCTCATAACTAGGTCATCCAATAAACTTGTTCCATTAACAAGCATCCATGTGTTAACTTTGAATATCTCAGTACTCACGGATATGAGAACCACTGCCTGATCAAATCAGTAAGTCTAACACATGCTAGTCTTAACACATTAATGATGTCCTATCTCATTAATCCTACAACTAGGGACTATTTAAGTACTAACACTATACAGTGTAGTAGGAATCTCATATCATGATCTCTATCATAATTTCCTTAACACAGTGTTGTATTAGGGACTTTATCGAATGGTTATATTACTTAAAAGTAAACAAAAGAAACTGTAAGATAAATAATGCCTTTTATTAAAATACAATGTGTCATATACAATGTACAAGTGATTGCCTCTAGAGCACAACACTAACATAATGATGATCACCAAGTTGCTTGGACGGACTTTATGGAAACATAGAAAGTTATCCAATAACTTGTAGATGTAAATCCAGATTTAGACAAAGAAAGAAACTCAAAGTAGTAAATGAATAACAAAAAGAAGTGAGACAAGGAATGTATAGTGGTTCGATATACTAAGATCTACATCTACTACCTTAAGCTCACACTTAAGTATTTTCAACCAGATTTCATTTACTTCACTTAATGAAATCAAACAGTACCATATACAAGAGAGGATCACTAAACTAGGTTTTCCAAAACCTCTCAATCACGCAATCACATCATAGATCACCCCTACTAGGTTTTACACCACAACCTTGATGCATACATCAAACAAGGTTCTCCCCAATGGGTTTTACACCACAACCTTGCACTACAACAGAGATTTGAATATCAATAGAATAGTAAAGAGCTCACTTATTTGAGTAGATGTTCACTCGGATACAAAGCATAAGTACTTTTACCTTTGATACAAAATGAATTCACTTTGAAGCATTTATAAAAGGAGATTTTTGAAATATTGAGCAATAGTATTTCTAAGAGGAATGTTTCAAAAATCTTGTCTCTAATCTTACTTTAGAGGCTATTTATAGAGCCAAAAAGTGAAGTACCAACGGTCATAAAGAAATGGCTATAATTTTCTGTTTAAACTTATCCGTGTTTTGGACTTGGGTTTTGCACGATAATGCATCTAAAATATAAGTACAAAATGACACTATTTCAAGCAGAAACTTTTCAACACAGTTTACAGGATTTTAGATGAATCTTTTGGATTCAAACTATTCAATCCAAAATTCTGAGATTTTCAAAAAACTTTGAAATCTTCTCTTTTGGTGCTTCAAGGTAAAGTCAAGTGAATCAAGAGATAAAAAGACATAGGAATTAATAGATATACCATAATAATCCTTTCTAGTCAAATATTCTTCAAAACGGACTTTTTGATATACAACTTCATATATTTCGTTCTTCTTTTTTAATCTTCCGAACTTGAATTCAACCACGGAAGAGTTGCCAAATATTCTTATCTCGATACCTTAAAAGAATAGAGGTCAAACATGTCCTATCACAATAGATTAACAAGTTAGTCTATATCAATGTTTGTCATAAGTCAAAACATAAAAGAAAGCCCTTAGGGCTAACACTCACAATTACAATTTGACCATAAATTATAACTAATTATAATTTAGCCACAATAACTTCTCTTTCTCACTATTAACCCTACTATGTAAGCAAATAACATCTTGAGTATATAATCCTCTATTGTGTGTGACCTATTAGGTTTCCCAGTCAATTAGTAGCGAACTTGAATTAATCCAAACGTCTTTGAGATTAATAATTCATAATTAATTAGAATTAATCATATTAATTCTAATTAACATTGGTTTATTAATTCATCAATTAGTAAACCCATATTCACATATCATGAGCAGTATCTAGCAACACATCATGACCACCCAAGAGTTCAGGAAGTCAAGTGGTTTGACACGAACCCTTCAATAACAAACTACAGTACAATTAACTCCTTTCAGCATACAATATCTTATTCAATTTGGAATAAGGAATTAGTGCCAACTCCCTCCAGAATATATATTAATTCTGGCACAAATATAATAGTACTTGTACTAGGAACCTACTATTCTAAATATATATCAATAGGAATTGTTTCCAATACATAGTCGCCTTGGACAAGGACTTCTCGAGTAGTAATTTCTACAAGTGGCCGTGAGATATTCGCCCCTACTATTAGGAGTGCTGAATCCTTTATTGACCCTCTCAACTATTTTCGTTTACCTTATAATGTACCCAATATCCATCCCATAGACGACCCTCGATCTGGCTTCAGAGATTGGAATCAAAGCATACTACTCAGTAAACAAAGTACCTTGGAGATCTCAAATCTAAGGATACTTGCACGTTTGTTATATTGAGATTATATCACTGACACTAAATAGTTATCCATGTGATTATCTCAAAGCTAGGTCATCCAATGAACTTGTTCCATTAACAAGCACCCACATGTCAACTTTAAGTATCTCAATACTCACGGATATGAGAGCCACTGCCTGATCAAATCAGGACGTCTAACACATGCTAGTCTTAACGCATTAATGATGTCCTGTCTCATTAATACTACGACTAGGGACTATTCTAGTATTAACACTATATAGTGTAGTAGGAATCTCATATCATGATCTCTATCATGATTTCCTTAACACAGTGCTGTACTAGGGACTTTATCTAACATTTATATTACATAAAAGTAAATAAAAGAAACCGTAAGATAAATTATGCCTTTTTATTAAAATAAAATATGTTATATACAACGTACAAGTGATTGCCTCTAGGGCATAACACTAATACAGAGTTGACCTAGCGCCGACTTGGAGAAGCTGGACCGGCAACGACCCTACCCTGTTTTAAAGTCAGTAGAGATCAAATTTTATAATTTCTGAAGTATTCTTTTGGGAATCAACTTATGCACAACCTAAGACTTATGTGGATAACTTTTGGCAACTAAGAGGCTAATTTAAATAAGAAAAACTCAAGACAAACATATGAATTCATGGATTAAAGTTGAAAATCGCTCATTGAAAGAGAATTCATTAAGAGGATCATTGTTTTTGGGAGGAGTCTTCATAGAAGAAGAAGATGAATGACTTGTCTATGAGTTCCTATCTTTTTTCTTTATTTTCTTTTCTTGAACAAAATTAAGCTTAATGATGAATTATTTTTAGATTATCTTTTTTAGAGATTATGACTTTGTATTAATTTTATTGATTTGATCAATTAATTGCTGGTTTATAGTATTTGATTACTTGGCTTTTATTTTTCTAAATTGATTAATTTTTTATTCCTTCTAATTAACTTTAGAAAGAGGTTAGAATTGGTTTCAATTTAATTAATTCTAAACTTTTTTCTTAACTAACTCAATAAGAGGTTAAGTAAGGAACTTGAATAATCAAAGGTTTATTAATTTCACCTAGAGATAGGAGAATTAATTGATTTCATGTGTTTATCACATAGAGATGGGGGTATTTGTTAAAAGAATTGTGTTAATGCATATTTTGGTTGTATTGGTAAGGTAGGGATATCCACTGATTTAGGTAAAAGATAGTAAAATCATAACTCGAAAAAGAGTGGATTCTAATTTATTCCTTCATGATGCTATAATGGTAATTGATTGTGATAAGTGCTAAATTCAGTCATTGTTATGTCTTTAAGGATTACAATCTAATTACACATTTTTCTATCCTTGACTTTGTAAATATTTTATTTGATCACTATAATTGGTAGGTTAAAAATCGGATGAGAAGTAATTAGTATTTAGTTATTCCTTGAAGATTGATACTCGTTAATACCCTATATTATACTTTACAATGAGTATATTTATTCATATATGTGATTTAGAATTAACATATTAATTAAAACTTAAATAGAAATTCACTTGAATATGAATGATTTTATATATCCAAATCTAGAACATCAAGAATAACCCTAATATAAAAGCCCAACTTTTTCCCATTTTTCCAACATCTATTCGACAACCTCATCCCTCTATTTCTTATTTTCTCTCTTTGTTTCCAAGAGGAAAACACTCATCTCAGCCCCACTAGGCTGGCCCACCAGCTTCCTCTTAAGAGGAAATCACTTCCTCTTGTGTTTCCTTCTAGCCCGAACACTTTTCAGACACTTCACTTGGTCTTTTCTTCTTCACACTTCAAGAAAACATCCTTTATTTGGTTCTTAGAGAGCTGCCATTTTATGGTTTAAAGGTGAATAAATACCCCAAGGTAAATCTCCAAAATTTCCTTTCATTTCCCTTCTTCTTCAAACTGAAATGAAATCTTGTTGTCCCTTTTGTTTTCTTACATAAAAACTCAAAGAGAAAATTGAAATCTTGAGGAACAAAGCTCTCTTTTTGGCTGTTTTTCTTGTGGATTATTAATCTTCAAAATGTAAGCTTCAAAGAGCTCATCTTTCTCTTTTATAAAAGCCATGGCCGAAAATGGTGCATTCTATCCAGCTTGGGAAAATTTTGATTTTAATACCATTTTCTGTGAAATGTTAACAGAACGATGGTGTATTTATGCTAGGGACATGTTATATTATATGTAGGAGAAGTCTTTTATGTAGAAAAAGCCATTTTTGTACCTTATTTAATGCATGAGCAAATAATGATGCATTTTGTCCAACTTTGGGAAACTTGATTTTTATGTCATTCTTGGGTGAAATGTTGATGAAGGGGAGATGTATTTATGATAGAGATATGTTATACTATGCGTAGTTGATGTCCCTTGCATAAAGAACGTAATTTTCCCTCTATTATATGTGTATCCCGAGAAGAGTGCAATCTATCCAAAAAATGTATCTTAATATATAATGTTATATCCTTTGTGATTTTGTGTGAATAATAGGGTGAATCACGTGATGTTATATACTACAATGTGTGTGTAAACTTGTTCAAACAAATAGCATGATTTGATATGGATATTGTATGTGATAATAGTGTGATCAAAACAGAGTATTGCTGGACTATTGAAAACTCAAAATAGGTCTCAAATTTATGCACAAAAATTGAGTACCCTTTGCTAGGGTTGAATTTTTTTGAGTGATTTATGATATGTTGGGAATGTAATGATGTGGCTTTTGCATGAGAAAAATGGAAGAAACAAACCCTTATAATTTTTGCAAGTTGGCTCTGCATTCTGCCCAAGCACAGTGATTTTGCCACCAATTTAAAACCCCAGAAAATACCATTTCCATTTGAATTTAGCCATGAAACTTTTACTGTGCAAACTTCAAGATGTTAAAAAATTTTGAGAATAATAATCACGGAACTATCATTGGTAGATTGAGAGAAATGAATTTTTGAAAATGGTCACACAAGACTGCCTAATTAGGTTACTGTTCCTATAGTGAGCTTTGTAAAAATTATGTGATCCATTTTTAAGTGGAATTTTGGAGAGAAAATTATTTATTAATTCACATAACATCAAGAGGTATCCAACTGAAAAGTTTCACAAAAAAATAAAGTGTTTTGCTTAGGTAATTAAGGTGATTTTTATAATCCCTATTTTACCATTGTCAGCAAAGTTTTGATTTTTAAGAAAGTAGTGAGTTTGTAGGTAACTGTGGCTATAAATGTATTGAGATTTGCCTTAATTAAATTTTTTGAGATACTTAAGTTACTTTAAAATATTTTTAAGGGAGTTTTGATTATCAGAAACAAATTATACGATTTTGGGTAACGATACCCCTAAAATAGTCACTTTTGCAAATAAGAGTGATTTTGAAATCTTACAAATATATTTTATTGCATTAATAGTTTGGCGAAATTAATGTTAATCATGTAACTTATGTGAAATAGCTTATAATATGGGTTGTGATTATGTATAGTAATTAGTGTTTTAATGTAGCAATGAGGGTTTACTTGGTGATTAAGATTTTGTTCGACCATTTGTGTAAAATTGAGGAGTTCTATGTTTAGTAATATTGTTGATTGCCTTAGAAGGCTATTAAGGTTTGTGATGAGATATTTCTACCACTAGAATCAAGTGTCTTAGAAATTATTTAAAACCTAAGAAATCCCCTAATTGCCCTAAGAACTTGTTTAGAATTTTATATGAGACACATAAATAGGAAATTAATTCCTATATATTGTATATGGTAGACTTGGTGGACATATATGGAGAAGGAGGGGCAAGAGCTTAAATTAAATTGAGAAATGCTTGGACGAAGATAAGTCCTTGCATTCCAAGTACTTTTTTTTTTTTTTAAAATGCATATTATGAAATGTAAAATTGATACAAAAATACCATGTTTAAATTATGCAAAATTTACATTCAAATGCATACATAATATATGCATAATTCTATGAAATGTTTTATAATAACGGCATGTAAATTATGATTTAAATTATGAGCTTGTAATATTGAGAAACATTTATGCATGAAAATAATATCCATTGAAATTAATGTGTCGATTATGATATCATGATTTGTTTGTGCATAAATATTATTTTATAATGTCCTATGAGTATTATGATTATGGAATTGAGCCATGCATCAAATATATGCGACGCATGAAAATATACTTATGTGTTTCATGCTTGAAAAATATTGTAAAAATCATGACATGAGTTTTATACATAATGGCTCCAAATATTATTATGGCAAATTATGAGAAATAAACAAATATGCCTTGAATAAAATTTGGGAACAAATATAGGAATATTTGTTGATGAGTGCTAAATATATATATATATATATATATATATATATATTCTAGTGTTTTTATACTGTAATTGAGGTAATTTCTTACTCAAATCACTACTCATCACACCATTTTCATCTTGTTTTTATTAGGAAATGAAAATTGCCAATTGGATATGAATAAAGATTGAAAAAAAGAAAATGGAGCAAAAATGAAAAAGCACTTGGACAGAAAGCTGGAGGCCAAGGGAAGTCTTCCTTTAGCTATCTAGGGGGAAAAAAATGAAGAAGCCAAGGAATGAAAATGGCGGCCCAAGAAAGTGCAACTTCCCTCAGCCACCGATATTGCTTAATATGGATGCCAAAGAATAGGAAGTTGGGAACATAGGAAAGCTTAACAACCTTAGGTGGCCAAGTGTTCTTTTTTTGTGCTAATTTTTCCAGAAAGTTAGTGGCCTAGGGCGGCTTAACATCCCTAAGCTGCCTAGGAGTTTTCGTTGGTGCCACAATTCCAATAAGTTGGCGGCCTAGGCAAGTTTAACATCCCTAGGCCACCTAATTGTATCCTCAGAAACCAAGTTCACAAAAACTTATCGGCTAAGGAAAGCTTAAGTTCCCTAAGCTGCCTTGTTTCTAAAAGACTTGGCGGGCCGCCCATAAGTGAATTTAGCGTACTGTGCAGCATATTTTCGAAGACCCACGAATCCTTGGTTATATATTCAAGCTTCTTTGCACACAACCAAGAGAAAAGTTTAGAGAGAGCATTGTTTCTCTCAAGATCCCTAGTTTGATTAGTTTGCACACAAAGAAAATGAGGAAGACCAAGGCTTCCAAGGAAGATGAAGAGAGGGTTGCTTGAAGATCTCAAGAAGAGGAAGTAAATAGCTTGTCAATAAGTTCTCTTTTCTCCTCCTTTTGTAATCTAACCTTGCAATTTTCATACTAAGATTTGATTTTTAATAGTAATAAAAGGTTATACCCTATTTTTTATGCTTGAGGATGATGTATATTTTCATCTATACTTTTTACTCTATGGTATTTGGTTTTTTGTGTTTATTAAGTTATCTTGGTTGAGTTGGGGGTTAGTTGAATAGCTTCAATTAATTGTTCTTTCTTAATAATTTCGAGAGATGGGATTAAGGTTCAAATGTGCACTTAGCTAATTTAACATTTGATATCTTTTAGTAACCCGAAAGGGAGGGTGGAAATTAGAGATAATAACCAAAGGGCTTGTGAGATTGCCTAGAGATAGGAAATTTGTGACTTCCGAATAATATGGGATTGTGAGTGGTGATTAAGGTATCTTTAGGTTTAGTTGGATAGGTAGAGATACCGATTAATCGAATTTGGAGATAGAGATCTCATAATTTGAGAAACATTGAGATTGAGTTGTTTGACTCACTCCAGCACCTAAAATTTGAATTTATGGATCATAGGGGTATTTAACTTTTAGGTGTTGTATGAGAGAATATATTTTGTTATATGGGTCTATCTCTTTCTAATTCTTTGATAAACTTGTGACTTGCTCTTGTATAAGAACTTGACTTTTCTCCTAGTGTTCTCAATCATGTATACTTTACATTTTTATTTGGCTAAATAATAAGAAGAGAATGAACTAGGGGATAATAGTCATGGTCCCTTAGGTTCTTCAATACTTGCCAATGATACCATTACTACATGATAGGTGCACTTATCTATATGTGCATTGTATGATTAGGCATTTCAATTAATCAAACTTGAGTGTACTTAGGGCACTTTTAATATGAATATTATATATGCCGTTGCCGGGGAACGACTGTGGCTATATACTAAGGACTTTAATTCTTACTGATTTAGCCTTGTATTTATGTCTATATTTGTATATATCACTAACTTATTTGTTAATACTTGTTTGTGCTGTTGTGAGATACTTATTTTGGCCAAAATTGTAATTGAGAATTCTTTGATTATTATTATTGTTGCTGTGAAATCTATTCTTTTGGACTTTGAAGTGATTTTATTTATTTATTTATTCTTTAGATGAATAAAAATGGTTGTGGAGAAATTGCTGGATTTGGAGATTTTTAGCTTAATTTCATTATGTTAAATGGATTATGTTAAACATGGAATATGATTGGTGTTAAGGAGATGAGGTTTATTTTGCTTGAAATTGGGATTTTGAAGGTGGATATTTAGATATGATATGTGGATTTATCTTTTGGAATTGCCTTGGGATTTTTGCTTAAACTCTTCATTTTGTGGATTTAGAAGTTTTTGTGCTTTTATTGACTATGCATTTTGATTTGAGGTTTGGAGATTAATTTGGAAGTAATTTTATTTTGATTTTTTCTTGAAAGGTATTTCCTCTTGTATATGATAAGAGAATTCAAAGAGCTATCGTAGATTCTGATCCAGAGATAGAACAAACACTGAGAAGATTAAGGAAGGAGAAAAATACTGCACAAAGAGAAAGAGCATTTGTTCGCTTTGAAAATTAGGAAACATGGCAAACTTTGGTAGTGATGTTGGAATCCATGGAGATAAAGTTAAAAGGGAGATAAAAATGGCAATGGGAATGGAAGGCGAACAATAGGAGACTATGTGAGACCTTCACTTCATGGAACGAAGTCTAGCATCTTAAGGCCTAGGGTAGATGCTAATAATTTTGAGTGGAAGCCTTCTTTCATTCAAATGATACAGCAGACAGTGTAGTTTGATTGGCTACCTAATGAGGATCCCAATACACATATTACAAGCTTTCTAGAGATATGGGATACCTTGAAATTGAACTGTGTGTCTAAAGATGCTATAAGACTAAGACTCTTCCCTTTTTCACTACGACATAGTGCTAAATCCTGGCTTAAATCCTTTTCTCCTGGTTTGATTACTACATGGGATGACTTGGCATAGAAATTCCTTTCAAAGTATTTCCACCCATCTCGTATTGCTAAGCTTAGAAATGACATCTTTTCATTTGCTCAGATAGAAGGTGAGACATTATATGATTGTTGGGAGCATTGGAAGGAGTTGTTGAGAAAGTGTCCCCACCATAGGCTAAACTTAGGCTTCCAAATGCTTACATTTCATAATGGATTCAATTTTGCTACAAAACAACTCCTAAATGCTTCATCCGGAGGGACTACTTCAACCAAGAGACCTAAAGAATTGAGAGATTTCACAGAGAATATAGCCATGAATAACTGCTTTTGGGGGAACCCAAGGCCAAGGACTCGAGCACAAGGGATGCACAATATAGATGTTATGGTAGTGATGGAGGCCAAGTTGGAAGCATTGACCAAGAAAGTTAAGAAGATGAATATTGCGCCAAAAAGCCCATGTCATAAGTTACGATTTTTGTGGGGTGGATATCCTAACCATGAGTGTGAAGGTATGAATTCAATTGGTGAGCAAATTGTGGAACAAGTAAATTATATAGGAAATGCCATCAAGCAACAATAAACCCTATGGGAACATTTCAATCCCAGTTAGCATAATCACCCTAACTTCTCATAGGACAAGGCCAACCATTCTCCCAACATGTTCAAGTTTTCCTAATGGCTAGACCTCAAATGCCTCTCCCCTACCAAGCACCCCCTCATATTCCTCTTCCTCCTCCGCAATGTCCACTAAAGCTTTCATTGGAGGATTTGGTAGTTAAGTTAGTCTCCTCTACTGACTCATGCTTTCAAGGAGTCAAGGCATCTATGTGTAATCAAGAAGCGTTAATCCATAATTTGGAGAACTAAATTGGCTATCTTTCGAAGCTCATATCCAAGAGACAAAATGGAATTTCACCGGGAAACACCGAGAACAACCCACGCGATGAGCTAGGAAGCCATGATTTTCTTTCTCTAGTTTACTATCATACTTGGATTTTTATTTATTTATTTTTTTTTTTTGCCTTATTTTGCTCTTTTATTTTTCCTAGTATGCATGGTTGGCTTTTCTTATGGTTTATTTTCAGTTTTTGAAGTGCTAGAAAGAGATTTGCATGGACCAATTTAATGCACTATTATTATACTTGGTTTGGTGTATATTTTGATTCCTCTCCTTAGCATTAATTTTTGCTTCATTTTGCTATTTTTATAGGAGTTTATAGCTATAATTGATGTGTATATGCATATTTATCTATTTATTATTATTATATTAAAAAAGCTAAAATTGTAAAAGAAAAGGGTCTAGACAGCCTAGGGGAACTTCCCTAGGCCGCCAAGGCCCTGGGAAGCTTAGGAAAGTTTCGTGGAGGACTAGCCTAGGCCTAGGCCACCCAAGGGACCTCCCTGAGAAGCCTAGTGTCGGTCCACCCATAAATGGTTTTTTTTTTAGCCAACATATGTTGGCATTTTCTTCGCTACTTGTTTTTCCTTTTATCTTGTTTTTACCTTCTCTATTTGTCTTTGTCTTTTGCACCGAATCCATACATACACACAAAACTTTGTTCTTTTTTTCTTTTCTTCCTTTCGTCCTTTCTTCTCTTTTCTTTTCAATACCCATTTTCACTCAATTCTTTTGTCCCATTTCTCCTTGGCTTTATGCTTTCTCTTTGACTGATTATTCCTTCCCACGTGATGCTTTGTATTTTGCTATCTCTTGCACCAAATTCATTCACACATACACATTCCTTCTTTTCTTTTCTTCACTTCATTTTCCTCTTCTCTTTTCTTCACGTATTCTCATTTCATTTTGCACCTTCTCTACACTGCCTTTTTCTTCTTCCTACCCGTCTCCTTTCTCTATTTACTCACTCATTTTCGAACCAATTTTCAAACTCCCCCAACTTTAGCTTCTTCTCTTTCAATGTCCTTGTTCAAGGACTCTTTCTTTTGCTTTAATTTCCACCATTTTCACCAACACCCACTTCACGAAACACTTCTATTGTTACACAAATTCGGAGCTTGAAAGAAGTAAATGTACTATATCAAGCTAATGAGAACACCAATCTTTTAATTGCTTCAAAGAGCTCAAAAGATGAAGTTTTACCATTTTTCTTGTAAATGCAATATTGTGGCCTCTTATTCTCTCTCTTTAATTTTATTTGAAATTTTTAAGTTAGAAAAATTGTTAGATTTAATGCTTTATCTTGAGTATAGTCTAATTTTCATAATTTAATATTTTTTTGTGCTTTTATTGGAATAGTTGCATTTTTTGTGAAATATTAAATTGAGAAAATTGAGAAATGCATTATTGTTATTTTTTTTAATGATCTTGATTTGTGGAATATTTGTCATTGTAGATTATGTTGGGAATTCTCTTAATGGTTGTGGATAATTGTTGAAGTAGTGAAGTTGGAATGTTGATTTTTGTTAAATTAGTGGGAGGGAACTTTTTCTTAGATTAGTTTTTAGCCAAGAATAAGTGGCTTGTTGGTGAGTTTTTGCAGAAGAAAGTGCTTGGAGGTTATTGATTAAATCTTGAGAACGAGTGCATTTCCTTGAATTGATCACATTTCACAGCCTTTTGTTCCACAATGCCTAGGTACCTCATTAATAAGACTTGTGCTAAGTGGTACGCCCAGAGAATCTTGAACAAAATTGTAGTTGAGAAAACAAAAGGTTGGAACCCTATCACTCAATTAGAGGGCCCCTATTATCTTGACTTGGTGAAGGAGTTTTATGCAAACATGCTTGATAAAAAATAAGGTCACTTTACTCATATAAACACCATAGTCAAGAAAATCCCTATTCATCTTATGAGACAAACTCTAACACAGATTCTTAAAGTTCCTGATAAGGGTGGTTAGGTTTTTGTGGATTCATTCAATAAAAAAGTATTTTCAGATGAGCACTGGAATTCTGACAATGCAAAAGATGAAATGGATTTGAGATATAAGCATACCATGCAGTCATTTACTTTGCAGACTAAGGTTTTGTCACCCCAGTTATGCTTAGTTGTTTATTTGCTTGGGTGGAATGTCTGTTCCAAAGTAAGTGCTATTAATGAAGTAAGGGTTATTAATATATATTGTACTCATAAAATGCTACATTCGGATCCAATACCCTTAGCATCCCTTCTCATCTTGTTTATGCGTGAATTGACTACACATAGTAGCCCTTCCAAGTCTTTTAGCTTCCCTTAGTTATCACCTGAGTGCTTCTTCATTTTGGTGTGGATTTTTCGAGGGAAATATCCATGCCCACATAGGAAAATGATTTAGTTTTAGATTTTACACTAGAAAATATGGGCTATGTTTATGATAAAAATACTAAGAAATAACTAATATCGAGGGAAGCACAAGATTTAGATGTGGAAGAAAAAGATGAACCTCCTCAGGCTTCACAGTCTCGAGCTACAAGACAAATAAGTCTAGAGGATTTTTAAGCGAAGATAAGGACTGCTATTGCCTAATTTCACATAGAAATGGCACACTTAAGAATTCAACAAAGTTATTTGAGGGCCATCCAACTCCAACATAGTGACTAATTCACGCAGCAAAGCATTTATATGGAGCATGACCATCACTAGAAAATAAGTCAAGAGAAGCAGGTGCAATGACGATCTAAGACTTTAATCCATATTGAGGATCAAGTGGACCAACTTTGGATGGGTCAGAGCAAGATGATATCCGGCGATATAACACCAATAACAACAATATTTGGAAAATATTTGGGATGCAATGTCTAGAAATGAGGGATCATATGGAGGAGGAAGACCATCCACTTCAGGAAAAGGCCACTTTTAATTTTGGTTTTTAGGGATTTTATTTACATTTTCTTTTTTTTTCTTTTGACTTATTTTTGTATATATACATTTTTACATTATTATTTCTTACATTTTGATATTTACTGTATTTAACTTCTCTTTGGTAGTTTAGTTTTTCTTTTCTTCTTCTGATAAAAATATTCTTCTTCAAGGAGCTGCGATCACTTGAGGAGTATTGCTAACCCTCTTTTCCTTTTATTCATTTTAGTCTGATTTGGATATATTTATTGTTATAGTTGTGGCCAATAAGGATATTACCTAGTTTAAGTGTAGGGAAATGGCTATTTAATATTTTCTTCAAGTTTTTATTTTGATTGTGAAATTCTCTTATGATTTTTGATGATTTTAATATTCTCTTCAAGTTTTAATTGTGATTGTGGAATTCTCTTATGATTTTTAATAATTTATGTACAACTTTGAAAAATGGGCCAAATTTTTTTTTATTTTGGATATGTTGGGCTATGATGGTATTGTTATTGTATTTCCTTTGGCATGAGAATTGGATTTAAAATATTGTTGGATGACTTTTTTTAAACTAACTTGTACATTAGGTGTGAAATAATTAAATCTTGAGAATTTGAATTAACCTTGTTTGGGCTTTATAAAAGTGATGCCATGTTGTTTCTTAGGAACGGAGGTGTTGTTTGTGATAAAATATACCTATAGACTTTTAAGTTAATCTTTGTTCTATAGTTACACGACTTGTCTTTATTCCATGTTTTAGTAAATAAAGATTAGGGTAAAAAAAATGAGAGAATAAAATAAGATAGTAGAAAATTTGAAATGATTCAAGAAGATAAAAGATTAAAAAAAGAGCTAAATTGAAGTTACACAGCGTCGCTGAGATCACTGTGTACACAGTCGTACACTACCTGAATGTCAGAATTCAAAATATTGGAAGTCCAGGCGTAGTGCCCATCACTTTTCACATTGTCGTGCATAATCAGGATTCAGAAATGTCAAAATTTTTGCGCTCCGCGGTGCTGTGTAGCTCACCCTCGATGCAGTTGTGCATGTTTACACTACAAAATGAATTCAAGTGCTACAATGACATTTCAAGGCTGATATAAGAATATCAAAGCATGCACAGCAATGTGCAAAACACCTTTTATGGTGCTATGCAACATCAGAGATAACTCCCCTATTCTACAGAATTTTAGGGATTAGAGAAAATAACCTTCAATAGGTAGACAAAGAGAGATCCACTCACAAAATACCTCTAAAAACCTCTTAGAAACACAAGGAAGGATTTGAGGAGAAGAGGAGTACTTAAAGAAAGATTACAAAGTAGAAGAGAAACTTTGTCTATGAATTTTTTTTTCTCCCCTTTGTAATTTGATTTTGTGGATGTTAAATTTACTTGATTAGAGTTGTAATTAAGGGATTATATCCTATTTTACTCTTGTATTGGATGTTCATTGATCTATTGATTTCTATTTTGAGTAATCTATCACTTAGGTTTAATTAGTTGGATTGATTGATTGGGATATTCTCTTATATTGAACTTGACAAAGGATGTTGAAATGGGTTCTCTTTTATGTTAATCTAATAGATTTTCTTTCCCTCAATAAAGTTAAGAAAGAATTTGGGTGGATTGGTTGTGGTAGATGAAGTTATGGGGTCACCTAGATATAGGAACGTTATGGTTTTTTTAGCTTGGATTTAGATTTCCTTGATTTTTATGCATCCTTGGGTTTAATTTTTTTATAGATGTCCACGGGTTAGATCTAAAAATAGAAATTCACTACTTGAGAGAGAGTAAATTTTACATTATTTTGAAATCTTGTCAATGCTTGAATTTGATCTCAATGTATTAAATGATGATTCATATTTGAGTATTTATGGAGAAATTCTTTTTAATTGCATGGCCAATCTCCTTTTCTTACTTCAATCCTGCCTTGTGATCTTCTAGACTTTACCTTACAAATTGGGTTGACGTATTCATATGGTACTCTTTTGTACTTAGTTAGTAGTAATTAGTCATTTTACTTCTTATTTTGGTAGATTAAACAATAGAACTTTTGTGAAAGTGGGGGTAGTTCAAGTCCTCTTCCAATGATCTTCATTACTTACCAACTACACTCCATACTATATAATGGTATACTTGCTCAATTGTAAGTTTGTATGTGATTTAAATTGACATTTTAATTTAAAAATTGATTAAGTATTGGATATATTTTTTTATTGCACAACACAAGCACACCTAATAAGTTTTTGGTGCCATTGTCGTGGATTATGTGTGAATATCTTAAAAATATTTGAGTTTTGTTAATTCAATCATTTTTTTTAGTTTATTTTAGTTATTTGATGTATATATTTCTTTGTAGGAAATTTTTGTATATAGAGGACCTTTTTTTTGTATTTTTATCTTATTAATTCTTGTAAATACTGGTGTTACTAACTTTCTTTTTTGGTTTTTGGTACATTTTTTCTAATTCATAGCTTATTTACTCATTTTCTGACTTTACTTATTGATATATTCTTATTATACTAATTTATTGATCATTATCTTATCATACTTATCTCTCTTTTAATTTGATTGGTTTCCTTGCAGTTAAGTTTTTCTTTGTGTTATTTTGTTGGAAAAATATCTTGTGTAAGTGAAACCCCACCTAAAACCAACCCTAGAGTAAGGGCGTAATGATACATATCATATTATTTTGCATGAATATATATATATTTTTGAATGATTTTGTGTGCTTTAGAATTATGATTTATAGGCTAAAAGGCTTAGTTATGCCTATTGAGTAGGAAAGGTAAAATGGTAATTTTGCTTGAGGTTAAAATAGAAAGATAGCTTGAGGATTAAATAAGAACAATATTTAGGTGAGGAAATAAAAACAAGAGCTGTTGTGGTTTAGTGGTTAGAGAATTGGAATTAATCTCTAAGGTCATGAGTTTAAATCCCATCATTTCAGTTTTATCATGATTATTTTAATTAAGGTTGGATTTTCGTTTCTTGCATTCCATAAAAAAAAAAAAAAAAAAAAGGAGTGTTGTCCTAGGGGAGATGCGAAGGGAATGTCCTAATCCTATCCTTTTGTCCTAAAAAGAATTCTAGAAGAATTCTTGTCCTTCTATTACTTCTAACTTATCCTAACCTCTTCAACAATTAAGCTTGTTCAAAATTTATCCAAATCCATGTTTTTAATTCCAGAAATTTAGCAAGGATTCTTGGTCTTTGAATTTCAAAAATGATTCTTAGAGGTTGGAGATTTGACTGAAAATAGGAAAGGAGTTCAGGAAGGTTCCCAAGAGAAATTAATCTCCATGGTTGAGCCTTCAAACTCCACTCCATAGTGTTTATATCCTCCATGAAAGAAATTTGAAATTTTTCTAGATTCTTGAGCAGCCTAACCTTCAAAAATCTCAGCCATCTTTCTTACTCAATTACTGCCAGAAAAATGGCTAATTTATTCAGCTTGAAGACTAAAATTCTTGTGCAAAAACCAAACTGCACAAACCAGAAAAAAAATCTGGGCAGTTTCGCTGCATAGTAGCCTGAAATCGAAGCTGTTTCTTCTGTCTTCAAACTAGTAAATTACCTCTGCTTGTCCTTCATAGAGAAGGCTGGAAACCAGCCTTAAAGGATCCTCAAACACCTCTCAAAACCCTCTGCAAATCGGGCTGGACTATTGCAGAAAAACTACACAGAAAATTCAGCAATCATTCGAACCATAACCAGAAAATTTATAGCCTTATTCCCTTCAAGCCTTGGCCGAAAACCACCCTCAAAACCTCTGTAAGTTAACCCTTGTTCAGCCATGAACTGAACTCCATTACCCCTCCACTTACTTTGCACAACTGGACTCCATGACCACACCTCAAATTCCTCCTACAATCACTTCAATCAAACTTCCATTTGAATTTCAGAATTTCTAGCATTTGCTCTATGAAAACACCCCTGGATTAGGCTTCATAACCAGAAATTCTTCTGCTATTGAACTCAGAAATTCAGCTAGCCTTAAAGCTCCATCAACCCTCATTCATTTCAGCAAAACACAGCAGTCCAGTCGGCTCCATTGTAGCTCCAAGAAACCTCCATCAATCAAACACCATTACTATATCTTTTACCTCAAAACACTCCTTAAATTTCTCCATTTGAATTTCAAACAACCAGATTTTTCTCTTCCTCCCTACACTAAAAACCAAAATCCCTGAACTCCCTCAACCATTCGACCAACCCTCTTCAGTAATTCGTCCAACATTCCTCCTCTAGTTCTCTCCATTTTTACTAAGAACACACACTACCTTTCTTCAAGCCAAAGACCACTCTAATCACCTCCACTCCCTCTCAAAAACTCCAGAATACACCTATATACTCCCTAGAGTCCATTTCTAGAATTTATAACATCAAATCTTGAAAACAAAAATTGGCATTTGGATCAAAACCAGATTTTTCTCTTGAAGTCTCAAGAACATCATCAAGGTAACCAAGAACAACTCTTTTGTTCATCTTTTTCCCTTCAACCTTTAACATATCATACTAATGCTCTCTCTCTCTCTCTCTCTCTCTCTCTCTCTCTCTCTCTCTCTCTCTCTCTCTCTCTCTCTCTGGCCAAAATGGTTGCTACAACCATGGCTGTTTTCTTTCTCCTCTCTTGGACAATTCAAAACTCTCAAGCACGTGAACATTCTTAAATCTCCATCGAAAAAATCATCAACCAAGTATTTCTTCTTAACCTTTCTTTTAAATTCTAAATTCATATCTCTTAGATATTGATCGAGAGGATAGAATATGAATAGGGGATTGAGTATATGCATATGTATGAAGGGGTTGAGATTGGAGCATGAGAATGAATGATCTTGATTAAGCTTTATGAAATTCCTTGAGAATCGAGGTATGCTCTCCATGTCTTAAGAAATTATGAATGTTTAAACATGCTAGATGTTATGTCACCTTTGGTGAATAGGATGTTATGTTCTTATTTTCATTGAAGCCGTGAGTATGATTATGCTTAGTAGAGATTTGGCCATATGATAGTAGGATGGATTTAAGCCTATGTTCATGAATAGAATAGTTTGTTGATTGATATTGGAGTATATTCTCATGAATCTTGTTAGCAATAGGAAATTTATGATCATGACCTTGTTGATTCTAGGCTATTTTGATTAGCAAATTTTATTACCCTAATTAAAATTATTACTATGTTTTTCCTCCAAAGATTTCAAAATTCTTAGGAAGTTTTGGAATTGGAATATTCAATAAAATAGTGATATTTTACTAGTCAAAAAAATGGTATCTTTTATTAAAAATAACATATATATATATATGTGTGTGTGTGTGTGTGTGTGTGTGTGTGTGTGTGTGTGTGTGTGTGTGTGTGTGTGTGTGTGTGTAACCTTTTATATAAATAAGTAAAATATTAATGACCTTGTGGACCATATATTCATAAATATTATTTATATTTATTTGTTAATCAAAATAAAAGTTATTTATTATTAATTTAATTACGTATTAATTATTAATTAAGAAAGTAGTAATAATTTATTATTTATTTTACTATTTAAGAATTACCATTTATTAATATCATCTAGGACTTAGGATTCTCCAATAATTAAACCCTAGTTTATTTATTAATAACAACACTCAAGATTTATTATTTGAATCTATAAGTTATTAGTAATTATTTTACAACCCCTAGTTATTTTAACTTTTCAAGCTAGACTTATTTTATAAAATCCATTGTCATCTAGCCTTAAAACTTAGGACATTAGGGTCATGATTGTAATAGGTTGAACAAGAATTATTTATGTAAGCAAATATAGCTTGAGTATAACCTTATGACTTGTGTTTATCCCAAACGGGGTTAGGTCAGCTTTGGAAGATTTGTGAATTTGATCAAGCAAGAGATCAGGTAAACTCCTGCATAAACTTATTTGAAGACAAAAGGTTACTATGGCAAGCCAAATGCGACATGTATGGACACTTATTTTGCAAAGGCAATTAAGGACCGTTTCTTTTTTAATTTAGTCAAGCAAATTAGTTGAAAATTTAAACAAGCAGTTTTGCACAAATACTAAACTCTTTCTAAAACCTAACTTTAATAAGAATTTTAGAAACCCTTAATTACTATTTCCAAATAAAGCAATGTATTATCAGTTTTCTCCCAAGTAGGACATTCAACGTTGAGTACTCAATAAGGGTAGACTACTAGGACTAGTCTTTGAATGGTCAGGGTAAGTCTCTCAGTAGGTGGCCACCTCTGAGGGGTGAGTCCTTCCCGGATAGGATGCCAGTTCAGTAGGTCATGCCGGTCTGATCTAGCAAGTTTTAGTCATGTGGACTGTGTGTTTCCAAAGTAGACAACCAGTAAGTTTAGGTGTAGAGAATGAGGAGTATCTCACCCGGTCGGCTGTACACCTACCTTTTGTCAGTCTGCACAAAGTGTGACATTTTGACCGTTATATGGTCATGGGGCCCAACGTGTGGTAACCCATAGCTACCTGTTTGAGTGGTTGTATTTATTGTGCATATGTATAGTTTGAAAAACAAAACGCCACTCTTTATTTTTAACATTATTTAATGCTTGCTAGCACTTTCTCTAATGAAATTTTTCCAACTTGCATACATGAACTATTTTGCCTGAAGCACTCAAAGCACACACGGGCATACTGAGATTTTTATCTCATCACCTTTTATGCCATGTTTTCAGGTCGATCCTACTATGGAGATGAGTAGCTAGATTTATTGCCTTCTTTGAAGACTTTATGTTATTTATTTTATGTGTTATTTTGAGAGATAGTAGTAATCAATTTATTTTTTATTTGTATTTGTATTTCTGGATTGTAATAAGTTCAATTTTAAGGTATTGCTTTTATTTTCTTTTGTGTAACCTAGTTATAAAGACCCATTGTCCTTTGGACAAGGCGACATCCCCGGCCCTGCTGGGCCCAGGTAGTGGGGTATTACAAGGTACACCTACCTTTTGTCAGTCTGCATAAAGTGTGGCATTTTGACCATTATATGATCATGGGGCCCAACGTGTGGTAACCCATGGCTACCCGTTTGAATAGTTGTATTTATTGGGCACATGTATGGTTTGAAAAGCAAAACGCCACTTTTTATTTTTATCATTATTTAATGATTGCCAGCACTTTCTCTCACGAAAATTTTCTAACTTGCATACATGAACTATTTTGCCTGAAACACTCAAAGCACACACGGGCTTACTGAGATTTTTATCTCATCACCTTTTATGCCATGTTTTTAGGTCGATCCTGCTATGGAGATGAGTAGCTAGATTTGTTGCTTGCTTTGAAGACTTTATGTTATTTATTTTATGTGTTATTTTGAAAGATAGTAGTAATCAATTTATTTGGATTTGTACCTGTATTTTTTGGTTGTAATAAGTTCAATTTTAAGGTATTGCTTTTATTTTCTTTTGTATGACCTAATTATAAAAACCCCTTGTCCTTTGGACGGGGCGACATGCCCGGCTCTGCTGGGCCTAGGTAGTGGACTGTTACAGTGTATGCATAGCAGAAACTTTGGTAAGGCAATGGTAGAGTTCGATAACAAAATTGAAAGAACATTTAGAAGATTACTTAGAGAATGAAAACAGAGAGCTTCAAAAATTTTTGGTCAATTGGATAATTCAAGTGAATTTGGTGAGAAAATGGAAGTTAACTAATGCGGTACAGTAATGGTAATGATAATGGAAATAGAAATGGTAATAGGAGAAGGACAATAGGTTATTATGCTAGACCCACTCTTTCTGGTACAAATTCGAGTATAGCGAGACCTCAAGTGGATGTAAACAATTTTGAAATCATATCTAACTTTATTCAAATGATTCAATTTGATAGTTTCTTGGATGATGATGCTAAGGTCCATAATTGCTGCTTTCTTAAAATTTTCTGAAACACTTAAACTAAATGGAGCATCGGATGATGCAATTAGGTTGAGGTTATTTCCATTATCCTTGAGAGACCGCACAAAATCTTAGTTGAAATCATTATCTACCTATTCAATTACTACTTGAGAGCAATTGGTTGAAAATTTTCTTGCTAAGTATTTGGCTAAGCTAAGGAATGATATTTTCTCATTTTCTCAGTTAAATAGTGAAACAATTCATGATGGTTAGGAAAGGTTTTAGGAATTGATTAGAAAATATCCTCAACATGGTTTTGACCTTGGTTTACAAATTCTTACTTTCTATAATGGATTCATTGAACAATCACTCTTAGAGAATGCAAAGATCAAAAGCTAAAGTTTAAACAATGCATATTATAGACACAATAACATCTTTGGAAGCTAAATTGGAAGCACTTATGAGGAAAGTGAAAAAGAAAAATGTAAGTCCTCACAAGCAGGTAATGAGTTGTAATTTCTGTGGAGAAGGGCATCTAAATCATGAATGTCAAGGAATGGGAGTTGGAAATGAACAACTTGAGCAAGTAGATTATTTAAGTAATGCAAGGCAAGACAATGTGCCATTTCCCAATTTATACAACCCAAGCCAGCAGAACCACTCAAATTTTTCATAGGGAATCAAGGACAAAATCAAGTGAAAGCTTAAGGTGGAAAAGCTAATTTTGCCCCAAGACCACAAGTACCCATTCCATATTGTGCACCACCACCTTCACTTCCTCAAGTCCTACCGAAGCCATCTTTGGAAGACTTTGTCACTAAATTAGTTACCTCTATTGATATACGTTTTCCAAAGTGTAGAGGCATTAATGAGAAATAAAAAGGCATTCATCCAAAATCTTGAAAGTTAAATTGGACAATTGGCAAAGATATTGTCAAAAAGACTATGGGAACAATGCTTGGGAACATTGAAGGCAATCCGCGTGATGAACGTAGAAAGCGTTGATCTCCTTTTCTACTATATTTTACACTTGAATAAATTTTTAGTTGTAGTTGTTTTAGTTTTGTTTTTTTTTTTGTTTTTAGTGATAGTTTATTGTTGCTAATTATTGCTTGGAATTTTCCTTGTTTAGCTTATTATGCTTTATGGTATTTCCTCCGTTATGCTATTTTTTGTTATGTTTCGTGATTTATATATATATGTGTGTGTGTGTGTGTGTGTGTGTGTGTGTGTGTGTGTGTGTTCTTTACATGTTTTACTTAAACACATCAAAAAAGACAGAGAAGAGAAAAAGAAAAGAATGAAAATGATTGTGAATTTTGCATTTTGTTTTTTTGAAAGTGCAAGTGTAGTGTTTATCATGGTCCACGGCACCGTGGCCTTTAATACTGAAGAAAAATTAAAAGTTTTGGGATTTCATGGTGTCGTGAAAGTCATGTGTGATGTCCCTATGCATTTATGTGAATGAAAACATTGTCATTTTACTTAAATATTATACTGCCTAAATATTTTGCACGTCCCCGTAGAGCTCATGCTTCACCTCACTATGCACCTATTCATAATTTTAACGACATCATTTTGATTTCAGGATTTCAAGTTTTGCTCTTCGACTATGACGTGCAAGTCAACGTCTATTGTGTAGCTTCGATTCTCAAAAAATAAAACACAAATTCCTTTCTTCCATTTTCCCTCCATTTCTTCCAAATCCTCGTGGTGCAAACCCTTCATCCTCAATATCTTGCCCGGTAGGCCAATCACCTACCTTTTTTGTCAGTCTGCACAAAGTGTCGGCATTCTGATCGGTTATGAGGCCCAACATGTGGTAACCCATGATCATTTCTTTTGAGTGGTTGATTTTATTGATTATGTATGATTGGAAAAGCCAAAACACCACTCTTGATTAACTAATGTTTATTGCTTGCCAGTATTTCTTTTATAAAGATTTTATACTTTGCATTCACGAACTGTTTCCACTCGACACTCAAAGCACACACGGACTTGCTGAGATTTTTATCTCATCACCATTTTTACCATGATTTCAGATCGATCCTGCTGTGGGGATAAGTAGCTAGATATTGCCTGCCTTGGAAGATTTTCTGATAATTTATTTTGTGTAGTGCTTTGGGGAGATGAGAGTGGATAAATTTTATTATGCATTTATTTTTGGTATTCTTGGATTTATTCTTGGGTTGTAATAAATTTTAAATTAAAATATTATTTTTTTCGCTATTTTATTTGTGTGACCTGGTTATAAAGACCCCTTATCCTTTGGACGAGACAACATCCTCGGCCCTGGCGGGCCTAGGTAGTGGGGTGTTACAAAGCTACTGCTAGTGAGATAGTGACCGATAGGACATTTCTCAACTGTGGCTACAGTTATGATGAAAATGACAAGAAATGGTTGATTCCGAGTGAATTTAGAGAGTGGACTAGTCAAAGACTGTCATAGCAGCAGCACCCATCTATAGAGTAATCTAGAGCACAACGTCTTAATATTGGATGCCCAACTGCCACAGTAGATTTCCAAGCGGAGATGCGCATGCACTTTGCCACACTTACCAATAGTATGCACGCACTCTAAGATACAGTAGCGCAGCAGAGCTAGATAATTATCCAACAGTAGGGTATGATTGCTAGTTTGATAGACTTTGTGAGACAATAGTAGCTATTTTCAGACTTTGAGGCACAACTGGAGTAGATGAGAGAAACTCAGAGGGACTCAATAACACTCTGACCACTCTGAACAATAAGCAAAATGCTGATGATGCTTTTCTTTGCTAAATATAGGAGCACCTACAACACTATGGACTTGTAGGGCTTAGAGACCCTCCCTAGAGTTTCCATGGAAGTAGAGGCCCATTCTGAGCATAATATAGGACTTTACTTTAGGTTTATGACATTTCTAGTACTGTATTTTGTTATTCTATTTGACTCTAGCACTTTCTTTATTTTACTTATTCTGTATTTTATTTCTTTTTTGATAACTATGGATATTACTTTTTGGATAATGGTCTTCTTTTCCTCTCTTAATGATCAAGTTGAGCTTCTACTCACTCAGGGAGTATTACTTCACTTTTTCTCTTGTATTATTTTTAGTCCCATTGCATACATTATTGGCCAATAAAGCAAATTTCCACTTTAAGTATGGGGGGAGGTTGAGTGAATTTTTTATTTGGCAAATTGGTGATCTTGAAAATTGATGAAATTGAGCTTTTTTTTAGGCAATTTTTGGCATATTTTGACCATTTATGGAATTGCTATTCTTTTTCCCTTGGCATTAGAATTTAGAATAAGTTTGTTTTGACTGGATATTCTTAGGTAAATGTATACATTTGATGTGATATATATTAAGTTTTGAGAATTTAGCTTAACCTTATTTATGTTTTAGTAAACTTTGTGGCATTTTTTTCCCAGGAATTGATGAGAAACTTATAATGAAATATAAGTAAAGAATTTTAGCTTATATATATTCTATAATCTTCTAGCTAGTCCTAACTCTGGGTTGAAGTAAATATGGATTGGGGAAAGAAAATGAGTGATTGAAGCAAGGTAATGTAAAAGCTAAAAATCATTCATTTTATCTCTATTAGCCATTTACATTACCTTACTCTGAAAGAAAATGAGAGTCTAATGAGGGTACTATAAAATTTAAAAGATCTTTATTATCCATCTATTCTAGGCTTTTACATTACCCTGTAAAAGTGAGTTTTTAGACCAATCCTCTAATTACTGCCTATGATTGTAGTAGCTTTGGAAATCAGAGAACTTAAATTAGCTCACTATTCCCAGCTTATATAAATCACTTGATTTGTATTCTTGAAATAGAAGATAAGATGAAGCTAGTAGAATAGATATAGACATGTTTAATCCAACTTTGATGGCTTTGGTTTTATCTATTCAAATACTTGGGTTTACACAAATTTAGCTAAGTTGAATGATCTTGAACTGAGAATTCTCATTTCAATAGAAAATGAATAACTTTTCCAATAGCAGTTATTGTTGCTGAAAATCTACTCTTGATAGACACACTTTTTGCTTGAAGCATTTTTAGTATTGATACTTGAGGACAAACAAAAGCTTTAAGTATGGAGGAGTGATAATTGTTCATTATATGCATATTTTACACATCACTTGTACTTCAAAGTCTTTAAAATTTATTCTGGATTGCTACTTAATCTTCCATTTTCTCCTTATTTTATGTAGGTTGAAAATGTTAAGATTAGATAAGGATTCAACGAGAAAAAAGACTAAAAAAGAGCTAAACTCAAGCTATACGACTACGTCAAAATCAATGTGTATGCAGTCGTACACTACCTAAATGCCAAAAGTGAAAATGCTAGAAGTCCACGGCACTGTGCCCATCACTCTCCATGTCACTGTGCACTATCAGGATTCAGAAATTTCAAAACTTTTGGGCATTGATAGTGCTGTACAGCTCACCCTCGATACAGTTGTGCAAGTTTATAGCACAAAATGAATTCAAGTGCCATGACGTCGTTTCAAGATTGGTATAAAAACATTAAAGCATGCACAACAACATGCAAAACACATTCTGTGGTTCCATGAAACACTGCAGATAGTTTCCTATTCTGTAGAATTTTAGGGATTAGAGAAAACAACTTATAAATAGCCTTTAATAGGTAGACAAAGAGAAAGCCACCCATGAAATACCTCTAAAATCCTCTTGGAAACACAAGGGAGGACCAAGAAGAGAAGATTAAAGAAGAATTTGAGAAGAAGAGGAGCATCCAAAAGAATATTGCAAAGTAGAAGAGAAACATTGTCTATGAGTTTTATTTTTCTCTCTCTTGTAATTTGATTTTGTGAATGTTAAATTTACTTGATTAGAGTTGTAATAAATAATTGTGAGCTATTTTACCCTTGTATTAGATGTTTATTTGATCTATTGATTTCTATTTTGAGTAATCTATCACTTAGGTTTAATTGATTGAATTGGTTGATTGTGTAATTCTCTTATATTGAACTTGAGAAAGAATTTATAAGATGGGTTCTCTTTTATGTTAATATAATAGATTTGTTTTCCCTTAATGAACTTGATAAAGAATGTGGGGGATTAAGAACTTTGTGGAAGATGAAGTTATGGGGTCACCTAGATATAGGGATTCTACAGCTTTTTGGTTTAGATTTGGATTTCTTTGATTTTTATTCATCCTTAAGTTTAATTTGTATGATTGAGATCTCTATGGATTTGGTCCAAGAGAAGGAAATTCACTACTTAAGAGAGAGTAAATTTTACATTATTTTGAAAATCTTGCCAATATTTGAACTTAATATCAATTGATTAAATAATGGTTCATATTTGAGTATTTGTGGGAAAATTCTTTTTAATTGCATAGCCAATTTCCTTTTCTTACTTGAATCTTGCTTTTTGATCTTCTAGACTTTACCTTGTAAATTAGGTTGATGTATTCATGTGATACTCTTTTGTATTTAGTTAGTAATAATTAGTCATTGTACTTCTTCTTCTTCTTCTTTTTTTTTTTTTTAGTTGATTCAACAATAGAACTTTTGTGGAAGTAGGGATCGTTGATGTCCTCTCTCGAAGATCTTCGATACTTATCAACTACATTCTATACTACATATGGGCATACTAGCCCAATTATATGTGTATGTGAGTAAATTGGTATTTTAATTTAAAAATTGATTAAGCATTAGATATATTTTCTATTGCACAACACAAGCACACCCACAATTTTCGTTCATTTTATTTTGGGGCATTTGACTTCATTTAGTTTGCTTTATTTTGGTTTATTTTACTTTTTGAAGGAATTATGGAATCTTTTTTGGACAATTCTTCTTCTCTTGTAGATTTCTATGTGCATTGAGTTACCATACACTTAGGGAGTATCGTTTTACCTTCTCCCACTTTATCTTTTTAGTTCTATTGGATACATTTGCTTCGTAATTTATTTTTAGCCAACAAGGACATTGTTTAGTTTAAGTGTGGGGGAAAGCTTTATACTTTATTCTTTGCAAGAATCTATTTATCACTTGGTATTCTCCTATTCATTGGTGATTTCTTTGAAACTTTAAAAATATTTTGAAAAATTTTAAAATTTTTTTAGCTTATTCTTAAGAATTGTTTTGTATATATGTTGATAATCATTAGTTTGGTAGGGGTATTATTAGTTATTTAGCTTTTTAAATTTAGTTTAAGACTTTTTTTGTTAAGTTACTATTATGTAAAATTGTATATGAAAGGTTTTATAGGCTAAATCTTAATAATTTTTGTTAACCATATTTATGCAACAGTAAATATTGTGAATCTAAATGTTTTAGAAGTTGATGAGAACTTTATGATGAAATATAAGTGTTTTTTTTTTTTAAGCATATCTCTTATTTAGTAGCATTTTCATCTCCTTTGATTTTTTTGTAATTCATTATAATAGCAAAAAGGAGCAAGAGGTAGGATGTTAATTGCACCAACTGAAGTGAGGAGAAAAAAGGACCGAGAATACAAATTGCATATCCTATGGCAAAAAATAATATGTGATAAAAAAAATATTTCAAAGAAGACAAAAATATTCATTCCAAATTTATTACATGCATTTTTTTTATATTAAAAAAAGAGAATTTTTTTATTGAGAGGCTCCTATTTTGTTACCTCAAATTGTATTGTAATGTCTTAAAGCTACAAGACTTGAGTAGGTTATTTAATCTTAACTTATATAAATTATATTTTTTTGTATTCTTAACCTAAGAAGTATAGTAAATCATATTGAATGGGTATAAACCGATTCAATTTAACTTTGATGGCATTAGTTGTGTTTGCCTTAATTTGTGAATTTGTATAATCCCAATTTGATAGAATAGGTGTTGGATTAAATTTTTAAGTTTAAGGAATAATAATTTCTTTACCATGTATGCTATATTTACATACATGCTAAATTATTCTTTTTGGTAAGCCTAACACTTTAAATTTTCATAACTCGTTGCTTGTTGAGGATAATATTAATTTGTTTGAGCACAAACAAAAGTTAAAGTGTGGAAAGTGATAAGTGCTTAAAATGTGCATATTTTCATGTCATTTATGTTGTTATTGTGAAAAATTCTTAAATAAATGACTACCCATTCCCCTATTTTTATCTTATTTTGTGTAGAATATTTGGAGTGAAGTTTTGGTGAAGAAATAAAGTGAAAAGTGCAAAAGAAGCTACAAAAGGAGTAAGTGTTGTCATCTAAGACAAGAAACGCATCGCTATTCAGTATCAAAGTTCAAGAAATCCAAACATAAAAGCATAAACGGCATCATTTCAATAATCTTACTTGGTGCCATTCAACTTCAAATAATTCAAATGTTCAAACTTCATAGGTGTAGCAGCATTATTCAAATCAACATAATACTATAGCAACTTATCTTCTGGAATCTAAAAAAAAAAAAAAAAAGCAGAAGCAGTGCCGAATAAGCCAACAGAAATAGCATCGCTCAATATCGCAGAACAGTCCCTATTTCATAATTTTTAGGGTTTTGAGAACAAAACCTATAAATACCTCTATTATAGACCCTTAGGGCATAAATTCCTAGAGAAAAAACTTTGAGAACCCTCAGAAACATTAAGAAAGGCTACCAAGTGACAGGAATCTACCCAAGAAAGAAGCTAAAGCCAAAGAAGGGGAAAAGAAATTCAAGTCACATTCTATGGTGCCTTAGAAAACTTCA
The DNA here is from genome assembly GCA_026120185.1 of Voacanga thouarsii. NCBI lineage: Eukaryota > Viridiplantae > Streptophyta > Magnoliopsida > Gentianales > Apocynaceae > Voacanga > Voacanga thouarsii. Next base: position 375,134 of record JANUWF010002328.1, read on the forward strand.
AATTACAAGGGAGATCAAGGGTATCTCAAGTAATCCAAGCGTTCAAATCAAGAACTATAAGGATTGTGAAGAAATAGGCGCTAAAAGGAGCTCAAAATGATCCCTAATTCATATGGAAGGTCAAGAGCACTTATTGCAAAGTAAAGAAGAGCATGGAGATCAAATTTAGAGTGCAAAAACAAGAGCTATAAAGCTTGAATGTACAGGCATGCAACAAGCCATGTAAATTACAAAACCAAAATGCTCTCAAAAGTTTAGGTGCATGGCTATACATCAAGCTGTGCCATGGTGCACAGCCAGCTACATGGGCAATAGCATGTTCATGCAGCTCCTATGCATGGTCATGCAAATCTCCTGGACAGTCATTTTTGCTTTACTTTATGCTAGGCTCAACTATTGTATTTTTTCAACGAAATGTAAGGTCTTTTAAGACCAAATTAACTTGTTTTTTAGCTTTCTTTGACTAAGGTTTGTAATTTTTAAGTAGCTTAGGGTTGGGGCTATATATATAATCTTTTATATCATTGTAAACATAGGTTAAACTTTGGATATTTTGAGTTGAATCAAAGAATCTCTTTGAGAGGTGATTCCTCTTGGGTATTTTCCATGATCATCAAGATCATTTTTAGGGCCTAGTCCTTCCTTATGAGTCTAGTCTATAAACTCTTTAGGATAGATCAATTATCTTGTTAAGTTGGGTCTTAAATTCTTAGTAATCTAAGGTTCTTGTTAGAGGTTAAATTGGTTATCTAAATCTCTTCTTCAAAGTGTTCTTGATTACTTAGTTAAATTAAGGGTCTTCGATTCTAATTTGGATAGCTTGATTTATTATTCTTGAGTTCTAGGGTCTTTATTTTGGCCTAAAGTTCTACTTTTTTTAGTTGGGTGTATGTTTTCTATATTAAATTCACTGTTTTATTCATCAAGTGGGTCATGTAATTTTTTCCATTTTTAGCCACAAAATTCACCTATAAACAACCCCAATGAGCTCATATTAAAATTGGTATAAGAGCAAAGAGAGTTTTTATTCTTATCAAAGCATGAGGACAACAAAGAAAGCTCCAAAAATAGTTAATCTTGTCTCTCAAATTTGTGCTTCAAAGGGCTCAATTTTTCTTTGAGTTTCCTTGTGATTTATGTACTAAACTTATGCCTTGTTATTAGTATAAACACTGGGATTGAGAATTTCTTATGTTTTGTTGATTATTGGAGCTAGACTTGCATAAAACTTCTGCTATATCTTGAGTTCCAAAAATTGCTTACAAAGGGTTTGATGATTGGTTTGAGTGAACCTATGACTTGAAATTGTGGCTAAAACATTTGTAAACACTTCCTATAACTGTTTATCTATTGGTTTAAAGTATCTTTGGGACATTACTTGTCCAATTTAGATCATCTAAGTGGCAGAATTCTTACTCTTATCTATTGGAAATTCTATACTAGTCATACCTTATTCTTGAATGCTATATTCTTTGAACTTGTGTTTTATGGAATCAATCTTCTTAGTTGTGTCCAATTACCCTATCCCTTAGGTAAAGTGAAGTTGTTAAGCACTCTTGAATTCATTAAATCTTACTTGATTGATATAAACTTGTTGAGACTCATTTTTGTTGTTGATCAAACTTCCTGTTAGGATTCGTGGACTCCTAAACGCGGAAAACATCCACGAATCCCTTCCGATGATTCAAGTAAATGATTAAGAAGATCGTAGGTTTGCAAAATTACCTCTGTTAGGTGTAATCGATATCCTTCGATTCCGATTGTGCTATTGTACGTGCAACCCGAACGATCACCAAACGCTGCAATGCACGAACGTCCTCTATTGGATACTCACTACGACCTAACTCGTTACCCGGGAAGTGCTAGCGCCTATGGTTTGAGAGGTTTTTTTCTCTGCTGAATGGAGGCACGAATATTCTCAACCGAATTGGGACACTTCAGAAGACGGCTAGGGTTTTCTTAAAAACCCACTCTGAACCTCTTAGAGTCCAACCCTAATTATATCTTATCATATTTTAATTTAAATTCAAATTAAATTAAAATTGATATGATAAGATTCTACCATTATCTCGATAATTTAACTAATTAATTTATCGAGTCAGATTCTTATAATCTGGACATTATCCAGATACATCGAATGTGGATATATTTCTAAATTCATTGTATTTAGTAAATTTTCTAAGTTCGATTAACTTAGACATATTTCCAAATTCATTGAATCTAGTTACCAGAAAAATAACCTAACAAGTTCGCTTATTGTGTGACCCTATAGGTTCATTTAACACTGGCAGTGTACCCAAATCATATTTAAATGGTGCACAAGTTATAAGCGGTTTCTAGCAAAACATTATAACTGTCCAAGTTAAATGAAGATCGGTGATCTCTTTGAACCAAACCATAATTTTATATTTAATCCTTTTGTCACACGATATCCAGATTAAGCATAAAGCATGGAGCATGTTATCCTTATTAAGCTTAATCAATTATTTCTTGATTTCATAGTAGATTATTCAAACAAATGATATCAATATCTTAGATTGATATATTTGAGCACGGCTATGCATTTTAACAGTCTAACTTATCAAATGGCCCATGGATATCTCTCCTATAATTGAGAGGGACAAATTCTTTCACTATCAATCATATTCCTCTATTAATTTATTCTATATCCAACAGTGGTCTTATTTATTATCTGATTAAAGACAACTTTAAACAACGTCAAAATATAGAATTTATCAAGTAAGAAACTATGATGAATTTAAGTCGAATGACTTTTGAATATTATTATGACTAGAAAGTATTTATGACATATTCCATAAAGTACTCTCACAGTGGGTCATGTCCAATACATTTTTCTCTAACATTTATTTATGTTTTGACTCAATATCACAAATATTCATGACCAGTAAAACATAGCCATCAAGTCACAAACATACTAATCTTAATTTATCATTGTTCCAATAATAATAATCGATCAGGGACAGTTTTAGAATAGTCATTATATTCATTGTTGGGTTTTACTATCAAGTCACGTACTTGATGACCACAAAACAAAATGCATTATTCATGGAAAGGAAAACCTCATATTATTATATAAAACATAACGACAATAATATAAGTACAAATTGACTCTAGGGCATATCCCTAACACTTCCATCTAAAACTCCTAGTTGACCATCCTTAGAGGTTTAATAAACTTATCAAGTTTGGACTAACTTCTAAGACATTGGAGAGATTTTTGTGGAAGAACTTGTTAAGGAATCGAGTGAATTGAAAAAGGAAAAAAGGTGAGCTTATTCTTATAAAAGCCAAAAGAGAGTTAACATGAGAATTGAGTGACAATTCTTGAGTGGATACACGTGAGGGAGTGATTGTGAGGAATTACTTTCTACTTCTATCCAAATTGTTCAAGTGAGAACCCTTGAAATTCCCGACATAATGTCTCAAAATTCATTTGATATTCAAACCACCTTTGAAACTTTCAAAGCAAAAATGGATGTCATGAGGAAGGACATTATAAGATTACAATATAATCAAGGCCAAGCCCCACCAAACACCAAAAGGAAAGATAGCTCTAATGTGAGAAATGAATACAAAGCTCTACCTCTATTATATAAGCAACAAATGAATGGTTGGGAAGAACATCCTATAGGGGGCTATCCAAAAATTTCAGTGAAGGAAAAAAGAAGAAAAGATTTGAGGTTAGTAAAGGATGACATGAGAGCAAAAATTTGGGATGTGTAAGGAAAGAAACCTATCCTAAAGGGACTACATACACTAATCCTATATTTCATCATTCACCAAGCAAAAAGAATAGGTCACCAAGATAAATATAAAAGGCCACCATAAAGCTTAGAGAATAAGAAGGTAGTGAAGAAAGGCATGAGATTGGAAAGGTTTTTCCATTAATTGGTATTGCTAGAAAGATTGAGTGTGTAAATGTTGTTGAGAATGAAGAGAATTCACAAAGGAGCAATATCTTTTACACTAGGTATTTTATTCAACTGATTGTGGTTAAGTGAAGGTAAACAAGCAAGTTAAAGTTGGGTTTGATATAGCAGCCTATAAAGATGTAGTTGTTTCCAATGTAAGTGGGGAATATTTTCTTAGGAAGGCCTTGGATGTTTGATAGAGATGTAGTGCAAAAGGGGAGGAAAAAATATACTTTGAAAAAGAATGGAAAAAAGATGCTCTACTTCCATTAGCCCCTAGTAAGGTGCTTAAAAATCAAAACATCGTGAGTGAAGAAGATAACAAGAGAAAAGAGTTGAAAAAGAAGCAAAAACAAGAGAGAAAGAAGGAGAGCTTAAAGAGAGTACATGAAAGAAAGATTATTGAGGAAAAATGAGAAAAACTTCTTTGAACTTGAAAGATGAAAACAATGAGAGAGAAATAAAAAAAAAAAGTAGAGTATAGATCAAGGGAAATATGAGTTGTATGTGGGAGAACATAAACTTTTGTTTCCATCTTCAACAAGACTCTTGTTTGAGAACTTGTATAAGTACTCATTCGAAGATGAATGCACATAAAGAAATGGAAAGTGGTAGGAATCTACCCAAGTAAGAAACTAAAGCCAAAAAAAGAGGAAAGAGATTCAGGTCAAATTCTATGGTGCCTTGGAAAACTTCAAATTACAATAAAGATCAAAAGGTATTTCAAGTAAGCCAAGTGTTCAAATTAAGGACTATGAGTATTGTGAAGAAATAAGTGCCAAAAATAAGTCCAAAAGGAGCTCAAATGGATCCCCAATTCATATAGAGGGTCAAGGACACTTATTGCAAAGCAAAAAAAAGCATGGAGATCAAATTTAAGAGTGCAAAAATAGGGGCTACACAACTTGAATGAATAGGCATGCACCAAACTATGCAAATTATAGAATCAAAATACTTCCAAAAGTTTAGGTGCATAGTTAGATGCACAACTATGGACCAAGATGTGCCATGGTGTGTGCCTATACAGTTGCCCATGCACAGGCCAGATTAAAGAGGTCCGACTCCGGCACGGATGTGCAACTCCTATGCTTGGCTATGCAAACCTCTTGAACAGTCATTTTTGCTTTGGTTTAAGCTAATCTCGGCTATTATATATTGTCCACGAAATATAAGGTTTTTGAAGACTAAATTAACTTGTTTTTAAGCTTTCTTTTACTAAGTTTTGTAACTTTTAAGAAGCTTAAGATTGGGACTCTATATATACCCTTTTATATCATTATAAATACAAGTTAGAACTCTAGATATTTTAAATTGAATCAAAAAGTCTCCCTTTGAGAGTTTTGAGATGTGATTCCTCTTGGGTATTTTCCATGACCATCAAAACCATTCTTAGAGTCTAATCATTCCTTATGAATTTAGTCCATAAACCCTTTAGGATAAATCAGTTAGCTTGCTAAGTTGGGTCTTAGATTCTTGGTAATCTAAAGTTCTTTTTAGGGGTCAAATTGATTGCCTAAATCTCTTCTTCAAAGTATTCTTGATTACTTAGTTGAATTAAGGGTTTTTTGTTGCAATTTAGATAACTTAATTTGTTGTTCTTGAGTTCTAAGATCCTTATTTTGGCCTAGGGTTTTAGTTCTTTGAGTTGGATGTATGTTTTCCACATTAAATTCACTATTTTATTTATCAAGTTGGTCTTGTAATTTTTCCTTATTTTTAGCCACGAAATTCACCTAAAAATCAACTCCAATGAGCTCACATCACCATCGAAGGATCAAGATCATCTTGGAAGAAGAAAAGAGCATCCTGCAAGGAAAAAGAGGAACACACTTGTCCATGAGTTTTTCTCCATTTTCTTTTGTAATTTTATTTTGTAAATGTTGGGTTATATTGATTAGAATTGTAATTAAATGGATGATGCCTTAATATACTTTGTATTGGATTCCTTTTGGTTTAATTGAAACCTATTTTAGTAATCAATTGCTTGGATGTATTGTGTAGAATGATTAATTTGGGTTTATGCTCTTTTAATGATTTCGAGAGATTGGATTATGGGTTAGGTACCAAATTAGTTGATCTACTAGATTTATTTTCTCTTGATGAACTTGATAAAGCATTTGAAAGAAAATAATATGGTGATTGATGGAATGGGATGTTACCTAGAGATAGGGGCCTTTCACTTTTTGGATATTGAATTGGGATTGTTTAGGCTTAATGCTCTTTGGATCTAATTTAAAAGTTAGAGATACCCTCAATTTGGGCTAAAAATATAGAGCTCATAGCTCTAAAAAGAGTGAGTTTTGATTGAGGATAATCCTTCCAATGCTAATTTGGGTATTCAATTGACTAGATTGGTATTTTGTATTTGGCTAATTTTGGGGAATTTTATTTGATTGCATGACTTTTTTTTTTTTTTTTTACTCATGGATTTATTTTTTGACCTTGGATGACTTGTCTTGTGTAAGGGATTAGTGTATTCTCTAGGTGAAGTGAAGAGTCATTTTTACTTTACCTTATCAATTTATTAGCCAAACAATGAAATTAGAGTAAAGTAAGCGTACTTGCCACTTTTTTTGTGGATATGATACTTGCTATTAGGATTTTATACTATATGATAAATATACTTGTCTAAAGTGTGTCTATATGAGTAATTGTAGTATTTTAATTAAAAATTGACTATTTGTGTGACTTTATTAAATATTCTACACACCACAAAATACACTTCAGGAAATTAGAATATTATGATTTAGATTTGATGGAAGGCTACACTTTGTCAATAGACTCCGATCTATCACCATCACAGTCCAGCATTAGTGGGGGAGGTATAAATGTAGGATAGTAAAAAGGATGTGAATATTTGTGGAAAAATAATTGTAGAATGGTTTGTTATAAATAGTGTGTACTGTAAAAGTATGTAAAGGTGAGTAGTTTAGATATGTTAACATGTAAGCTTGTACAAAGTTGTGTACCTGTGTGTATAAATGACAGCTTATTATGTTTCTTTAGTTGTATATATATTTTAAAGTGTGTATGTTCAAATTTAAGCTACTACCAAGGCGGAAAGAAATGAGTAGGTATATGTGGTGTATAGATAAATGATAAAATGACTCCAAAATGAACCCAAACTCAAACTCAAACTAGGGAACGCACTGAAAAGAGTTCAGCAGGCAATGAAACAGAAGGAGTACAGAGAGTTGAAGTAAATACCACCAAAAGATTAACAGAGTTTTGCAACAAATTATAGGAGGAACGAATCATGAACAACATTCGAAGCCAGAGAAGGATGAAGCGTTAGAATGGAAATGTGAAGTAACTTCAATATAATTTTTTAAAACAGCAACAAGTGTAAGTTGGAGTTGTTAAGCAAAACAATGCACACAAAAAATATATGGATTTTCTTTCAAAATTAAACTTTTAAGACCATTGAACTCACTTTGTATATCACTCGCATCATTGTAATCTTCACCCTTCTTAAGTGACAAAGCAGAAGAATCATTAACATGTACAATTCTAACAAAATATTCAACAACAACTTCTTTATTCATAAATTTGATTGCAACAGCCATGTATTCTTTTTCTGATATATCACTTGATTCATCAATAAATTATGGCAAATAATTTATCTCCAAGATCGTTTATTATCACAGAAATAGTGTCCTCAATAGTAGTATGGACAATATTTTTATGAATATTTTCTTGGGCCAAAAATAATCCAGCCTATTTAGTTGGAAAATAAAAGCCTTCCAACTATTAAAAACCTACACACAAAATAAAAAGGAAATTGAAGTCTGATGCAATTTGGTTAATTTGGAAATGTTGAGAGATAACAAAAACAAAGAAAAACAATCCGCAGGAAGCTATTCTTCTTCTTCAAGTTGTTCATCCTCAATTTGGACGGTCATTCGGAGTCTGATTGAGACGAAATTTATTGCCAGGTAATCCTCTCAACAAGATATGCTCATCTAATGGTTTAGATTTTGGTTTTGATAACATCTTTCTAAACTCAATTCTTGTTTGGTTGTAGTTATGGTAGAAGATATTGATATATTATTAGTGTGTGATGCGTATGGATTTAGGTATAAAAATAAGTATATTCCCAATCAAGTTTAAATTAAAACGTTAACCCCAAATTACACATATGAGCAAGCGTAGTCATCATTAACATAGCATAGGGTTCAAACGAGTGTCGATCATCAAGGAACAAGTATATACTAATCACCTTTCTTTCATTATTTAACTGACTCGATAAAGTGAAAAAGAAATAAAAGAAAAGAAAAGAAAAATATATACATGTCAATGATGGAGAAGTATGCAACTCAAACCATTGTTCCGACAAACATAATCTTAAAGTACCTAATCATTATCATAACTAATCACTCTCTTGGCATCATGAAGGATTAAAGTAGACTCACTTCTTTTCCAATCCATGAATCCCTATCTTCTAGATAACTTAGCATCACATTCCTGTCTCAACCAGTCTTACCCAAAAGATGCATTAAACACAATCTTTTCATTAAATTTCCATTCCTGGCAAACTTAAAACATGAAATTAACCAATGAATCCATTCCTAACAGTCATCAATTAACCTTTAACTACCTTATTCTTAGCAATTAACCCCTTTTCCAACCAAGTTAAGAGACAACAAATATGAAATTAATTAAATTGAAACCTCCATCAACCCCTTTTCCAAGCAACTAAATAGAAAGAAATAATCAATCAATCTCGTAATACGCCAAAGTAATTAAATACCAAGAAAAATAACCAATTAATCAAAAGATCAAATAACTCTAAAAACCATGAATATCTAAAATAATGTCAAATTATAATAGAATAATTAACATATCATTGTTCAAGAAAAAGAAAACAAAGTAAAAGAAAGCGCTCATAGACAAGCCTCCTTTTTCTTCCTGTGAAGATCTTCTTGCACAACCCTCCTTGAATTGAAGAATTCCTCCTTTGATTTGAGTAATTTTCTATGATGATCAATGAATTCTCCCCTTTTTCCTTGTGTTTTCCATCTATTTATAGGCTTAGGAAATGCCTAAACTCGTTGGTACAATGTTCTTGGCCTAATAGAAGTTGGAAGATACTAAAACTCTACAGATTACCAAAAACCGCGTAAAAAAATCAAAGCACCGCCTTAACTTCAGGGCACAGCTAGCGCCGGTTGTGTTCTATTTCTCTAGTCATTCGCCGATTTTTTTTTTCCAAATTTCGCACAATGTGGTCCAAAGTGCAGTCGGCGCCACCTTGGCTACTGGAGCCAACGCCAGTTCCACTCTGTTCCGTCCTGTTTCACCAATTTTTTATCGTCTCAAAATTCGTGCAAACAATGCATGGCCGGCGTCGGTTCCTCTATCCTAGTCGGCGCCGCCTCTAAACTGTTTTGAGATGTTTTGCTTCATTTTACCCCAAAAATCTGAAATAATGAACAAAATACTTTTCCAAGGGTAAAATCTCAAATATGAAGGAATATGACTAGTTATTGAACAAAATGTATCACCAAAGAGCCTCAAAGAACTAGAAAAAATATGACTAATTTAGCCCTTATCATATTCCCCCACACTTAGCTATTTGCTTGTCCTCAAGCAAAGTATCAAGAACAAGTAGGAAAACACAAGATTTCATCAAATCATTCAATCAATTTCAAAACAATATCTCTAATGCTTTCTTCATTCAAGAACATAAAACACATAATACTACATCTTTCACAACAAATGCAAGACTTGTGTAGGTGAATAATGACTTAGTAGAACCATTACAATACTTCACAATATTCTCAAACCATTGGAAAGAATTTATCTTAAAAAAATTATGCATTCCATAAGCTTACTTTTCATAACTCTTTCCATTAATCCAAGACATGTCAGGATTCTACTTAGATCAAATAGGACTTTTAAGCTTGTAATGTAAGGCTAAAGGTTTGTAATGTAGCTTATCAAACGAAGGATATAGGAAATTCAAATATCAAAGAAGATGAGAGTTCGCAAGATTAGGATAAACAAAATGTATCAATAATTTCCAACTCTTCTTGCTCTCCTATTCCAAAATAAATCAATACCCATAACCTTATTTAGCAATTACAGTTCAGCTCAAGCAAATCCTGTATTTTCTCTTTTTCTTGTCTCTTTCATCAACTCTTCTCTATTTTTTTCCCACAAGATCACTCAAATTTCAGCAATGGTGTTAAGGACTTAATATGAACTCAACTTTTACAGCTCAATCACCATCCTCGTGTGATCTTTCTTTTCTTTTTCTTTCAAAAGGTTTTTCTTTCTCTTTTCTTCCTTTTCACTCTTCTTTTGTCTTTCACTACTGTTGTTCTTTTCTTTCTCAGTTTCTTTCTTTTCATCTTTTTTAGCAGCTTTTTGTTTTCTTTTCTTATTTTCAATCTCTTTTTTCTCTTTCTTCTCTTTCTTTTCTCTTTTTAGCTCAACTCAGTATTGATACATGACTAAAAGTAATAAGTCATGATCTTTCTCCACGTACTCCCCCCTCACATTCTCCTTCATGTACTTTCATCCATCAAGAGCATAAAGATTTGGAAAATTATTCAAACTCTCAAAAACAAGCAATGGACAAAGTATTGTGACGGGTTTTAAAGAAATAAATCAACAATTTAGGCTCAAAATAGGCACTAGGGATAATATGAAAATAGATAGGCTTGAAAAGCTCAAACTATCCAAAGAAGACCTATTACCGTCATCCCCAAGTTAAATCATGATTGTCTTTCTTATTTCGCCTCGAGAGGTATTCAAGTAAGTTCTAGAATGCTCCATAAATTTTAGAAGAAAAATAGGACTAAGAACAATGCAAAGCATTTGATCAAGAACTACTTCGTCCAAGTGCATGCAAAAAGTCATGCATAAGCCATAAATGATCTAGAACATATATTCTATAATCCATCATAAAGAAATGCATTAAAAATACAACTTGAAATCTCAAAGAAAATCAGAAAATTTTTGAAAATTTTAGCTCAAAATTTTCTCCCAATAAGGCTAAAGTATATGTATAGAAGACTTGTCAATCAAATCACTCCCCCACACTTAAACCGAACATTATCCTCGATGGCCAAATAAATATAACAAAGAATAAACAATGCCAAGGGACCAAAAATAACGGGGAAAAGATAAGAAAGAAAATACTTCCATGACGGAGTAACTCCAATTTTCCAAACTTTGTGCTCAAAAGAAAATTGATAAAAACTTGGACAAAGTATATCACCAAACCACTCCCCCACATTTAAGTTGGACACAGTCCTCATTGGCAATAAATAAATACAAGAAAGCATCTCCAAAGGGACTGAAAATAATAATGGGTTAGAAAGTTTAAGAAATACTTTCCAAGTGCAATAATGCTCCAACAGGTATCCAAACTTGAGGTAAAGAGAAGAGCTTGTCCAAGAGGACTTTATTCCTATAAAACAAAACACAAAGAAAAGCACAAAGAAAATAATAATAAAATAAAAACATACCTAAATAAAAGAAAACAAACTAAAGAAGAAAAAAATAATAAAAATAAACCAAAAACTTTTTACACTTATTATACTTCCTAATCAAACCTTTTGAAAAGAAATTAAAGCTCAAAATAGAAGATAGGCGTGATAAATGTAGAATGGAGAGAAGTTTCTGAAAAATAGAAGATTTATGAAAATAATTTTCCTCACTAAAGCAAAACACATAAACCTCTTTTTTAACATTCCTTTAGATACATAAATATTTTTTTCAACATATAAGTGCATAGGGTATCTAACGGATGCATCAACTTTGAAATCACCTTTTAACCATTCAAAAGATTTGTTATAATTGAAATTTGCCTTAGAACTTAGCAATTGAGTTCTTAAAAATGGGATCAAGAAAATCCTTACTTTTCAAGGCATGGTCTACAAAAACTAAGTTACCTCCCTGAAATTGGGGTGAAGGGTAGAATTCCCCAACATCCTCAAAGGGTTTCTTATGATGTAATGTTGAAAGATCCAACTTCTTGAGGCATGATAAATTTAACACAATATCATTTGGACCCTTGTTCTCCAAGAAGTGAGAGGAACCTAAGAAATCATGTGACAAAGAAATATTAGAGTTATGAGCACATAGAGTAGAATCAAATACCTCTCTTGCCACATCATGCAATTGTCCTTCATAGCCTCTCTTTTTTCTTTTTTTTTTCCATGGTCAATTGTACGGACTAACATGAACTCATGAGTCTCCTCGACAATCTCAACTAATTATTTCCTTTGATCGTACAATCATTGGGAAGCTTCCTCATGCCCCTGAACAGATGAATGTGCATTGGTGACAAGATTTCGCTAATGCTTCTAATGGCGTCTCTCTAAAACATCACTGTTAGCTTGTAATGTTGCCAATCTATCATCAAAACACTCATGTTTTTTTTTTTTTTTTTTACAACTAAAAACTATCCTAATTGAATGCATGACCATGAATTCATAAATTAATATTAAACTAAGATTAAAAATTTTAATTAAAGAAATAAATAAATTCAGTTCGTCGAAAATATCGTGTTAACCTAAAGTCCAAACCTAAAAATAAGAAGAGTTAGTATTGCCTCAAAATTATAAATGTAAATATCATCCAATTCAAAATACAATGATTACACATATTGCACATTAACATTAGGTTAGTAAAATTAAATAACTAACTATACAATAAATATGAAAATACAAAGATAAGTGAGTTATTATGAACATGTATATACTTAATTACATATTTACAACATACAGTGAAATTAAAATATAGTTATACAAACAATAAAATATGGCACTTCTTCATACAAGGAATGTATATACATATTTACATATTTACCTATTTACATATTTATATGGTTAAATCAATAAAATCCAAGCTTTCATGATATTGTTTCCCGACAACGGCGCCAAAAACTTGATGCGTATGGATTTGGGTATAAAAATAATATAAAAATAAGAATATTCCCAATCAAGTTTAAATTAAAACGTTAACCCCAAATTACACATATGAGCAAGCGTAGTCATCATTAACATAGCATTGGGTTCAAACGAGTGTCAATCATCAAGGAACAAGTATATACTAATCACCTTTCTTTCATTATTTAACTGACTCGATAAAGTGAAAAAGAAATAAAAGAAAAGAAAAGAAAAATATATACATGTCAATGATGGAGAAGTATGCAACTCAAACCATTGTTCCGACAAACATAATCTTAAAGTACCTAATCATTATCATAACTAATCACTCTCTTGGCATCATGAAGGATTAAAGTAGACTCACTTCTTTTCCAATCCATGAATCCCTATCTTCTAGATAACTTAGCATCACATTCCTGTCTCAACCAGTCTTACCCAAAAGATGCATTAAACACAATCTTTTCATTAAATTTCCATTCCTGACAAACTTAAAATATGAAATTAACTAATAAATCCATTCCTAATAGTCATCAATTAACCTTTAACTACCTTGTTCTTAGCAATTAACCCCTTTTCCAAGTAAGTTAAGAGACAACAAATATGAAATTAATCAAATTGAAACCTCCATCAACCCCTTTTTCCAAGCAAGTCAATATAAAGAAATAATTAATCGATCACGTAATACGCCTAAGTAATTAAATACCAAGAAAAACAACCAATTAATCAAAAGATCAAATAAATCTAAAAACCATGAATATCTAAAATAATGTCAAATTATAAGAAAATAATTAACATATCATTGTTCAAGAAAAAGAAAACAAAGTAAAAGAAAGCACTCAAAGACAAGCCTCCTTCTTCTTCTTTTGAAGATCTTCTTGCATAACTCTCCTTGAATTGAAAAATTTCTCCTTTGATTTGAGTAATTTTCTATGATGATCAATGAATTCTCCCCTTTTTCCTTGTATTTTCCATCTATTTATAGGTTTAGGAAATGCATAAACTCGTTGGTACAATATTCTTGGCCGAATAAAAGTTGGAAGATACTAAAACTCCACAGATTACCAAAACTGCATAGAAAAATCAAAGCAGCGCCTTAACTACAAGGCACAGCCAGCGCCACCTTGGCTCTCGGAGTCGATGCCAGTTGTGTTCTATTTCTCTAATCATTCGCCGATTTTTTTTCCCTGAATTTCGCACAATATCGTCCAGAGTGCAGTCGGCACCGCCTTGGCTACTGGAGCCGGCACCGGTTCCACACTGTTCCCTCCTATTTCACCAATTTTTTGTGGCTTCAAAGTTCGTGTAAACAGTGCATGGCCGACGCCGGTTCCTCTATCCTAGCCGACGCCGCCTCTAATCTGTTTTGCAACATTTTTTCTTCGTTTTACCCCAAAAATCTAAAACAATGAACAAAATACCTTTCCAAAGGTAAAATCTCAAATATGAAGGAATATGACTAGTTATTGAACAAAATATATCACAAAAGAGCCTCAAATAACTAAGAAAAATATGACTTATTTAGCCCCTATCAGTGTGCCTCTAGTTTTATTTAGAAAGACTTTATATTGCCCACTATTGTTGATAGTAGAAGTTTTACTGGATTAGGTCCCATGATTTTTCTCATCTCGAATTTTTCACGTTAAAAATTTTGGTGTCTCGCATTATTTACTATGGTGTTTTCTTTTACCTACTGGCGTTATTTAATTGGTATATTTGGTTTACTCTTATTTTTTATTGGCATTTGGGAAATAGTTTTGATCGGCATTTAGGAAATAGTTTTAATCTTAGAATATAATTGTGATTTGGGTGAAGCTTGGTATTTTTCTCACTTTCAGTTTATTTCCCAACAAAGTGGCATCAAAGCCCTGGTTGATTAGTTGAAAATTTTGTGTTAATTAAAAATGGATGATTCAGATAGTATGTGCATGATAAAATTGAATTAAATCAAACTATTTAGATTGGAAGCTTAGAATGGAAGACAATTTGTATTGTAGAGATTTGTTTGAGCCTGTTCTAGGGGATAAAAGTAAACCACTGATATGAGTGATGAAAAAAGTAACACCCCACTACCTATGACCCCATTAGGTCTGCGAATATCGCCCCGTCTATGGGACAAGGGGTCTTTATAACAAGGACACATAAAATAAATAAAAGATATAATTCAAAATTAAACTTATTACAATCCAAGCAATACATGAACAAACTCAAAAATAAATGTCTGCTACTGTCTCACAAAAGAAATACATAGAAAAAAAAATAACATAGTCTTCAAAACATAGGCAATTCTCTAGCTAATAACTTTCACAGCAGGATCGTGTTAGTGTTTTGCCCTAGAGGCAATCACTTGTACATTGTATATGATACACTTTATTTTAATAAAAGGCATTATTTATCTTATAGTTTTTTTTTTTTTTTACTTTTATGCAATATAACTGTTCGATAAAATCCCTAGTACAACACTATGTTAAGGAAATCATTATAAAGATCATGATATGAGATTCTTATTACACTGTATAGTGTTAGTACTTAAATAGTCCCGAGTCGTAGTATTAACGAGACAGAACATCATTAATGCATTAAAACTAGCATGTATTAGACTTCCTGATTTGATCAGGCGGTGGTTCTCATATCCGTGAGTATTGAGATACTCAAAGTTAACATATGGATGCTAGTTAATGGAACAAGTTCATTAGATGACCTAACTATGAGATAATCACATGGATAACTATATAGTTCCAGTGATATAATCTCAATATAGCAAACGTGCAAGTATCTTTAGACTTGAGATCTCCAAGGTTCTTTGTTTACTGAGCATTGTGCTTTGATTCCAATCTCTGGAGCCAGATCAAGGGCCACCTATGGGATGGATATTGGGTACATTGTGAGGTAAACGAAAGTAGTTGAGAGGGTCAATAAAGGATTCACCACTCCTAATAGTAGGGGCGAATATCTCATGGCCACTTGTATGAATTACTACTCAAGAAGTCCTTGGCCAAGGTGACTGTGTATTTGAAACAGTTCCAATTGATACACATCTAGAGTAGTGAATTCCTGGTATAAGTATTATTATATTCGGACCAAAATTAATATATTCTAGAGGGAGTTGGCACTAATTCCATACTCCAAACTAAATGAGATATTGTATGGTGAAATGAATTAATTGCACTGTAGTTTGCTATTGAAGGGTTCATGTCAAGCCACTTCACTTCCTGGACTCTTAGTTGGTCATGCTGTGTTGCTAGATACCACTCATGATCTGGGAATGTGGGTTTATTAATTGGTGAATTAATAAATCAATCCTGATTAGAATTAATAGGATTAATTCTAATTAATTATGGATTATTAATCACAAAAACGGTTAGATTAATTCATATTCGCTACCAATTGACTGGGAAACCTAATAGGTCACACACGATAGATGATTATATATTCAAGATGTTATTTGATAACATAGTAGGGTTAACTGCGAGAAAGAGAAGTTGTTGTGGCCAAATTGTAATTAGTTATAATTTGTTATCCAAATTGTAATTGTGAGAACTTGATATTTTTAATTACAATTAGGGAATTCTAACTGTTTTAGAATTCTCAATTTTTTTAGTGATTTTTTGTGATATATACTTGATATGCACGAAACCCTAATGTAGGGTGATATACGAAAAACTCCAAAACCCTAGGGCACACAATTCCCTACTTTCTCTACTCTCTCTCTCGTTGTTCTTGCAATAAACCCTAGCCGCCATCTTGGTGCTTGAGTGTCATCCTCCGTGTAGATTTCTATTAGAGATAATCACACATTGTGATTATAGTAGTTGGACGTTCAACTCTCGTGGTGTTCATTCAAGAGGACTGCTAGATCGTGCCTCGACTTGAAGAAGAAAAGTTTTATTCTTCAGATGATCAAAGAATGGTAAAAAGTTGTTACCTTTGTTCTCTATATGTCTTGCTTTCCACTCGTATGCGGGTCCTAGGATGGTATCTCAATCTTATTTTTCCGCTATGCCATATATGATATGTGTGAGATACCCAACAGTAGTATTAGAGCCTTGCTATGCATGGTTTGCGGACATTGTTTCCCTGTGTGAAAGCTGTTTCATGTATGTCTTTGTTCACTGTGAAAATTATTTTCACTCTAGTCGAAATCGTTTCGAGTATTGTGGATTGGGTTCGTAGCACATACTCCTATTTCGCCACCACCAACTCAAGATGCTCATGCTAATGAACATGGTGTCCACAAAAGGCACAAGGAGGATAGTGATACAACATCATGTATTATGTTGGCATCCACGACTCCCAAGTTGCAAAAACAGCACGAGCATATAGATGCTCAATCGATTATTCTGCATCTTTGAAAGCTGTTTGATGCCCAAGCCAGAACTGAGAGATACGAGATCTCGAAGCAACTTTTCCGTTGCAAAAATGGTAGAGGGTTCTTCTATGGCCACTCATGGGCTAAAGATACGGGGTTTGATAGAGAAGCTTGGATCTCTTGGGTTTGCAATGGATCATGACTTAATTCTACAGTCTTTGCCTAATAGTTTCTCATAATTTGTGATTAACTATCAAATAAATAAGATTAAATCCACCATTCTTGAGTTGATCAATCTTCTCAAAACTACAGAATCTTCCATGAAGAAGGATTCTAATAAGCCTACTACCTATAAGGATGTTCTTAATAGTTTAGAATCTGGCAAATGGCTTGAGGCCATGAAGTCAGAGATGGATTCCATATACGACAACCAAGTAAGGACTTTGGTTGATCCACCTAAAAGAATTAAACCTATTGGGTGCAAATGAATTTTCAAGAAGAAAATAGACATGGATGGTAACATAGTTACCTATAAAGCATGACTAGTGGCGAAGGGTTATTATCAACAATATGGTATTGACTATGATGAAACCTTTTCACCAGTAGCCATGTTAAAATCCATCAAGATACTCCTAGCTATTGCAGCTCATTATGATTATAAGATTTGACAAATGGATGTGAAAAGAACTTTCCTAAATGAAAATCTGACTGAGGAAGTGTATATGACACAACCTGAGAGTTTCACATCCAATTATAATACAAAGGTGTGCAAGCTGCAAAGGTCCATTTATGGACTTAAGCAGGCTTCTAGATGTGCAAGCTGCAAAGGTCCATTTATGGACTTAAGCAGGCTTCTAGAAGTTAGAACATCTATTTTAATGAAACAATCAAAGAGTTTGGCTTCATTCAAAACATAGATGAGCCTTGTATATACAAGAAAGTTAGTGATAGTGCAATCGTTTTCTTATTACTTTATGTAGATAACATATTACTAATAGGAAACAATATACTTGTCTTGCAAAAGGTTAAAGTTTGGTTGTCCAAACAATTCTCCATGAAAGACCTTGGAGAAGCAACCTATATTCTTGGAATAAGAATTTATAGAGATAGATCCAAAAGGTTGCTAGGTCTTTCGTAGTTTACATACATAGATAAAATGCTAAAAAGGTTTAGCATGGATCAATCCAAAAAGGGATTCTTACCCTTGTCATTTGGTGTAAGCCTTTCAAAGTCAATGTCTCCCAAGACACAAGTTGAAAGGGATCACATGAGTAAGATTCCATATGCCTCGACAGTTGGATCTATCATGTATGTTATGATATGTACTAGGCCCGATGTATCTTGTGCTCTCAGTTTGACGAGCAGATACCAATCTAACCCTAGTGAGGTGTTAGGATTCGTGGACTCCTAAACACGAAAAACATCTACGAATCCCTTCCAATGACCCAAGTAAACGTTTAAGAAGATCTAAAGTTTGTAGAATTACCTTTGTTTGGTGTAATCGAGATCCTTCGATTCTGATTGCGCTGTTGTACGTGCAACCCGAACGATCACCAGACGCTGTAGTGCACGAACGTCCTCTATCAGATACTCACCGCAACCTAACTCGTTACCCGGGAAGTGCTAGCGCCTAGGGTTTGAAAGGTTTTTTTCTCTAATGAATGGAGGCACGGATATTCTCAACCGAATTGGGACACTTAAGAAGACGGCTAAAGTTTTCTTAAAAACCCACTCCGAACCTCTTAGAGTCCAACCCTAATAATATCTTATCGTATTTTAATTTCAATTCAAATTAAATTAAAACTGATATGATAAGATTCTACCATTATCTCGGTAATTTAACTAATTAATTTACCGACTCAGATTCTTATAATCTGGACATCATCCTGATACATCGAACATACACAAATTTCCAAATTCATTGTATCTGGTTGATCTTCTAAGTTCGATTAACTTAGACATGTTTCCAGATTCATTGAATCTAGTTACCAGAAAAATAACCTAACAAGTTCGCTTATTGTGTGACCCTATAGGTTCATTTAACATCGACAGTGTGTCCAAATCATATTTAAATGGCCCACAAGTTATAAGCAGTTTTTAGCAAAACATTATAACTATCCAAGTTAAATGAAGATCGGTGATCTCTTTGAACCAAACTATAATTTTATATTTAGTCCTTTTGTCACACGATATCCAGATTAAGCATAAGGTACGGAACATGTCATCCTTATTAAGCTTAATCAATTATTTCTTAATTTCATAGTAGACTGTTCAAACAAATGATATCAATATCTTAGATTGATATATTTGAACACGGCCATGCATTTTAACAGTCTAACTTATCTAGGGGCCCATAGATATCTCTCCCATAATTGAGAGGGGCAAATTCCTTCACTATCAATCATATTCCTCTCATTGACTTATTCTATATCCAACAGTAGTCTAATTTATTATCTGGTTAAAGAAAACTTTAGACAACGTTAAAATATAGAATTTATCAAGTAGGAAACTATGATGAATTTAGGTCGAAGGACTTTTAATATTATTATGGCTAGAAAGTACTTATAACATATTCCATGAAGTACTCTCACAGTGGGTCATGTCCAATACAATGTTCTCTAACATTTATTTATATTTTGACTCGATATCACAAATATCCATGACCAGTAAAATATAGTCATCAAGTCACAAATATACTAATGTTAATTTATTATTATTCCTATAAAATTAATCGATCAGAAACAGTTTTAGAATAGTCATTGTATTCATTGTTAGGTTTTACTATCAAGTCACGTACTTGATGACCACTAAACAAAATGCACTATTCATGAAAAGAAAAACCTCATATTATTATATAAAATACAATGGCAATAGTATAAGTACAAATTGACTCTAGGGCATATCCCTAACATGAGGGTCATTGAACGGCTGTAAAGAACATTCTTAAATACTTACGAAGGACTAAGGATATGTTCTTAGTATATGGAGAGGGTGATTTGAAAATAAATGGGTCTACTGATGCCAATTTTCAATCTGACAAATATGATTTCAAATCACAATCCAACTAGATGTTTACGTTGTGTGGAGGGGCAATAAGTTGGAAAAGTTTCAAACAAGAGATTATTGCCGACTTTACGATAGAAGCTGAGTACATAGCCACTTCTAAAGCAGCTAAGGAGGCTGTTTGGATCAAGAAGTTCGTGACGGAACAGGGTGTGGTTCCTAGCATTGTTAGTCCAATATCTTTGTATTGTGACAACAACAAAGCCATTGCACAAGCAAATGAGCCACAGTCTCACCAATGATCCAAGCACGTACCGGGAGATCATAGATAGGAATGATGTAAAGACAGAGAGAGTTCCCACGGATGAGAACATAGCTTACCTGCTTACAAAAGCACTATCCCAAAAGAAACATGATTGTCATGTTGAGTCATTCGGTATTAGATACATGAATGATTGGCTCTAGTGTAAGTAGGAGTTTGATAGTATTATGCCCTAGAGGCAATCACTTGTACATTGTATATGACACAATTTATTTTAATAAAATGCATTATTTATCTTACAGTCTCTTTTGTTTTCTTTTATGTAATATAATTGTTAGATAAAGTCCCTAGTACAACACTGTGTTAACGAAATCATGATAGAGATCATGATATGAGATTCCTACTACACTGTATAGTGTTAATACTTAAATAGTCCCTAGTCGTAGTATTAACGAGACAAGATATCATTAATGCGTTAAGACTGGTATGTGTTAGACTTCCTGATTTGATCAGGCGGTGTTTCTCATAACCATGAGTATTGAGATATTCAAAGTTAACACATGGATGCTTGTTAATGGAACAAGTTCATTGGATGACCTAACTATGAGATTGTTACATGGATAACTATTTAGTGCCAGTGATATAATCTCAATATAGCAAACGTGCAAGTATCCTTAGACTTGAGATCTCCAAGGTAATTTGTTTGCTGAGCATTGTGCTTTGATTCCAATCTCTGGAGCCAGATTGAGGGCCGCCTATGGGATGGATATTAAGTACATTGTGAGGTAAACAAAAGTAGTTGAGAGGGTCAATGAAGGATTCACCACTCCTAATAGTAGGGGCGAATATCTCATGGCCACTTGTAGGAATTACTACTCAAGAAATCCTTGGCCAAGGCAACTGTGTATTTGAAACTGTTCCAATTGATACACATCTAGAGTAGTGGGTTCCTGGTACAATTACTATTATATTCGGACCAGAATTAATATATTCTGAAGGGAGTTGGCAATAATTCCGTACTCCAAACTAAATGAGATATTGTATGGTGAAAGGAGTTAATTGCACTATAGTTTGTTATTGAAGGGTTCATATTAAGCCACTTGACTTCCTGGACTCTTGGGTATTCATGATGTGTTGCTAAATACCGCTCATGATCTGGGAATATGGGTTTATTAATTAATGAATTAATAAACCAATACTGATTAGAATCAATAAGATTAATTCTAATTAATTATGGATTATTAATCTCAAAGACAGTTGGATTAATTCATATTTGCTACCAATTGACTGGAAAATCTAATAGGTCACACACAATAGAGGATTATATACTCAAGATGTTCTTTGATAACATAATATGGTTAATTGCGAGGAAGAGAAGTTGTTGTGGCCAAATTATAATTAATTATAATTTGTTATTCAAATTATATTTGTGAGAACTTGATATTTCCAATTACAATTAGGAAATTTTAACTATTTTAGAATTCTTAGTTTTTTCAGTGATTTTTCGTGATATATTCTTGATATGCACGAAACCCTAATGTAGGGTGATACATGAAAAACTCCAAAACCCTAGGGCACACGATTCCCTACTTTCTCTACTCTCTCTCTTGTTATTCTTGCAATAAACCCTAGCTGCCATCTTGGTGCTTGAGTGTCATCCTCCATGTAGATTTCTGTTAGAGATAATTACACACTGTGATTATAGTAGTTGGACGTTCAACTCTCGTGGTGTTTGATCAAAAGGACTGCTGGATCGTACCCCAACTTGAAGAAGAAAATTTTTGTTCTTCAGACGATCAAAAAAAGGTAAAAAGCTGTTACCTTTGTTCTCTATATGTCTTGCATTCCACTCGTATGTGGGTCCTGGGATAGTATCTCAATCTTATTTTTCTCCTGCGCCATATATGATATGCGTGAGATACCCAACAGACCGACCTGAAAATATGATATAAAATGTGGTGAGATATAAATCTCAATAAGCCCGTGTGTGCTTTGAGTGTTTCAGATAAAACAGTTTATGTATGCAAGTTGTGAAATTTTCATAAAAGAAAATACTGACAAGCCTCAAATAAATTTCACAATTAAAGAATGGTGTTTTGCTTTCCAAAATATACATATGCACAATAAATACAACTACTCAAAAGAGGTAGCCATGGCACCACACTTTGTGCACCATGACAATATAACGATCAGAATGCCACACTTTGTGCATACTGACACAAGATAGGTGTACGGCTTACCAGGTGAGATACTCCTCCATCTCTACACCCAAACTTACCAGTTGTCCACTCTGAAAATACACAGTCCACTTAACTGAACTTGCTAGTTTGGACCGGTATGACTTACAAGACTGGCATCCTATCTGGGAATGACTCAC
The DNA here is from genome assembly GCA_026120185.1 of Voacanga thouarsii. Classification (NCBI taxonomy): domain Eukaryota; kingdom Viridiplantae; phylum Streptophyta; class Magnoliopsida; order Gentianales; family Apocynaceae; genus Voacanga; species Voacanga thouarsii. Next base: position 397,914 of record JANUWF010002328.1, read on the forward strand.
CCCTCAGAAGTGGCCACCTACTGAGAGACTTACCCTAACCCTTCAAAGACTAATCCTAGTAACCTACCTTTTTTGAGTACTCAACGTTATTTGTCCCACTTGGGAGAAGAAATATAATATAATGATTCACTTGGAAATAGCAATTATGGTTTCTAAAATTCTTACCAAAATTGGTTTTTTAGAAAAAGTTTAACGTTTTGCGTAAAATTATTTGTTTAATTTCAATTGGTTTGCTTGACTGAAACGAAAAGGAAAATTGTCCATAATTACCTTTACAGTACAAATACTCGTATACATTGAGTTTGACTTGCCACGATAACTTTGGTCTTTAAATGGTTTCATGCAGGAGCTTATCTGATCTTTTGCTCTTCTCGAGTTTAAAAGTCTTCCAAGGTCAACCTAACCCTGCTTGGGATAAACACAAGATATAAGATAATATCCAGACCATATTTGCCTTAAATAAATAATTTCTAGTTCAACTAGCTACATCAACAACTAACCAAGACCATAATGTCTTAAACTTTAATACTAATTGATAAAATATTTTATAAAATAAAACTAGCTTGATAAGTTCAAATAAATGGGTGTTATAAAATAAATAATAATAAGTTATAGTTTCAAATAATAAATAATGAGTAATATTGCTAATAAATAAAACTAGTGTTAAATATTGGATAATAATAATCCCTAAATAATATTGGTAAATAGTATTATTATAAATAATAAATTATACCTAATTTTTTTAATTAATAATTAATAGTTAATAAATAACCATTAAAATTAATAATAAATGAATTATACTTAATTTTTAATTAATAAATAATAAATAAATTTTAATATAAATAATATTTATAGATATAGATAAAAGTTTTAGTAAGGCTAATATTATTAATATGGTCTACAAGGTCATTTGATATTAATTAATTCTAATATTTTATTATTTATTTTTAATAAAAATATTTTATTTATTTAACTAATAAAATAATAATTTTTTAAATAATACTCTATTTCAAACCTACCTAATGTTTTTCGCATTTTATAGATTAAATTGAATAATAGTTCTAATAAAATTAATAACAATAATGTTAGTAACAATAATTCTAGAATTAATAAAAAAAAATAGTTCTTACAATAATTTTCTATTGTTAGGGAAGATCTATGAACATACTCTCACATAATAAATAACATGTTAATCTATCCATGAACATAGACTTGAATTAATATATACTACAACATGGATGATCTTCTACTAGGCATAACATTATCTATGGCTCTATGGAAAAATAATATCATAAAGGCCTAATCACCAATGGTGGCATAATATCTAACATGTATCAAAACATCTATAAATCTCTTTAATCATGATGAACATATAGTGATTCAAAAGCAAAATCTATAAGGCATAATCATTCATTCCAACTTTCATATCCTAACTCCACCCCTTCACCCATATATATATATATCCTCAACCCCTACTTTATTCAATCATCCTATTAATATTTAGGAGTTTCGATTTTGAGAATTAAAAAGGCAGATTAAGGAAGAAATACTTGATTGATGCTCAATTGATGAAGGATTCTCCTTGGTTAATGAAGATCCTCGAGTGCTTGATGGCCTTTAATGGTCCGAAAGTAGCCAATGGTTGATCATCACCATTTCGGCCAAGAGAGAGAGAGTGAGTGAGAGAGAAATGAATGAAAATAGAGAAGGATAATAGGGATTGAATAGAAGAAGAAGAAGAACAAGAACAAGGAGATTGTTCTTATTTTACCTTTTGATATTCTTTGAATCTTCAACAAAAAAGGTTGATTTTATCCGTTTGGAAATTCAACTTTGTGTGTTTTGGTGTTAAAAAGTGCAAAAATGAAGAATATAGGTTGAATATGGATGATCTAGAGAGTTTAGGAGTGATTGGAGGTGTTTAGGATTGGTTTAGGCTTGAAGATGTGAAGTGTGTGTTCTGGGTGTTCTTTGAGAGAGTTTGAGAGAAAATGAATTTTGAGTGTGACTGGAATTATGATGGCTGAATGGCTTAGTGTAGAAGGAGTTTTCGATTATCAAGAATGAGAAAGAAGGTTTTTAGTTTTTTTTTAAAATTTAAATGGAGAAAAAGGTAGAGTTGTTTAAGGTATAAGATTAGTTAATAGAATTTACTCTTGGAAGGTTTCTTGTTCTTCAATGGTGTATGGCTGAATTAGTTAGGTTTCAACCAAAGAATGAAGAGTTGTTCAGACCTAAGGCTGGCTGAAAATGATCATATAATGGCAGAGGATTTTCTAGTTTTATCAATTAGCCATAGGAGTGCTTTAATGGAACAAAATCTAGAATTTAGTTTGAAATTTGAATAAGTTTTGGATAGAGTGATAATAGGAGCTTTTTGAGGTATAATAATGGAGTCCTAATATTCAAGGTTGGTGGGGAAGCTAAGATGTTCAGTTTATGGCTGTACAAGGTCCGAATTTCAGTGAGTTTTGATGAAGAATTTTGGCCTTAGCCTTGAAGTGACAAGCTAGAAAAATTTATGGAATTGAAGCTTCAAGAACACTTGGAATTGAAATGGTTTTGGTGCAGAATTTTTTGTCCTCTTTGGCACAATTTTGCAACTGGATTTTAAGGGTGTTTGAAGGTTTTCTAATGGTGGTTTTATAGCCTTCATCTTGAAGAAAAATAGAGGAAGTTCCAGCTGTTCATATATTCTAATGGTGGCTTCAAATTCCATGTTTAATGTTGCTAGTTTGCTAAAAAGAAATTCTAGTTTGGGACTGTTTGTACAGATCCAAAAATTCACTGAATTTTCAACCTTCATCCTCACATAAAATGATTGGTTTTCTTGTAGAAATTAGGTAGGAAAGCTGGCTGAAATTTTTGAAACAACCTTGAAGGAAATCTGGAAAATTTTTCAGATTTTCTTACCAAAACATGAACAAGATGGAGATGGAGTTTGAAGGAATAGCTATGGTATTTTCTTTTTCTTGGAACCTCTACCTATTTCCCCTCCTTACTTTCAGCCATCTCTATCCCACAAAAGCTGGGATTTTCGAATTCTAAGCTTAGGGAATTATCTCAGAATTTTTATGACTAAAAATGGATTAAAGAATTAAGAGTAGTTTAAATTTCAAAGATGTTAGAACAATGCTAGCAAAATTAAAGGGGACAAGAATTCTTCTAGAATTTTTTTTAGGATAAGACCACATGGTCAAGACATTACCATTATGTCTTCCTTAAGACAACATTCCTATCTTTAAGGAATGCAAGAAAAATGAAAATTCAAACATAGCTAAGATAAATATGAATAAAACTTAAGTAATGGGATTTAAACTCAAGACCTTAGAGATTAAATCACAAAGCTCTAACCACTTAACCACACTAACTCTTGTTCTTATTTTCTCAACTAAATATTCTTTTTATCTAAACCTCAAGCCATCTTCCTATTTCGACCTGAAGCAAAATTAATTTTTTACCCTTTCTACCCAACAAGTATAAATAAATCATTTAACCTATAAACTATAATTCTAAGGCATGCAAAATTATTCAAAATGTATATTTTATACATGATGACATGATATGTATCCCATCTCCCTTATTCTAGAGTTGATTTTAGGTGGGGTTTCACAAAAAAATAGGTTAGCATGCACAAAAAAACAGTGGGTAATATTAGAAAGTAAATTGGTCAAAGTATATTTCAACACTTTGCTTAAGAGACTATAGCTAATGTGTTCTAGGAAAAACTTGAACGAATATTTCAACGAAAAATTGGAATGAATAAATCTTCTTGTTTGAGAAATATTACTCAGTTAAAATAAAAAAAATAGTGCTGATATAAGTGAGCATTTGAGTACCTTTCAGGGATTGATAAACCAGACAGCTTCATTGAAATTAAACTTGGATGATGAGGTACAGGCTTTACTATTTTTCAGTTCATTACTACATAGTTGGAAAACAATGGTGGTATCTATTAGCAATTCAGCTCCAAATGGTGCCCTAACCATAGCTATGGCTAAAGAGGCAGTGTTGGATGAGGAGTTCAGGAGGAAGGAACAAGGCACTTTTAATGAGTCCCAAGCATTGATTATGTAAAAGAAAGAAAGAAGGGGGAGAAATAAGAGCAGAGGTCCTTACAACAAGAATGACAGATCAAAGAGTTGACATGAGTCACTAAAAAATATTAAGTGTTATCATTGTAAAAAGAAAGGACACTACAAGAAACATTGTAGAGTCTTGAAACAAGAACTTGCTGAGAAAAAGGGTAATGGTAATGCAAGAGATAGAGAAGAGACTACAATAGTTGTGGCAGTCGATGATGATACGTTGGTATTCTGTGAAGATAGTAATATCAATATTACCAGTCAAGATAATGATTGGATAATTAATTCAGGTGCATCATATCACGTTACTCCACACAGACATTTCTTCTCAACCTACACTGAAAGAGACTTTGGTTATGTTAGGATAGGAAACGAAGTTTCTTGCAAAGTTGTTGGCAAGGGTAATATTTGCTTAGATAGAGATATCGGGTGTCAGTTAGTCTTGAGGAATGCCAGACATGTTCCTGATATTCGTCTTAATCTTATTTCCATTGGAAAGCTTGATGACGAAGGCTACTATAATTCTTAAAGTGGAGGCAAATGGAAACTCGGCAAAGGCAGCTTAATTGTTACTAGAGGAAGGAAGCAAAATACTCTCTACTTGATGCAAGCTAAGTTGGAAAACGGAGGGGCGAATGTAATTCAAGATTCTTCTATTGATCTTTAGCACAGGCGACTTGGGCACATGAGTGAGAAAGGAATTCAAACACTTATTCGCAAGAAACTTCTTCCTAATATAGCAGGTACTTCTCTTAAATCATATGTTAATTGTATTTATGAAAAACAACATAGAGTTGCTTTTCAAAGACTTCCTTCATCTAGAAAGCTAAATTCATTAGAGTTGATGCACACTAATGTCTGCTACATGAAAGAGATCTCTTAGTGGTGAAATTTATTTTATTACTTTTATTGATGATTTCTCTAGAAAAGTCTGGTGTACTGCTTTGAAATCTAAAGACCAGGTCTTGAATGTGTTTAAAGAACTTCATAGCAAGGTCAAAAGGGAGACTGGTAAACAGTTAAAGTGTGTTCGAGCTGATAATGGTGGTGAGTATAGAAGACTATTTAAAAGCTACTGTAAGTCTCATGGGATCAAACTAGAAAAGACAGTACCAAAAACACCATAGAAGAATGGGATAGCAAAAAGAATGAACAGAACTATCACTGAGCGGATCGGATGTATGCTTTCCAATACCAAGCTGTCAAAATCCTTTTAGGGTGAAGTAATGAAAACTGTTGTTGACCTAATTAATCTTTCTCCTTCAATTCCTTTAGATGGTGATATTCCAGATATAGGTAAAGAAGTATCCCTTAACCACTTGAGAGTCTTTGGTTGTCGTGAATTTGTTCACATTCCCAAAGATGAGAGATCAAAGCTTGATATAAAATCTAAGCAGTGTATTTTCTTGGAATATGCACATGCAGAGTTTGGCTTTAGCTGTATGATCCAGTGGAAAAGAAATTGATCAGAAGTAGAGATGCTGTTTTTCTAGAAAATCAAACCATTAAAGATATTGAGAAATGTGATAAGTATAAGCCAAAACTAAGATTCTCTGATGATATTCCTTCTAGTTCAGATCTAGTTCCTACACCAGCTAGTTCTGATGTGCCAGTTCCAGAAATAGATAATTCAAATTAAGGGGGAGCTGAGGATGAGCAAGGAGAAAGTATGGATGATAATAACGATATTGGTGAGATTGAACAAAAAGTACTACAACACAGCCACAAGATAAACCTAAGAGATCATTAGGGAAATAAGACCCTCCACTAGGTATAATCTTAATGAATATGTATTGTTGACTGATGGAGAAGAACCAGAATCATATAGTGAAGCTTTGGAGAATGAGAAAAAGGAAGAATGGTTGCAAGCTATGCAAGAGGAGATGGCATCCTTACAAGAAAACCATACCTATGACTTGGTGAAATTACCTACAGTCAAGAGAATACTAAAAAACAAGTGGGTCTACAGGTTAAAGACTCAAAAGAATAGCTCACAACCCAAGTACAAGGAAAGATTGGTTGTGAAGGGGTTCAGTCAGAAGAAATGTATAGATTTTGAAGAAATATTTTCTCCAGTGGTAAATATGACATCTATTTGAGTTGTTCTTGGAATTGCTACAAGTTTGAGTCTTGAGATTGAGCTACTTGATGTGAAGACAACCTTTCTACATGGTAACTTAGAAGAGGAAATTTATATGAAGCAGCCAAAGGGGTTTAAAAAAGGTGGTAAGAAGAATCTAGTATGTCGTCTCAGGAAAAGTTTATATGGTTTGAAACAAGCACCGAGATAATGGTACAAGAAATTTGACTCCTTTATAACAGATCAAAAATACCATAGAACCACATCAGATCATTGTGTATATGTGAAGAACTTCTCAGATGATGATTTTATTATCCTCTTGTTGTATGTAGACGATGTGTTGATTGTTGGTCATAATGTTGTGAAGATTAACAAGTTAAAAAATGAGTTAAGAAAATCTTTTTGCAATGAAAGATTTAGGTCCAGCTAAACAAATTTTGGGGATGAAAATCACTCGAGATAAACAAAATAAAAAGCTTTGGTTATCTCAAAAAAAGTATATCGAGAAAGTACTTAATAGGTTCAACATGAGCAATGCTAAGGAAGTTTCTACTCCACTTGCAGGTCACTTCAAGTTAAACATTGAGCAGTGTTCGAAAAGTGAGAAAGATAAAGAAGATATGAAAAAGGTTCCTTATGCTTCAGCAGTTGGTAGTCTGATGTATGCTATGCTTTGCACCAGGCCAGATATAGCTCATGCGGTTAGAGTGGTTAGTCGATATCCCTCTAATCCTGGTAAAGAGCACTAGAATGCTATCAAGTAGATTCTTAGGCATCTCAAGAGAACTTCCAAATTATATTTGTGCTTTGGAAATGGCAATATCATACTTGATGGATACTCTGATTCAGATATGGGATGTGATCTTGATAAGAGAAGATCTACATCTAGTTACTTAATGACTTTTGCAAGGGGAGCAATATCGTGACAAAGTAAGTTGCAAAAATATATTGCTCTTTCTAGTACAAAAGCAGAGTATATCGCAGCTACTGAAGCTTGTAAAGAGATTCTTTGGTTGTAGAGGTTTCTTTAGGAATTGGGCTTGAAACAAGAAAAGTATAATCGTCATTGTAATAGTGAAAGTGCTATTCATCTATGTAAGAATTCTACATTTCACTCTCGATCCAAATATATTGATGTGAGATATCACTAGATTAGAGAAGTTTTGGATTCCAAGCTGCTAATACCTGAGAAGGTGCACACGGATGATAATGGTTTTGATATGTTAACTTAGATGTTACCCGGGGAGAAATTCTTGTTTTGTAAACAAGAAGTAGGTTTGGTTGTATTCCCCAAATGAGCTGGAGGCGGAGATTGTTGGGCCAAAAATAAACCAGCCCATTTGGTTGGAAAATAAAAGCCTTCCAACTATTAAAAACCTACACACGAAATAAAAACGAAATTGAATTCTGATACAATTTGGTTAATTTGAAAACGTTGAAAGATGAAGAAAACGAAGAAAAACACGCTGCAAAAAGCTATTCTTGTTCTTCAATTTGTTCATCCTCAATTTGGACGGTCATTCGGAGTCCGATTGAGACGAAATTTATTACCATGTAATCCTCTCAACAACATATCCTCATCTAACGGTTTAAATTTTGGTTTTGGTAACATTCTTCTAAACTCAATTCTTGTTTGGTTGTAATTTTGGAAGAATATATTGATATATTATTGGTATGCCTCTAGTTTTATCTAGAGAAGACTTTGTATTGCCCATTATTGTTGATAGTGGAAGTTTTAGTGGACTAGGTCCTATGATTTTTCCCATCTCAGGTTTTTCGCATTAAAAATCTTAGTGTCTTATATTATTTACTTTAGTGCTTTCTTTTACCTGCTGCCGTTATTTAATTGGTATCTTTGGTTTACTCCTATTTTTTATTGACACTTAGAAAATAATTTTGATCTTAGAATATAATTGTGATTTGGGTGAAATTTGGTGTTTTGCTCACTTTCAGTTTATTTCCCATCATATTTGAAGAATCTCAATGCGATCAGTAAGAAATTTGAGAAGTTCAAGAAAATTAACTTGATCGGTTGAACTTTCGAATTCATCTCAACTATGAAAAGCAAACCTTGATGTAACAAAAATTGAACACAATCTAGTAAAGTAGTTAATCTTGTTCTATATTGAGAGTTATATCTAGTTATCTTGAAAAGGTTACTTCAATATGTCGGTCTTGATTCAATAAATGAAGATACTTTCTCTAAACTTGATTTTGTACACTATTTGGGCTATCAGCATGTATAAAAAAAAAAAAATTCTTTCTTATTCTAAGTAGAGAATCCCTGATGTGAATGAGTCACCATCTACTTACCTTCCAATACTTTGCTTAAAAAAATAGAAATATAAAAAAAATGCAGTATTTTTTCTATACTATATTTCAACAAATTTTCATACTCATTAAACTAATTATGATTAAATCTTTGAGATAGAGTTTCAAATTTTGTTTGAGGGAACTTATGATTACAAGGTTGTACCATAGTCCCCTCAGTATATATTGTTCTTCTCACTCTATCTCTATAATTTAGGCAGTAATTTAAAATCTTTTTTAGCAATCTAGTATCTAATAGTAAATTATCTAAGTTAATCTCATTCTCAACTCTCGCTTTCTCTCTCTTTAATATCTTGCAAAAGCGGGGAGAAGTTTTTTTTTTTTTTTTTAAGACTCTAATTCAACTATCTTGCAAATTGTAGGGTGATTTTTTTTTTTTTTGGGGGGGGGGGGGGGGGTCTCTGATTCTTGACCGCCTAGAGTTTTTCATTTAAGAACTTTGTCCATAACTATTTAAGGAGAAAAAATGTATCAAATATTATTTTTTGAAAGAGTATCGTAACTTAAAAAAAAAAAAAAATCTAACTGAAACAATGTAATGTAATTTGCTTTAGTAGAATGGGTTCAGACTAAAAATTATCAAGTTTATTAAGTGTCAAAAAAAATTAAAAGTAGAGATAAATAATTAAGAAGGTATTTGAAGATAAAACCTTAGAAAGATAGAGCCATTGAATTTGGCTAATCTACCGAGTAGGGAAAAAAGAAAAAGAAAAAAATTAAAGTTAAAAGAGGGAAATTTTAAATAATAATAATAATGATAATAATAATAAAATAATAGGCTTTTCCTAGTGTATTTGTAATCTAGTGTAGCCCCATGGTGGAGAAAAATAACTGAAAGAGAATAGAGAAGAAAGAAAAAGATAAAATTAAAAAGAAAATATGTGAGCTTGCGAATAGTCGTGAGAATTGGAAGAAGAAAAGAACAAAGAAGAGAGGAGAAAGAGACAATTGTCATTGAGTACGAGGGATGGAAAGGATAGTTGATACAGTCATTAGAGCTAGGCATTTTTTGTTTACTCTCTTTGTTTATAATTAAAATAATATTTTGTCGGTATTGATTGTGGTCAAATAAAAAGTTATTTTTAGTCAGTCGAAATTTTGTAATATACTATAAGGGAGTTTTAAAATTTTTGAGTTGAGTTAATTAACCCCACAACTTTAAAGTTGCCTTCGTCCCCTCTTCTACTGCAGTTATGGTAATGGGATCAAAATAAACAAAAGAAATTAGTTTTAAAACTTAAAAATTAAAAATTAAAACTGTAGGACTAAATTACTATAAAATAAATAGATTAGCAATTAAAATATTTATTTATCCAATCATTGATCAACAAGATAATATTTGACATAGCAAATCACTCGCCTTTCTGAATAAAAACTCTAATATAGACCTAATTTACGTAGATTAATAATTTTAAAAAATTATAAAATTTGTACGGTATAACTTTCTAAAACTGTTAATTTACATAAATCCAATCTATATAAAAAAAAAAATTCTTTGTGAATGTCATCGTCGTCACAGGTGACAATTTAATGAGGATATAATGGATATTCAAATCCATCCGTCAACAAATTATTATGAATATTTAAAATTAAATTTATAGAATTAAATAAATGTCTATATAAATCCATATATATCCATTTAAATGTAAAAATAGCATATAAAATTTTCAATTTGAAAGATTTGTCTTACTAACGTATAAATCTCATTATTAATCTCTTATTAATAATCAATAAGAGGTAAAGTGGTAAAATAAAATATTATTTAATTGATTTAAATTATATATTTTACTATTACATAGGTCCCACTACTATTATCTCATAAATAAATAGATATTTACCATTTATATGAATCTATTTATTACATATATTTAAATGGATTGAATCTAAATGGATTAGTTTCCATTTAATTCTATCCTAATCCAAATGGATATCTATCTTACCATTTCTAAATGACCTGTGCATATTACATATTGAGGTGAGAAAGGTAAAAGTCATGGGTGAATGGAACCCATATGTTTTCCAGATTCGCACTTTAGAGCCATGCATGTCCTATTCGCCAATGAATCCCCAATGAAAGTAGGTTAAATTCTCCTTCTAGCCTTGTAATTTTCTTTTTTGTTCCAGATCCTATTCTTGATTTAAGAAAATACCTCAAGTTTACACCTTCTAGTCATAAGGGAAAGTTTTAAGAGCCTGTTTAGTAACTCAATTAAGCACTTAAAATTAATTAATAAAATACTTATTTCATTAAGTGTATTTAATAACAAATAATATTAAATACTTAATTAATTAAATACGTTTTATAACAAATTTTTGCTATCACTTAATTAATTAAAACATACTGAAATTCTATTAAAAATTTTAAATGAATTAAAAGTTACTTTAAGCCTCAAGTCTAAATATGTTAAATACTCATTTAATTATTAATATTATTTTACATTTAATTTAAATTTTAATACAATATAGTGTAAAAATGAATTATAATTAATTTAAATTTTAGATTCATGTTTCAAATTTCAGAATTCAGTCTTTAGACTTCAATTTTCAGAATTCAATACTTAAATATTTAGACTTCAGTTTTCAAACTTCTGTTTTATCAAACGAGCCCTAAGATACTTCCCTAATTCCCTTCCACTAGACCATAGGTAACTCTCAGCAAGTTGCATAAGGAAATGGACTTTTCATCCTCAATAATCCTGCTAAAAAAATGTAGACTTATGCAAATTGATAGTTTGACCTAAAAAAATCTATAAGAGTTTCAAGAGAAGTTGAACTACGATGACTTCAAAGCATGTTACAGTGTTGCTATCTTTCAAGTTTGTTTCATCCCAATAATAGATTGGTATGCAATAGGTTCAACAAAATATCATTAATAATACAATGAAGTCCAAGGTTTGACAATATTTTACACTAATGAAATCAAACCCTGGAGTATTCTTCAATACCTACAAAAATATGACAATTTAGTATAAAACTTTATAAGAGATTGTTTGTACTATTGTAAGATGTTTAAGAACATTTTAAGAAGTTTTCTAGAGGTTTTCATATATGTATCTCAATTCTCACCTCTTATTCTTTTATCAATAAGTTTGCAACTCTTATTTAAAGTTATAACTACACATTTAGCATAGAGTCACAACTATTTATGAATGAACTTTAATGATAACTTTTGTGAATAGTCATAGCTACTTTATATATTCACTATGCACTACAAAAATCATATTGTCTCTTCTTTTAACAAGATTCTAAGAACCTCTTTTAACAAGGTTCCAAGAACCTTTGAACAGTTACAAAATGATTATTTTGTAAAACTTTCAGAAATCCTCCATTATTTTCAAAATAATTGACAATATTATAAATCTAGAGATTATGTGCATAAATATTAGTATTTCATGATTTGAAACTTTACATAGTAAAGTACATTATAATTAATCAGAACGGCATAATAGATACAACCTTTGAATCAACGATTCAATATTGATTAATTGAGCATACTTTACACAGAGATTTAAAAATTAGTAAACATTCTAAATAAGCTAACACTATTTTGGCCATGTATTTGTACCCGATCTAAAAATACTGTAAGTGTTAAGTCCTTAACTCTAAGAAGAGGCCACACTTCATATTCACATAAGTGGACTATTTCTAGAGTGTTCTCATAGTAAATATCCATTAATAGTTATAACTAAACCTTCTAGCTATAATCTGTAAGAAACCAAGTACTTTACTTGAGATAAAGGAATAATATTATAGTGCTTACAACCACATATAGTTGTTACTCTTAAACTCAAACTTGACATTGTATTAACCATTGAATCGAGTTTCATTATTGGTGATTTTGTGAAATGGACTTGAGACTTATCCCTTTTGATGTTTGAACACAAGTTCTCTTGGAAAAAGTTTTGTCAACAGATCCGCTAAGTTCTAATTAATTTGATCTTATGAAATTAACAATTATCACTCCATCTTTAATTAATTGTTTGATGTAGCTATGCCTTAAACGATCATTTCTTGACTTTCTACTATAAAATTGACTCTAGCCTCCTTAAAGTGTAGCTTCACTATCACAGTATATAGATATTGGTGATATTGGCTTCTCCAATAAAAGAATTTCATATAATAAATTCCTCAACCATTCTGTCACTTTACTAGCAGAAGCTAAAGTGATACATTCTGCAGCCACAGTAGAGTTTGTTATGCATGTTTTCCTCTTGGAACCCCAAGATACTATACTTCTACCATACATGAGGATCCTTCCATTTGATGAATAATCATATTTATTAGTAATCCAACTTATATTTAAGCAATCCTCTAAAGTGGCAAGAAAAGCATTATAGCATAAGCTCTAACCTATTATCTTTTTGAAGCACTTTAGGATCCGATGTACTGCCTATCAATGTAATTTACTTCGATTACTTGCATGCCTAGTCAACTTTCCAATAGCATAAGCTATATTTGATCTTGTACTAATCATGATATATATCAAACATCCTATTACTTTAGCATATTCTAATTATATAACTAGCATTCTCTTATTTTGCATTATTTTTAAATTTGGAACAAATAGTGTGCAAATTGGATTACAATCCAAATTATCAAACTTCCTTAATGCCTTCTCCGTATAATGTGATTCAGATAATATCAAATTATTATCATAGGAGTTAATTGTATGCCAACAATGACATCTATTATTCCCATATTTTTCATTGCGAAATTAGAAGAAAGAAACCTTTTTATTTCCTCTATTTGTTGCAAATTTGATGCAAATATTAGCATATCATCAATATATAAATATATAATGAGATTTTTGTTATTACAAAATTTTGTAATGATACACTTATCAGAGACACTTATCTTTTAACCATTGACTAGCAAAACCTCATCAATTTTTTTATGCCATTGTTTGAGACTTATCTAAATCTGTAGAATGATTTTATTAGCTTGCAAATTTTATACTCTTACCCTAAAATCACAAATCTTTTTTATTGTACTATATAAACTTCCTCTTCTAATTCTCCATTTAGGAATGTTGTGTTAACATATATCTAGTAAATTATCAAGTTATATATTGTAACACCCCTAATTTCAAATAGTCTGTAACACTTGCATTGAGGGATGTTGCCCTATCTGAACTCCAGGCAAGGGATCTTTATAACAAGTCATAGCTCAAAATCTTGATATTCTAATACATTCATAAAAGATCACACTAAGATACATGAACATTGTACATTCATCCAAAAATTAAACTTAATGTATAGAAAATTTATATTACAACTATAACATCCCACGCTAAATGCACCTAGATTCGGGAAGCATAACATTCAATGAGTATGAGCATGTGCATGTGGTTACGTAATATGAATTAATCATGAAAAGTTTGTGTACTATATGATTACTTAAAATTTCTTGAATGCATAGTATGTATACAACTCCATAACTTGAAATTTGTGAGAGTCATTATTTGTCTAATGTGTTGCAAAATATTTTTTAGTGGGGACTACTTAGGTGAAATGGATATTTATTTCATTATCTATTTATTTATTTATTTACTTATTTATTTATTAAAAAAGAAAAGGATTTATAATAAAAATTTTGTTTGTTTCGAACCCTAGATTTCTTGAATGTATCCTAAACTATATTCCCAGCTTTGCTACTACTTGGGTGTGTGCAATTTTTGTAAATCTTAAACTTTATTTGAGTAGGGAGGACATGGCAAATCCTTTCCTAATTAATCTCCTTATAGTCACCACTACCAAAATATAGGAACCATAGATTTTGTTCAATTTCCTTGAAAAATATCAAGAAGGATTTCAAAGGTATTTTTCTCCTAATTATTCTATAGTGGCTACCTTTTTTGGGGATAAGAATATCCAATCCTATTTCTCCATGGTACAAGAAATGATTTGGGAGAATAATTAATTCATATTCCTTATTTTCTTAGGAAAAGTTTTTTAGAAGAGTTTAAATCCTAATCCTTTTGTTAGTAGGAAATCTTAGGAGAATATTTACATCATTCTCTCCATAATGATGCCAATATTGCTCAAATTTTTCCCTTTTTCTTACTCCAATTAGGATTTGAAAATTAAGAGATCAATTAGGGAGATTTTATTAGGAGATCAAAACCTAATTTCACTAGGAAAATTTTCCTATTTCCCTTCATGGTTGCCGCCACTCTTCTTTCTCTTATGGCTGGCTAACAAGTCCCCTAAACCTTCTAGGATTTGCTATGAATTAACAAGAGAACCTTTGGTTGATTTTAACTTAATCTTAATTGGAAAACTTCCTATTTTCCCTCTCCATTGCCGCCTCACCTATCTCTCCCTAATTCCCACATTTTCTCTTCAACAAAATCTAAACCAAATCAGTTTTATTCACCTAGAAAATCCCTATAGCCATCACACAATTTTCCACTCCTCAATCACACAAAAATTCTCCTTTTTATCAAGACTCACGGCTTCATCTTTTCTTTCTCAAACAAAGAATGAGAAAATTCTATTTTGGTCACTCCTCTCTTATGCGCCATCCTTTAGTTGAATATTGGGGTTCTTGGCAAAGATTAATGCTCAACAAAGGTTTGAAGATCATCCTTTAGCTCCCCAAGGCTATTCTTTCATTGATTTTGTAGGAGGCAAACCAAAGGTCTCATTCTTCCCTCCTATTTACTCATGTTGATTCCCTTTTGAGTAAAGGTAGGGTTTTATTTTAGAAAAAAAAAAAAAGGATCAATTAAAGATGATCAAAACTCATTTATCTGGGTTTTATTTGGGTGGATCTTACAAAAAGAAACACTTTTTAAAATGTATTTTCTAAAAATAAATCATCTTTAGCCTTGTTTGAAGTGGATCTTAAAAGTTGGAATTTTTCAACTTTACATATAAGTTCTTGAAAAACTCATGAATGGTCTTTGTTGGAAAGTATGCCCTCAAAGACTATATATTCTGTATAAACATATTGTAATAAAATATTTATTCATCTAACTTAGTTTGTTTCTTATATTATTGCACATTTAAAGGTCCAAGTATGATAAGTAATGGTCTATGTTAGGTCATTCTCACAGTAAGGCATAGACCATGCGTACTTGTAATACAAGTAAAATTGAGTTATTAGTCATTTGATAAAACTGGGCATTTCATCAAAGTAAGACTATTGTGCCATGATTTCCAATGATGAATCAATGAGTAGTTCACTCACATCATAGGCATAAGCGTATTTCGAATACGTAAAATTGGACCTGTATAAGTGGTTTCTCTTAAAGTACTATAATTATAGAGACTAGACTATTATTGCTACAGTGTGGACAGATACCTTCATACTTGAGTATAAGTTGGTGTTCTGGCGAACCTAAGGTTTTATACTTTGATGTATGTTGGGTGAGATTTCTTTTGTGAGATTAATATGCTTGTATGTTGGGTGTATTACTCTAGTTAGTTAAGACAGACTCATGCAACAGAGTTTCTATACTTCACTTAGTGAGGTTAAATCACCCCCTTGTGATTGTCCAGAGTAATCTAATGATCCAAGGCCCTGGGAAGGTAACTCTAGAATGTGTGCTTTTTGGTAGCTTCCAATAATAAGCAAGTACATTCAAGTAAGTCATGAATTATTAGACTAAAGATCTAAGGATGGTAAATATCTTTAAGATGAGAGTTAGTACATTTATCCTGTCTCATTGATGGGTGTTACATAGAGGGGTATTTCTGTCATTTTGCCCATAGGTCAGAAACATTATTTTAACAATATTATTCTTAGGGTCAATATTTTTATATAGTGATAAATGGAAATATTTAAAATGATAAAATGTGGTTATTTAATAGTAAGAGCATTTTGATCATTTTAGTAGTCATGAATATTATGTCTCTTGGTCCCCGGAATAGCTCAAGTTACCTTGGTGTTATTTAGACACAATCTGGGCTTAATGGATAATTTTTTTGAAGAAAAATAAAATTTATTCTAAGAGTCCAATTAGAATTAATTAATTAATCTTATATTTTAATGAGGCCCAGAAAAAATAATTAATTAATTAAGAGAATTGGACCGGAATAAATTAATTAGTTGGGTTGACATATGTTGACCTATATTAAGAGCCCAATAGAATTAATTAATTAATCTTAGGTATTTAATGAGACCCAGAAAATATAATCAATTAATTAAGAGGATTGGGCTAGTCTTGGATTGTTTTTTAGCACAGCACCAAGCCCATTAAGGTTGATGATTTTCGGCCATTAGGGCTTAAGAAAGACCTAAGGCTAGTGAAAAATAAGAGGAGGAGGAGAGAAAAAACTGAACATGGTTTTTTAAGTTTTCTCCCTCTGGTGTGCTATTTTCCCAAGCTCTCTCTTCCTCTGGTTTTTGTCCTTCTCTTTTTGTTTCCCATGGAGAATATTTTGATTATCTGAAGAAGGAACTTTCACCAAGCTTACCCAAAAAGTAGGGCCATACTCCAAAAGACGAAGAGAAAAAGTTTGATGCATAGCAGTAAAAGATTGGCGGGAATTCTAGTTAAACAGCAGGCGCCTCCTTCTCCCCTTCCAAAGCAAGAAGTTCAGTACAGTCCATCTCCACGTTGGTTAATCCACAACCAATAAGGAAAAAAAAAGTACTCTCTCCTAGATGTGGCTCAGAAAAACTGAAATTTTTTCGCTGCGTTTTTCTCTGATATTTTTTCGTGATCTTTCAAGTGGTATTAGAGCTATAGTTTTCATCTAGGAGCATGTACTAGGGTTAAACTGGAAAAATGTGGTTCCTTTACTATTAAAAATAAATCTTTTATGATTTCATGTGATCCCTCATACGCTGGTTTCTAGAGTTCATGTACACCTCACGGTTGAGGCATAAGATCACGTACTCTAATGGTTTTCCCATTATTTTTCTGGTTTTAAGTAGACTCGATGTACGCCTTGTGGTTAGGGCATAGGCACTAGTAAAGACATATTTTTATGCCTGGTTTTGCATTTTATTATTATTATTATTATTATTATTATTATTATTATTATTATTATTATTTGTATTCTTTTAATCTATAAATTTTGGAGACAAGAAAAACGCAATTGCTGAAATTGTTGAGAGGCGAAAAGTAGCTGAAAAGCTGAATTTTTTTCAGAAATCGGCGAACTTCAGAGCTGACCCGGCACCAAGTGGGCCGATTGGACTAGGCACCAAGTCTATTCTACCCAACTAGAATTTTCGGAAAAATAGATTGGACCCGATGCCAAGTGGGCCGAACAGACACGGCGCCAAGTCCACTCTGTCCAGAGCTGGTTGTGCGCAATTTTGGATGAAAAGGGAGGCAACAAATTGTCCATGAAATAGGAGAGAACTGCTAAAGTTTTGTTCCTCAATTTTTCCTTGATGTAATCAAGTGTTTGAAACCATTGTATAAGGTTAATTTTCTACACTAGTTTTGTTTATGTATGGATAAATAATTTACATGAAAATGAATAGTAAAGGATGGAATCACCATACGATTGAACAAAATTATTAATTTTAATTCATGATGTTTAATCCATTATTTGGTCACTTAAGAATAAATGAATAGTTTGAGCATGAAAAAGTTTACTTTTGATATCATGCTTATTTCATTTTTGTGATCAAATGCACGAGTTCTTGTGAGACTAAAGTCTCACTAGATAAGACGGGTTTTGATAAAATATTTTAATCTAAGAAACTTTTTTTTAAAAAAAAAATTATGGTTTATTCTCTTAAAGGGTATAATCCTTAACATAGAGAATAATGTTAAACTTAAGGTTATTTAATAAAGTTTTACTTGGTTATTAACTTAGAATAGTAAAATAAAATCATAGTTCATTCTCTCAAAGAATTTAAATCTTGGCATAGATAATAATATTGAATTTTAGATTTTTACTAAAATTAATGGAATCATAAAATTATAGAAAACGTTTTTGTGCTTAAAACTCTATTTTCAATAAAAGATTAAGTGGGAGAGGAGTTTCAACAACCCCATGGTTTCCATCACAACTCTCATTAGAGTGGATTTCCTTATGTTATTCTGAGCATGACCCCCTATAGGATGGATTTTCATAAGTGTCTAGAACTAATGGAAGAGTAAAATTAAAAGTTTAAGGTATTTGCTATGATTGACCAACCTACGTTAGAGGTTTTTAGCATTAGATTGCTCGTATGTAGTGTGAATTAGTGGCCATCCTATCAGTAGAACTTTTTCTAGACCATTACCTATTTTAAGAAGTTTTGATTCGTGATAGTTGTACACTTAACTTAGGATGCTATTAATCTTCCAATGAAGCTCTATTAGCTTTTCTAAGAACCAAACTATTTATATTATGGATAATGGTTTTAAGAGTTATCTATTATCAAAGAAATAATATAAAGAATGTGCATTTTTACTTCTTGCGAACTAAATGAATGTTTTTTGCAATACTTCAAAAATGTCTAATTTCAATCCATTATCAATCATTCTCAAGGAAAAAAAGTTGACAGGCCCAAATTATGTGGATTGGAAGAAGAACTTGAACATAGTACTCATTGCCGAGGAGAACAATTATGTTCTTACGGATTCCTATCCTGAAATTAGAGAATAATCCGCTGATCAGGAGCGAGAGGCGAAGAACATATTGAAAAAAATCGATGAAATGGCTAAATGCTATATGTTGGCTTCCATGTCTAGCGTGCTCCAATCTAAGTATGAGCACATGGTCATTGCGTACGACATGGATTTGTCATTGCGTACTATGTTTGTTGACAAGAGCCAGCTCGCAAGGCTGAAAGCTCTTAGGGCAACTATGAACACTAGGATAGCTGAGGGGGTATCGGTTCGAGAGTATCTACTCAAGATGATTGCTTACTTTTAGGAGGCCGAGGTCCTAGGCATGACGATAGATCCCAAAAGCCAAATTGACATGGTTCTTGAAACTATGCCTGACTCATATTCGTAGTTCAAGTTAAACTACAACATGAATAAGTTGGATAGGAATCTCACGGAGCTTATGAAAGAGATCGACGCGGCAGAGAAGATCATGAAACCTGTGTCAAAGGTTTTAGTCTCTCGTTCTGCTTCTTCTTCTTAAATTAAGACAAAACCTAAGAAATTCAAGAAGAAAAAGGTCTAGAACAATGCAAGGGCCCAACCCACAGCATTTGGTTAGGCCAAGCCTAATGAGAAGCCTAAAGGCAAATGTTTCAAGTGTGGCAAGAAGGGGCTTTAGAAAAAAGATTATTCGGACTTCTTAGCCAAGTCTACTTCAAGTATTACTCTATACCTAGAGTTTATTTTGATGATTGGATCAACATCCTCGTGGATAGTTGATTCTGGAGTCACTAACCATATCTGTAACTCTTTGCAGGGGTTCAGAAAAGCAAGGAGACTCAGTAAGGGTGAGCATGGATTTCAAGTAAAAAATGGAGCAAGAATATGGGATAAAGCAGTGGGAGATCTTGAGCTTATTTTTTATTATAATAGGAAGTTAGTATTAAAAGATATTTTATATTTTTCTTATTTTAAACAGAATTTAATTTCAGTTTCCAAATTGATGAATCAAGAATATTCTATTTCTTTCTATTTTGGTTCTTCTATTAGTAGGGATGGTAATTTAATTTGCACAGGAAACATGTATAAGAATCTTTTTTATATACATCCTATTCGAAATCAAGTAAACAATATTAAAACTGAACCTGATAATAAAAAGAGAAAAGCCATATCAAATAACTCGTATTTGTGACATCTAAGATTGTGACATATAAATCCCAATAAGATTCAGAGACTAATCCATGATGGGCCTTTAGGTTTTTTAAGACTAGAAGAATAGCCTCAGTATGAATCTTGCCTTAAAGGTAAAATGACCAAAATATCCTTTACTAAAAAGGCAGATAGAGCCATGGAAATACTAGCACTATGTCATACGGATGTTTGGGGTCCTATGACTATACTAGCTAGAGGAGACTACAAATATTTCATCACTTTCACAAATGATCACACTCATTTTGGTTACATTTATCTGATGAGGTGCAAGTCTAACTCTTTTGATAAATTCAAGGAGTTTAAGGTTGAAGTGGAGCGTAGAACAAGTAATTATTAAAACTTCGAAATCGAATCGTGGTAAAGAGTCCCTTCTCAGTGAGTTTAAGGATTACTTGGTACACCATGGCATAGTATCTCAATTAACTATACCTGAGACTCCCCAATAGAATAGAGTAGCTGAGAGAAAAAATAGAACTTTGATGAAAATGGTTAGAAGCATGATAAGTCATGCATCTCTTCCTATTTCTTTTTGGGGGTATGTTTTAGAAATAGTGACATATATTTTGAACTCAGTACCTTCCAAATCAGTACCTAGGACACCCTATGAGATGTGTGATGGTTTAAAAAATAGGGAAACATGCTCACGGGAGAAAAAAAATAGAGAGAAAAAAAAACAAGCCTTTAATGGCAGCACTAAAGCGTTAAGATCATACCTTTGCATGCTTTAAACCTCTTAGGTTGTGTAGGAGTGGATTGAACCACGGGAATAGCTTTGCCTTGCCCACTTGAAGAAGCTACCGGTTGTAATCTTTCCAATCTCCTGCTTCTCCTCAGGTGCATTAATGCCAAGCTTTTCAGCTCTCAGAATATGCCATTGTCCAACTTCTTGTTGGTGAACACAACAATGAAGAAGAGTGATCTCAATCCTTCTTGGTTCTACTGCTATTGGTTAGCAAAGCACCAAGAACAAGAGGGTAAAAAGAGGCTCACAAGAGAGAGAGAGAGCTGCGTGAGGGAGAGAGGAAAAACTAGGGAGAATTAGGGTTTTCTTTTTTTCAAGAGTCTTGTTTATTGTTAGCCAAAACTAGATCTCCAATCTCTAATAACGATATCCCCCGGGATATCTTATTTCAAACACCCGAATATTATCAAGAGAATAAGTTTGGCTTAACCCTAAACTTATCTGTTCTGTATTTGAAAAAACCCTACGGTCTAAGCTATTGGGTCAAAATAATATTTATTATTTTTCTTGGACCCAAAAGACCCAAAATAATAAACATTAATTATTTATTTCCTAGGCTTATAGAAATAACCCAATAAATAATTAATGAGCCAAAATGAACCAAAATAATTAAACTTTAATTATTTATTTCTTTAGCTTATATAAATAACCCAATAAATAATTAAGCATTAATTATTTCCCTCTAGTTTAAGCTCAGGTTAATTTTCAAATTATTCAAACTGGACCTAGGCCCTGAATAATTAATTAACCAATTAAACCAGATAATTAATTTCTCTCAACTCCTAGTTTTTATTTTATTTATTTATTTATTTTATTCCAATCCAATAATAAATTAGACTTTCTGAATAAAATAAAATAAAATTCTCTTTAACTGAGACCAATTCCTCAATCCAAAATTAATAAGGACTTATGGGCTATTCCAGAGGACCAAAAAGGCACATCGCCTTGGCTGCTAAAATGACCAAAATACCCCTACTATATAAATAGTTGTATTCTGCATTTTAAATTTTTTCTAATATCACCATAAGGAAATATTGACCCAAGGACAATGCTGCGTTAGCAAAGTCTCCGACCTATAGGTGAAAGGACTAAAATACCCCTCCATACATCACCGTACATTTAGAGAGGAAAAAGTGTACTAACACATCTCTAAATGACATATACTATTCTTAGGCTTCTAGTCCAATGATCCATGACTTCCTGGAGTGTTTTCGCTTTCCAAGAAAGCTACCCTAAAGCAAACATCCAAGTCATATTTCCCAGGGCCCTGGACACTTTAGATCATTCAGACAACCACAAGGGGTGATATTGTGTAGAAATTTTCTTGTACAAGTCTGTCTTAACTAACTAATTACATATACCCAAAACACAAGTATATTGGTTCTACCATAGAACCTCAACTATAGCAGATCAAAGTATATGCTTCCAGCTTCATCAGACCACCAACTCATACTCAAATCGTAGAGTACTAGTCCACGCTGTAGCGGTAATAGTCTAGGTTTCTACCATATAGTACTTTTAGAAACCACTACTACAGATCTTGTCCTACTTATTCGAAATACACGCTTATGTCATAAAGTGAGTGGACTACTCACTGGCTAAAGGTAAACTATTCCCCATTTTGGAATTCATAACATAATAACCTAAACATGATGAGATTCACATTCTCATCAATAGGTTAAGAACAAATGTTTATGTGTTTAAATAACTCATGATCCATACCTTACTGTAAAAGACCACCATTCACATGGATCACTTATTTAAACACAATGGGTCTGTTCTACATGAAATTGTGTACAAATAAAAAGTAAATTCATAAACAATTTCTGAAAATAAATTCTTTTATTAAAATATTTGATATTTACAAAAAAAAACCTAGTCTAAGAGGGCATACTATCCAATAATGTGGACTAGATAAAAGCCCAATTTGAACCATCTAAAGATATGGGGTTGTCTAGCTTATGTGCTGACAAAAGAAAGTAAGCTGGAACCAAAATCAGAGTTATGCTACTTCGTTAAGTATCCAAAAGGAACAAAAGGTGAATATTTTTATCATCCTCAAGAGCATAAAGTACTTGTTAGAACTAATGTTAGATACTTAGAGGATGAACATTAGTTGCATCCACCACGGGTTCAAGTAGAATACAGTTAGAAAAAAAGTTGGTCACTAATTCAACTTCAAGTACTTCTAACACCCCGATCAAGGAACCAAGAGAAACACAACTGGATGTTCCTATACTAACTAAGCCTCATCATAGTGGGAGGATCATAAGAGTTCCAAAAAGGTAGACCAGAGAGATCTATGATCTAGTCTCTGATCATCAAGAACAAGATCACATTAGATATGAGGAGGCTATTATTAATGTTGATACAAACAAATGGCAGCTAGCTATGAATGCCAATATTAAGTCCATGTATCTTAATTAGCTCTGGGATCTTGTCACTGCAACTGATGGGATAAAATCTATTGGGTGTAAGTGGGAATACAAAAGAAAAAAAGGTGCGATGCAAATGTTGAAACCTATAAAGTAAGGTTGGTTTCTAAAGATTATACTCAGAAAGAAGAGATTGATTATGAGAAAACCTTTTTACTAGTATCCATGCTTAAATCTATCCGAATTCTCTTAGCCATCGCATGCCATTATGACTACGAGATATAGCAGATGGATGTCAAGACGGCCTTCTTAAATGGCTATCTTAGCGAAGACATCTATATGTCCCAGCCATAATGTTTTGTTACTAAAGGTCAAGAACAAATGGTCTATAAGCTTAAAAAGTCCATCTATGGACTTAAACAAGCGTCACGAGTATAGAACATATGTTTTGAAGAAATCGTGAAAGCTTATGGTATCATTCAAAATGTGAATAAACCATGTGTGTATAGGAAATTAGACAGTGGTAAAGTGATTTTCTTGGTACCTTATTTGGAGATATTCTACTCATTGAAAATGATGTAGGGACATTATCATCCGTAAAGGTTTGGCTATTTAGTTAGTTTTGCATGAAAGACTTGAGAAAAGCTAGCTATATTCTAGGCATTAAGCTTCTTAGAGATAGGAAGCAAATAATGTTAGACTTATCTCAATCTACTTTTATTGACTAGATATTGGCCAAGTATAGCATGGATCAATGTAAAGGGGCTATTATACTCTTTAGACATGGATTATCCTTATCTCTCAAACAGTGTCCTTAGACGCAGGAAGACAAGCAGAGAATGAGCAAGATCCCTTATGCTTCAGCTATGGGAAGTCTCATGTATGCTATACTTTATACTAGGCTAGATATCTGCATCGTAGTAGGCATGGTTAGTAGATATTATTCAAACTCAGGAAAAGCTCACTGGCAAGCCGTAAAGCATATACTCAAATATCTCAAGGAAACGAGAGATTATATGATTGTATATCGTGCTGATGATTTGGTTCCTACCAGTTATACAGACTCAAATTTTCAGGCAAATAAACAGTGGATATGTCTTCACTTTGTTTGGAGGAGCTATTTCAAGGAGAAGTATCAAGCAATCTTACATTGCTGATTCTACCATAGAAGTTGAATACATTACTGCTTTATAAGCTTCTAAAGATGCTGTGTGGCTCTGGAAGTTCCTCATAGAACTTAGAGTAGTACCACATATGGATAGGCCAGTCACCATTTATTGTGAAACTCTGGAGTGGTGTCACAATGCAAGGAACCGCAAAACTATAGGAAGGGCAAGCACATAGAAAGGAAGTATCACCTTATTCGGGAATTTATCCAGAAACGGGAGATTGTAGTTAATATTTAAAATGATAAAATATGACTATTTAATAGTAAGGGTATTTTGGTCATTTTAGTAGCCATGAATAATATGTCTCTTGATCCCCAGAGTCAGTCAAGTTACCTTAATATTGTTTTGACACAATCTGGGCTTAATGGATTATTTTTTAGAAGAAAAATAAAATTTATTCTAAGAGTCCAATTAGAATTAATTAATTAGTCTTGAGTTTTAATGAGGCCAAAAAAAAGATAATTAATTAATTAAGAGAATTGAGTTGGAATAAATTAATTAATTGGGTTGATATATGTTGATATATATTAAGATTCTAATTAGAATTCATTAATTAGTCTTAGGTATTTAATGAGGCCCAAAAAAAATAATTAATTAAAAGGATTAGGTCAGTCTTGGATTATTTTTTAGCATAGCACCAAGCCCATTAGGGCTTGATGATTTTCGGCTATTAGGGCTTGAGGATGCCCTAAGACTGGCCGAAAATAAGCGGAGGAGAAGAGAAAAAATTAAATGTGGTTTTTTAAGTTTTCTCCCTCTGGTGTGCCATTTTCTCATGCTCTCTCTTCCTCTGGTTTTTGTCCTTCTCTTCTTTCTCTCTTGGAGAGTATGTTGATTATCCGAAAAATGACCTTTCACCAAGCTAACTAAAGAATAAAGTAGAGCCATACTCTAGAAGATGAAAAAATAAACGCTTGATGCGTAGGAGTAAAAGATTGGCGAGAATTCCAGTTGAACAACAGGGCCTCTTTCTCCCCTTCCAACGCAAGAAGTTCCGGTGCAATGTCTCCACGTTATTTAATCCGTGACCAATAAGGAAAAGTAAGTACTCTCCCCTAGATGTGGCTCGGAAAAACTGAAAATTTTTCGCTGCGTTTTTCTCTGTTGTTTTTCCGTGATCCTTTAGGCTTTACTTGGGAATTTATGTGTATGTTGTCACATCTCTCTTCTCAATTCTAAGGAGTAATTTTCTTGAAGAAACAAGTCCAATATATAAACAATATAGGTACTTGATACAATTTTACAATTTAATGCTATATAATTGTTAGGATTTAAGAAGGTGAAGCAATGTTTCTTATTTTTAAAAGATATTGTTATTTTATATTCTGAAAATATAAAGGATGATTTACATGTTTAACATCAAGCTAGAAAATATTGGTGTTGATTGCAGAATTTTTTTGAAAATCAGTAAAAGGAAAAAACAGCTTTTATTGGTGTTTTACATGCACTGTTTTGTTGCCTATTTTGTGCACATTTGAGAAGGGGAAGGGGGAGGTAAAAAGATTGACATTACAGATTTTTATGTGTACTTTTAATTTGTAGAAGATGGGATTAAAACGGGATCAAAATTAGGAGTTATTAATTGTTCTTTCCTTGCTGCCAATTGAAGATTGATTTAAGCAATTTTGGTATAGAATTTTCTAGAAGTTATCTGAGCGTGACTTTTGAGATTAGCTAACTGTTTTACATTCTTAACATGTTGAAATATTTTCCTGCAAATTTTGAGGTCAATTCAATGTGTTTTTAGGGATCTTTTACCTATAGGAACTTAGGTAATGCTTACTGGAAACGGTAAATGGTTTTGATCTTTTGTGAAAATTTGCTAAGTTTAATTAATTTACTCAAAAGAGGGTTAGGGGTGGATTTTATGCATACTAAGGGATGTAGGAAGGACTTAGGTATCGAGTTATATGAAGTTCGTGCTTGTTGCCCATTAGTTTTATTTGGCAAGCAAAAATATGTTAGAAGCTTATTAGGTAATGTGAGCTTATATTTCTTTAAGGTAACTTAGAAAATAGTTGTGATTATTTCTTTTATAAACTTGGGAGTTTACCAAGGGTATGGATCAATCTTTTAAGTTTGAGTTACCCGCTACTTGATTGACTAAGGTAAGTTCCCTTACATTCATGAAATATTTGCATAATGTCTATTTTTTTAAACTAGCTGTACTTAGTAACTTTCTATTTTCTGAAGCTTAGACACTTTCTAAATTTGGAAACTTCCTAACTTGGAAACTTTTTGTAATTGAAAATTTTCTAAATTCGAAAACCATCTAAATTTAATCAAGCATGTTTTAGGAGCCAATTAACAAACTTTGAAACTTAGTTTGCTCATTAGAAGTGCAAAATTTATGATCATACATGTGTTTTTGAAAATCATGGCATGTCTCCTCAAGTATATGGCTCCTTTATTTCTGTACTCTAGAACTAAAATGGTTAACTTTGAAACTCTTACTTCTCAAGATACTTGTATGTTGTGAAACCCTTTGTTTGGAAATATATTGAGCTAATATTATATGATTTGCTATGGAAGCCTTGTGAATTGTGAAAAATAGTGGCATTGAATACTCAATGAGTGTGAGACCTCTATGCTAGTTTTGGTGGGACTGAGGATACCTTCTGATAGATGGCCACCTCTAGAAGCTAAACTCTTTTCAATCAAGGCATCATTATAGGAGTGTTGAGCCAGTCCTCAACTAGCAACAAGGTTCAAGAGGAACCGACAACCGGACATAGGACAGCTGAGGTGGGTTTGAGTGCAAAAGGGAGGAGTATCCCACTTGGTAGGATGTATATCTTGTTAGAATTCGTGGACTCCTAAACGTGAAAAACATCCACGAATCCCTCCCGAGGACCCAAGTAAACGATTAAGAAGATCTAAGGTTTAAGAATTACCTTTGATTGCTGTAATCGAAATCCTTCGATTCTGATTGCGCTGTTGTACGTTCAACCCGAACAATCACCAGACGCTGCAGTATGCGAACGTCCTCTATCGGATACACACCGCGAACTTACTCGATACCCGGGGAGTGCTAGCGCCTAGGGTTTGAGAGGTTTTTTTTTTTCTTTTCTGGTAGAGAATGGCACGAATGTTCTCAACCGAAAAATTGAACTATTGAAAAGACGGTAGGGTTTTCTTAAAAACCCCCGAACCTCTTAGAGTCCAACCCTAATAATATCTTATCATATTCTAATTTAAATTCAAATTAAATTAAAACTGATATGATAAGATTCTGCCATTATCTCGGTAATTTACCTAATTAATTTACCGAGTCAGATTCTTATAATCTGGACATCATCCAGATACATTGAATGTGGACATATTTCCAGATTCATTGTATCTGGTAAATTTTCTAAGTACGATTAACTTAGACATATTTCCAGATTCATCGAACCTAGTCACCAGAAAAATAACCTAACAAGTTCGCTTATTGTGTGACCCTATAGGTTCATTTAACACTGGCAGTGTGCCTAAATCATATTTAAATGGCCCACAAGTTATAAGCGGTTTCTAGCAAAACATTATAACTATCCAGGTTAAATAAAGATCGGTGATCTCTTTGAACCAAATCATAATTTTATATTTAGTCCTTTTGTCACACGATATCCAGATTAAGCATAAGGCACGGAGCATGTCATCCTTATTAAGCTTAATCAATTATTTCTTGATTTCATAGTAGACTGTTCAAACAAATGATATCAATATCTTAGATTGATATATTTGAGCACGGCCATGCATTTTTAACAGTCTAACTTATCAAGGGGTCCATGGATATCTCTCCCATAACTGAGAGGGACAAATTCCTTCACAATCAATCATATTCCTCTCCTTGATTTATTCTATATCCAACAGTAGTTTAATTTATTATCTGGTTAAAGACAACTTTAGACAATGTCAAAATATAGAATTTTATCAAGTAGGAAACTATGATGAATTTAGGTCGAAGGACTTTCAATATTATTATGGCTAGAAAGTACTTATGACATATTCCATGAAGTACTCTCACAGTGGGTCATGTCCAATACAATGTTCTCTAACATTTATTTATGTCTTGACTCGATATCACAAATATCCATGGCCAATAAAACATAGCCATCAAGTCACAAACATACTAATCTTAATTTATTATTATTCCAATAATAATAATCGATCAGGGATAGTTTTAGAATAGTCATTGTATTCATTGTAGGGTTTTACTATCAAGTCACGTACTTGATGACCAACAAAACAAAACTCACTATTCATGGAAAGGAAAGCCTCATATTATTATATAAAACATAATGACAATAGTATAAGTACAAATTGATTCTAGGGCATATCCCCAACATATCTACCCGACAGTTTAGGATTGCAAGTACTATGCCTTCTGAGTGGGAGTTACCTCTGCACCTATTTACCACAAATTTTGGAATTATGAAATTAATTAAAAATGGATGCTCCACGAAAACAAATAGAAACCTTGGAATCTTGGAAAGTATGGTTGATGAAAATGGTTTCGACCAAGGTTCCACGTGGAACTCGGGAACTGATATTTGAAACTCGATACACTTGAAACACTCTTACCTACTATCTAATTTTTGCTAAGCAAAATATTTTTTTTATCTTTATACTGTATGCTTCATGAACTAATTTTTTCTTAGTTTATTACACATACATGACTTATTGAGATAAATTATTTCACATTGTTTTTACTCATGGCTTTCAGGGAGCTCCAAGTTTTGAGCAGGTAGAAAGATTTGTAATAGAATATTAGGTTTTGTCACTTTTCCATTTTCTATCAATTGAACAATCACTACAAAAAGCTTATCTAGTTGTGACAGCTCTAAGACCGTTGCCAATACTGAAAAGATCATCGTATATGGCATCTACGATGGCCATACAATGGTTTTTGATCTGTTGCAAAAAGAGGCATAGTAAAGTGATAATTTATCATTATATACATATTTTACATATCATTTGTGTTTTAAAGTCTTTAGAAATTTGCTATAGATTACTACTTGTCCCCTATTTTCTCCTTTTTCTAAGGTTGCAATGATTGAAAATTAGAAGTGGTACAAAAAAGTTTTACTGAGGCTACACGGCGATATTGAGGTCATCCTACACAGCACCATGTCATCACATGAACTTCAGATCTAAACTTCTAGGACTTCACGATGCTATGCCCAACACCTTTCATGGCACCATGCATGTTCAGAGTTCAAGAGTATCAAACATCTGGGAGCTAACGGTTCCGTGTATATTATCTTCCACATAGTTGTGCATGATTATAGCACACAATAGGAATCAAGTTCCACAATGTCATTTCAAAGCCAATTCAACTAAAGGAAAGTATACATGTCGTCGTGCATAACACCTTCTATAGTGTCTTGCAACATCGCAGTCAATCCCTATTCTACACATTTTAGGGATTTTCGAGAGGAAGCTATAAATACCTATAAATAGATTCATTTTAGTAGAGAGCACATGAGATTTGCGTCTAAGATATCTCTTGGAACATCAAGAAGTGCTAGATAAGAAGATCAAGACAGGATTGAAAGAGAAAAAGATCATCCCAAAGAAGAACCTAAAATGGAATAAGGGCACTTGTTTTTAGGTCTCCCTTTATTTTTACTTTGTAATTTTGATTAGGTGATATTTTTTATTACTTAGATCTAATTGTAATTAAAGAGTTGTACCCTAACTTGATCTTGTATTAAATTATTATTTGATTAATTGAATCTTGTTTGAGTAATCTATCACTTGGACTTGTTTGATTGAATTGATTGATTGGGTTATTCTATTTTATTAACTTTGAGAAAAAGATTTATAAGATGGATAACTATTTATGTTGGTTCAATATATTTGTTTTCCCTTGATGAACTTAAGAAAGAATTGGGCGATAGGAATTTTGTGGTTGACAGAGTTGTTGGGTCACCCAAAGATAGGGACTTTACATCTTTTTAGCTTAGAACTAGGAGTGTTTTTTATTTTAATACTCTTTAGGTTTAATTTGTATGATAGAAATATCTATGGGTTTGGCTTAAGGATAAGAAACTTATTACTTGAGAAAGAGTGAGTTTTGCATTTTAGGGAACCCCTTGGTAATGCTTGGATTTTGATTCAATTGATTGAGTGATGTTTGATGCTTGATTTCATGTAGGTGAATTCACTATTAATTTTATAACTAATCTCCTTTTCTTACTTATAGCTTGTTCTTGTGATCTTCTAAACTCTACCTTGTGATTTGGTTGATGTATTTTTATTGTGCTTATTGGTAATTAGTTAGAATTAATAGTAGTTATTGACTTTGTTTCTCTATTTTATTTAATTGAACAATGAAACAAAGATGGAAGTAGGGGTAGTTGAAGCAATTCTTAAGTATTCTTCGATACTTACCATTGCAACGATATATTACATAATGGGTATACTTGCCGGATTTGTGTGTACTGTGGTTTAAATTAGTATTTTAAATTAAAACTTCATTGAGCTTTAAATGAATTTCTCTATTGCATGAGAACAAACAAATGCACAACACAAATATTATGTGGTGTCTAAAAGGCCATCGTAAATAGTTTTTACGATGATTAATATGACGATCCACTACCACCACTACAAAAAAATAAAAACGATATGTTATATAAATAAAATATTTATTGCATGGGTTGTTACAAAGAGTAGGTATACACGATGGCCCTAAGACCACCAAAAACATTTCCAAAGCATGGTAAACATTATACAACGATCTATAGACCCTCCTATATTAATATGTCATATATGACAGTCCTAGGACTGTCGTTTATGGTTACTAAATATATACCTAAAACTTTGACCATATATTTCTTTTCCATGTTCAAATTATGATTACTAATAAGTTTTTTTTTTCAATTGGGAATTAGCTCACATATATTTTTCTATCTTTTTTTTTTTCCCTTACTTGTAAGCCATTGTTATAGATTCAGAAATCAGAAAGCAACCCAAATCAGGATACTTATATTAAAGTTGTGCTAGTTTTGACATTGTTTGTAGCATATAAGGGGAGATTGGTGCTATATTAGCTACAAAAATTCAAGGATTAAGGATGTAGATCACAAGTAAGGTATTAGCTATCAAGAAACAAAAAACAAAGACATTTAACCTAGACCTACTAATTGTTGAGCTATGATGAATTCTTGCATGGTCAGTATCCAAGATGTTAAAGAGATGGCAAATAGAGAAGAGCTTCCACAAAATGGGGAAAAAATTTGTAGTATATCAACAATCTATGTGTAAAATCTGTAATCCAAGTTAAGTTTTGTGGGTTCTTTGGGATCAAAGGAAATTTGAAGCAGAATTTAAAGTTAACCATGAGAAATATCATTTAAAGTTTATCATATTTAATTCTTCCTTAATTTTAGATATTATTATATGGGTGGGTGATAAAATCATTTGCCATAAGAAATGGAAAATTGTTTGACTATTGACAAAATAGGCACAAAATTCCCAAAACAAAAAGATTTAATAAGGTAATCAGGATAGAACATTTAGAGACATAGACTCCTAAAAAAGCTAGATTATCCAATTAAAGAGTAGTAGGTACCTAATAGTTGTTTGTTGGTTAAACAACTGCATACTACTTGTCCACAACATCAATGAGCCTATTTGATATGCCTATCATTTTTAATGTATTAGGTTTTCTGTTTTTTTATAGAGAATATGCTAGGTTCTGTCCCAAAATATATTTGATTGACTTCGTCCCAAAATATATTCGATTAACTTCAAATTTGGTCATAATATATTTTTTAGTAGTTTTAATAATTCTATCGGTTAGATCATTAATTTGATATGCCTATCTTTGTAAATAGATTAGTTTTCAAGCATTTTTATAGAGTTTACACTAGATTAAGTGGCAACACATATCCAATTACTTTTAAATTTGGTCATAATATCTTTTTTAGTGATTTTATCAAATAGAACGGTTGGATTATTAATTTGATATTCCTACCTTTTTAAATGTGTTAGGTTTTCTGTATTTTTACAGAGATTATACTAGATTCTACGCCAAAATATATCCGATTGCCTTTAAATTTGGTTATAATATATTTTTTAGTATTTTTAATAAATCTAACGATTAGATCATTAGATTGATATGCCTATCTTTGAAAATAGGTTAGCTTTCGAGTATTTTTTATAGAGTTTATACTAGATTAAGTGGCAAAACATATCCGATTATGCTTAAATCTAGTCCTAATACTTTTTTATTGATTTTATCAAATCTAACAGTTAGATCGTTAATTTAATACGCCTATCTTTCTAAATGTGTTAGGTTTTGGGTATTTTTATAGAAATTATACTAAATTCTGTAGCAAAACATATATGATATAAATATATATATATATATATATAAAGTATTATGTGTGTGTGTGTGTATGTGTGTGTGTGTGTGTGTGTGTGTATAAATCTATGCATATATTAAAATGTTATTTTACTATATACGTGTATATATTATTGAAAAACCTTAGAGGGGGAATGAATAAGGTTTTTGGCAAACTAAAATTTTTTGAATCGTCTGATATGCAGAATAACAATGATCATCAAGATTCTTAGACCAACTTTATAGTAACAAAGAAAGCTATCCAAGAACTCTTTGATATATATATACATATATATGTATATATATACACTTAGAGGGGGAGTGAATAAGGTTTTTGGCAAACTAAAATTTTTTGAATCGTCTGATATGCAGAATAACAATGATCATCAAGATTCTTAGACCAACTTTATGGTAATAAAGAAAGCTATTCAAGAACTCTTTGATATATATATATATATATATATATATATATATATATATACATATATGTATATAGAAACATATATGTATACGTATACACACATATACGTATATACGTATACACGTGTATACGTATAAGTATACGTATACATGTGTATACGTATGTGTGTGTATACATATATACATATATGTATATATATATACGTATATACATATATACGTATACATAGATATATACGTATATATGTATACGTATACATGTATATATACATGTGTGTGTGTGTGTGTGTGTGTGTGTACAGATTCAGACTAGAGTTGGAAATGAAATGCAGTAAGAAAAGAAATGAGACACAGTATGTATAGTGGTTCGATCTTCCAAGATCTATGTCCACTACCTTAAACTCATACTTAAGGATTTTCAATCTGATTTCATTTACTCCACTTAATGAAATCAAATAGTACCACATACAAGAGATGATCACCACACTAGGTTTTTCAAAACCTCTCAAACAAACAATCACAACAAGGTTCACCCCAATTGGGTTTTGCACCATAGCCTTGTACTACAATAGAGATTGAATATCAACAGAACAGTAAAAAGCTCACTTATTTGACTAGATGTTTACTAAGATACAAAACACAAATACTTTTACCTTTAACATAATATGAATTTCCCACACTTAATCTATGTTCGCCCTTCTTGAGTCTTCTTATCTTTCTAAACCCCTGTAAGAAGTTACAGATATGATCAGTGGCTCCTGAATCAACAATCCAAGTGGAAGTTGATCCAACCATTGATATAGACTCTAGATAGAAAATATTACCTATGGGGTTTTTCTTGGTTTGAAGATCTGGATACTCCTTTTTCCAGTGTCCCTTCTTCCCATATTTGAAGTACTTGCCCTTTGATTTATCTTTGGGCTGGGTCTTGGGCTGGGCTACTGTGTATCCCTTCTTTCTTCTGAACTTTCTAGGCTTGGACCCAGTTCTTGAGGAAGAAGCCTTAGCAATCATGGCCTTTGAATGTGGTTTCATGACCATCCCTGCCATCTGAAGTTCCTTCATCAACTCATTTAACTTATTCATATTGTAATTTAGTTTGAACTGAGTAAAGGAACCCGGTAGAGATTCGAGAACCATGTCCACTTGGTTCTCGGGATCAATGATAGTCCCTAAGATTTCTACCTTCTCGAAAGCAGCAATCATCTTGAGCATATACTCCCTGACTGATGCTCCCTCAGCCATCTTAGTGTTTATTATAGTTCGAAGAGCCTCCTGCCTTGCGGGCCAGCTCTTATCTACGAACATAGTGGCCAATAAATGACTAATGTCACACGCAGAAGCCATGTGCTTGTGTTTAGATTGGAGCACATTAGATATGGAGGCTAGCATATAGCAACGTGCCATTTTATTAGCCTTCTTCCATACCTTTTCAGCCTCTCGCTCTTCTTCAGTGGAACCTTCCCCGATTACAGGGCAGGTCTCATAAATGACATACTTATACTCCTCGACTGTGAGTATTATGTCCAGGTTCCTCTTCCAGTCCACATAGTTTGGTCCCGTTAACTTATTCTCACGGAGAATAACGGCCAAATGACTAAAAGAACCTCCCACCATTTCTGAAAAATTGAAAAAATAAAAGAAAGGACTTAGTTTGTGAAAATAAATTTGTGCACGGAAATTAATTTGGCTCTTAGGAAAATTGACATAGCTTCTTTGGAAGATTAACAATTCCCTAAACTAAGTGTATTAACCACCACAAATTAATTTCCCTTCTAGGAAATGATCTCGTGGATAACTCCATCGTGGGATGGACGTTTCCTCTCATTTCCTATGGACATTCCTCGCACTATAACCTCCAACGTGGGCTGGCCGATTATAGTACATGTTCCGAGTTATTAATTACATCATTCTATTAGATCTAGATCCTTGTGGTATCCCCAACCTATACGGGTTCACTCCCAGAGTGACGTGATAGGACCCACGATCTCTAATGAGGATCGTGATGGAAGCCGTAGGGCCGTTGGAACCCCTCTCTCACTTAGTCTTTTAAAATAAAGTTTTCTGGAAAAAAATATTCTTTTGAAATTTCCATTAAGTTTTTCTTTAACTTAAAAATAAAATATCAAAATCCATTAAAATCTCTATGTCAATAATTATATCCTTTGAGAGATTTTTCCATTGACTAATTTTATTTAAGTTAAAAGTTAATGATTTCAAAAATTTTCCAATTAAAACTTTTCCCAGACTTTGGTCTCAATTTTATTTAACAAAATAATTTTTCTTGTGCAAAATAAAAATAAATGGCTTTCTATTTTAACTTACAAAAATATATAAATCTAATATATTTTCTATGTCAATGATTAAATCCTTTGAGAAAATATCCAAGGATTAATTTTTGTGCAAGTTAAAATAACCATTTAATTTTTTAAAGAAAAATGTTTTCCTTGCATAAATATTCCCAAAGACTTTGGTCTTTGAGAAAACGCGCACATAGGTACACAAAATAAATAGCATGCTAGAAAATAGTAAACGTTTTCATACTTTTCTATTTTTAAACCTAAGTGCCCAAATAATAGAATTAAACACAATAATTAATTAATTAATGATCTTGTTTAATCCTAAAATCCTTTACTAATATTTTTCTTGCAAATATATTCCAAGAATATAAACTGTTGCAAGAATATTAACTTCGCCTGGTATGGGACCCAAATTTTTTATAAAAAAATTAATTGGCGGTCCACTGCACCGGCCACACCGGATCTAAGCCCCGCATGGCCTGTGGTCCACCGCGGCCGCGGTGCACCGCGCGCACCGGAATGCGCTCGTACAGCTGCCCTGACCCGCGACCCAATCCGAATGCCCACACATTGACCCGCGCCCGCTACTACTGCCCGCGTGATGATCCATTTTCACACGCCCGACCCGTCTGCAACCCGTGCGCAATTGAAGTTTCAATTGCGAAATCATCGGCTCAATTTCTACAGTGATGGCTCGGCTTAGACGGCTCTAGCGGCACGGCTCAAGACACAGAAACAGTGGCGGCTCGGCTCCGGATGGCGGCTTATGAACAGTAGCATCTCTCCATAATCATTTTCTGCATTTTGTCTTTTGCGTTTTCTTCTGCAGATGATTTCTATTGGCTTCTATGGACCATTTTCATTACAAAAACTCATTCAAACCAAAACTACAACCGCCTATACCCATTTAAATTGGGTTTACACGATCAAAACTCTCAAAACCAAAATTACAGAGAAATCCTATGCTTCACTGTGAAGCTCACATTCATCCTATCCCATGCCAAAAACAGCGAAGGATCACATGTTTAAGCTCCAAACAATGTTCTTCTTCATTTTTATTAACTAACATGCTCCCTAAGTCAATCAAACTTAATGCTCTGATACCACTTGAAGATCATGACAGTGAACAGAGAGCATGCATGGATGAACAAAAATGGAGGAAATAACATTAAACATGTCATGCCAGCAGCATGGAGGCTTAAAAACATACCTCTTGGAGCCTTAAAACGTAAAGATTGAAGAAGATTAGATTGAAGCTCAAAAACACAGCCTCCTTCTCCTCCGTGCAGTGAAGCCTCCTGTGTCAACTTCTTCACCTCGGGTGCAATGCCAAGCCTTTTGGTTCACAGAATATTCCCTACCTAATCTCTATTTGGTGAGCAACGAATTGGAAGAGAAAAACCATTCAAATGTCACACCCTTTCCTTCACCTCTCGGTTGGTATTTATAGCAATGGCTCCATGAACCAAACCCAGAAGCCAGAAAACCAAGAGACACAAATGTCCTCTCGGTTGGCTTCCTTTGGTTTCAAAACCAAAAGCCAGAAGAAGAAAAGGCACAAGAGAGTACTAGAGAAATAGAGCCAAGAGTCACCGGAAAAAAAATATATTTTTATTTTTTTCCCTTTTCCTTTTATTTTATTTTCCACACAGAAAGCCAAGAGTCATGAAACCAAAAATAATTATTTTGATAAAAATAATATTCCCGAGATTTAATACCCAAATATTATTTACAAAATAAATTTTGGCTTCACCCTAAACTCTTTTGTACTGTGTCTGGAAAAATCCCATGGTCCAGGCTATTGGGCCAAAATAATATTTATTATTTTTCTTGGGCCCAAAAAGTCCAAAATAATAAACATTAACTATTTTCCTTGGGATTAAATAAATAACTCAATAAATAATTAATTAACCCAAATGATTCAAAAATAATTAAATTTTAATTATTTATTTCTTGGGATTTAATTAAATAAATAACCTAATAAATAATTAAGTAATAATTATTTTTTCCTCTAGTTTAAGTCCCGGTTAATTTTCAAATTATTCAAACTGGACCTTGGCCCTGAATAATTAATTAACCAATTAAACCAGATAATAAATTTCTCTCCATTTATTTTATTCCAGTCTAATAACAAATTAGACTTCCAGAATAAAATAAAACTCTCTCAACTGAGATCAATTTCTCAACCCAAAAATTAATTAGGACTTACGGGTTATTCTGAGGACCAAAAAGACACATCGCCGTTGGCTACTAAAATGACCAAAATACCCTTACTATACAAATAGATGTATTTTGCATTTTAAATATTTCCTAATATTACCATTAGGAAATATTGACCCCAAGGACAATGCTGCATTAGCAAAGTCTTCGACCTACAAGCAAAATGACTAAAATATCCCTCTATACATCGCCATACATTTAGAGAGGAAGAAGTGTACTAACACCCCTCTAAATAATATCTACCATCCTTAGGCTTCTAGTCCAATGATCCACGACTTCCTGGAGTATTTTCGCTTTCCAAGGGAGCTACCCTGAAGCAAACATCCAAGTCATGTTTCCCAGGCCTGGATGTTTAGATCATTTAGACAACCACAAGGGGCGCTATGGTGTAAAAACTATCTTGTACAAGTCTGTCTTAACTAACTAGTCACACATACCCAACATGCAAGTATATTGGCCCTACTATAGAGCCTCAACTATAGCATATCAAAGTATACGCTTCCAGCTTCACCAGACCACGAACTCATACTCAAGTCATAGAGTACTAGTCCACGCTGTAGCGATAGTAGTCTAGGTTTCAACCATATAGCACTTTTAGAAACCACTACTATAGGTCCTGTTCTACGTATTCGAAATACGCTTATGTCATGAAGTGAGTGGACTACTCACTGGTTAAAGGTAAGCCATTCCCCATTTGTAAAATAACATAATAACCTAAATATGATGAGATTCCCATTCTCATCAATCGGTTAAGAACAAATGTTTATGTATTTAAATAATCAATGATCTATACCTTACTGTGAAAGACTTCTATTCACATGGATTACTTATTTAAACACAATGGGTCTGTTCCAAATGAAAATGTGCACAAATAAAGAAAATTCACAAACGATTTCTGACAAATAAATTCTTTTATTAAAATATTCGATATTTACACCAGAAAACTAGTCTAAGAGGGCATATATTCCAACAATGACAAACATGATAAAAAATTGCTATATAAAGAACAATAATATGTAGAGAGTGAACATGTTGATCGAGAGAGATATGACTAAATTTTTATTGAAATGCAACTTCTTCATTATAGGTCCCAAATAGAGATTATAAGTTTAAGATGGATAATTTTTAAAGCATTTGCTCATAAGCAATACTCAATGAGCCTAAGGCCTATCCTATCTCCATATCTTTATGAATAAATGTTTTAATAAAAGAGAGATAGTAGGTAAGTCATATGATACGATGCACCCCCTTAATATTCGCTTATATGAACATTTCAAATAAGAGGGAAAAGCATAAATCAAATTTTGTACGTCCAAAACAGTTTTGCAAGTATGTATAAAATGAGTCTTTTTTAGAAATACATTTTAGATACGGGTTTTGGATGTCCAAAAGGTATGTTCTCAATTCAATATGACTCTTAGAAGAAGATTTGTTTGGATCAAGAAAACATGAGTCCAAAACTTCCCCTAACACAATGCATGAAATAATGGATTTACCAATTTTTCAAAAATGTTTAAACAATCCATTTGATTGAAATTTTTCATTTCGTCACAGAATCATAACCACATTTTGTCAGATTAGTCTCAAAGATACCTTCAGATTTTTGAGTGACCATAAACTAAATATCAAGCAATTCATCAATTTAACCTTAAGGTATTATAAACAAAGGTTTAGTAAAAAATTATCCCAACGTTCCAAGCAGAAACTTTCAATCATTTGTCAATAATTATATCTAGTAAATCAAATAGTTTCCAGAATAGTATCATATCAGATTATATCATTCTAATATCAATTCATATCCCCCTTTATATCTTAACCAACATCATAAGTTATTCATGCAGTTCAGATAAATTCATATCAGTTTAAAATGCATCATAACAGTTCATATCACCCGTATCCTCATATCCCAATCATTCATACAGTACCAGTTCATATCAGACTTAACCTATATATCAACCATATCCCAGTCATTCATATAGCCCCAGTCATTCACACAGCCTATAATCTAATCTTTTCAGTCTAATCTTTTCTCCCCCTTTATCATCAATCAAAAGGAGGAATATCAGAAGGAGAGCAGAAACATAACATAGACAGATAGGAAATATAATTTAAGTAATATGCAGAAAAGAAACAATTATCCTGAAGCATAATCTAAAAACAGAAAGGTAAGTTGTTCAATTTTCAAAAAGTAAATTATTTGAGAGATAGCATCTAAATATCATTCTGCCTAACAGATCTGCTAAGGAGATGTTGATGGTTTCAGCTTTTGAATCGGCACCCTTCTTAAAGTGTTGACTAGCAATCCTGTTGGATTTTATCTTTACCACAATGTGATTCTATCTCTTTCCAGATGATTGTGGTTTAGGGCAGAAGTTGCTACAATTTCCTTAATCGGAGATGTTTTCTGAGCTTGCTCAGGAGCATGTTCTTCCTCTACAACAGGCAGATCAAATTCTTTCTCCAAGACAGGTTCTTTCTTTTCTTGAGCAAATAATATTGGGGTAGAAACTTGTGCATTAGTTTTTGCAGTCATTTCAACTACAGATATTCTATTTCCAAGACTATGAAGTTCAGAGCTGAGATTATCCAATTTCACAGCTAGAGAGTTGATGGCATCCAGTATACTCATGGATAATCCTTCATCCTTTTCTTTCCTCTTAGCAGAGGATTCTGCCTGAGGATTATCATCAAATTTTCTTTTTGTTCCTGCAATAGGAACAGACTTTCCTTCTTCTTTGATTTTCATCAAATTTTCTCTTTCTTTTCCCGTAGTGTCTCTCAACAGCATCTATTCATTATTTAGTCTCACATAACCCATTCTCTCAAAGGAGTCAAAACTGTAAACATTTATCTTTGATGGATCATTAGGAACTGAATTTAAATCAACTCGAAAATAACTGAACACTCTAGATAACAAATTTTCATAAGGCAGAGCTTTTCTTGATGTATTCCTTAACTGCAACATCAATTTTGTAGCTAAAAACCTAAAGTTTATCTGCCTACTCTCTACTAGGGCCAACATGATTACCATTTGCAGAATACTTATGGAGGTCTTATGTCCATAGCTCAGAACCACCATAGTAGACACCATATGGTGCAAAATCCTTCCAACCTCATTAAGCCACTTCGTACTTTTGTTACCACAGTTCCCAAAACTCTTCCCTGCAGTGAAGATTTCCTCAAAATTTTTCAAAACAAAAATATCATTTCCCTCAGGAAATTTGTTCAACTCAAAGTACTGAATTCCAGCATCCCTCACATCACATATCCAATTTAATAGACGGTGATTAAACTCAATATCTTTTTTCCTTAACTCTTGACACATACTAGCGAGTCATGAAATCTCCCTCAGTTTTCTCAAGACGACCTTTTCTTAAATTAGCATAAAATTCTCAAACAAGAGGAGTAAATAATTTCTCATCGACAGAAAGTAAACTACCCCATCCAATGTGTTCAAACATATCCAGAACATTTGAAAGATTTAGAAAAGCCGAAGGATTAGCATGGTAACCAGAGATAACCGTTTTGTTCCCTGACACGTAGTCATTATAATACGTTTCGCATTTAAAGTCTATGAAGTGGAGTACCTGATTTTCAGAACTCATTTGTTTCGGAGAAGACTCTAATGAATCTAGTGAGATGCCAAGAAATCCGGTTGAGGAGAAACTTCTTTCCCTTTTACTTTGCTTGAAGCTGAACTCTTTTTCTTCATCTTTGGAGACGTTTTGTGCCCCTTCTTTAATTTTGGAGCAGAAGATTTCATCTTTACCATCAGTAAGATTAGGGCTTTTTCCTTTTTTGACTGTCGGTTTTTGAAGAAGAAGAATACAGATATTTTTTGGAAGAATCAGTTACAAGGGATTTGAGAGAAAAATCAGAGTGCTTTGAATGTCTTAAGTAATGTGATATAAAATGCATTGAAAAGATAAGTTTTTCACAGAAGTTTAGAAAAATGCGCAAACCAATTTTTTTTTTTAAATTAAAAAATCGGAATAAGGAAAAAAAATATAGACATTAAGGAGGGTTTTGGAACTTGACCCAATCTGAAATTATCGTCCAAAAGAATCTTTTCCTGAGATGCATTTTGGATGTGGGATTTAGATTTAAATACTATGACCAAACAATTGTTGGTGCATTTTGGATACAAACACTGTTTCCAAAACCTTTTTCTTCACAGATCCTACATAAAGAAGACTTATACCAAATGGTTAGTTATCAAATTTTTGTAATTCCCAAACCTCT
Source organism: Voacanga thouarsii (assembly GCA_026120185.1). Classification (NCBI taxonomy): domain Eukaryota; kingdom Viridiplantae; phylum Streptophyta; class Magnoliopsida; order Gentianales; family Apocynaceae; genus Voacanga; species Voacanga thouarsii. The sequence goes on from JANUWF010002328.1 coordinate 439,920, forward strand.
TCTCAGATTGTTGAATCTTTCCTCAGCTAGAGGTTTAGTGAAGATATCTGCCAGTTGTTCATCCGTTGAAATATATTCAACACACACATCACATTTAAGCACATGAGCTCAGATGAAATAATGTCTAACTTCTATATGCTTTGTCCTTGAATGTTGAACGGGATTTTTTGTCAAATTGATAGCACTTGTACTATCACATAATATAGGTACGCAATTAAAGTTAAGACAAAAATCTAGCAATGTATTCTTCATCCACAAAATTTGAGCACAACAACTGCCGGCTACAATGTATTCAGCCTCAGTGGTGGATAAGGATACACATGCCTGCTTTTTACTATGCCATGACATAAGAGAGTGTCCAAGAAATTGATAATGACCACTAGTACTTTTTCTTTCAACTTTATAACCTACATAATCTGCATCAATGCATCAATGTATCCGATAAAATCAAATGTGTTAGTGTGAGGATATCATAAGCCATAATCATATGTGCTAATTAGATATCGAAGTATGCGTTTTACTTCACATAGATGTGATTCTTTTGGACAAGATTGAAAATGAGCACAAAGACATACTGAAAACATAATGTCTAGTCGGCTAGCAGTAAGATAGAGTAGACTTCCAATAATACCTCTATATTTATGTTCATCTACTTTCTTACCCTTTTCAACTTGATCAAGTTTTATAGAAGTACTCATAGGTGTGTAGATTTTTTTTACTTCATTCATTCCAAACCTTTTGAGCAACTGCTTAGCATTCTTAGCTTGACTTGTAAAAATCCCATCCTTGGTTTGCTTAATTTGCAATCCAAGGAAGAAGTTTAGTTCTCCTATCATACTCATTTCAAATTCTTGCTGCATAATCTTAGCAAACATCTTGCGCAAAGAGTCGTTAGTAGCCCCAAAAATGATATCCTCGATATAGATTTGAACAATTAGTAAATCACTAGAATTATCAGATTTGATGAACAAGGTGGTATCAATCAAGCCTCTAGAAAAACCTTTTGAAATCAAGAAGCCACTAAGCCTTTCATACCAAACTCTTGGAGCTTACTTTAATCCATAAAGAGCTTTAAAAAGTTTGAAAACGTGATTTGGAAAGTGCTCATGAATAAAACCAGGAGGTTGTTCAACATATACTCCCTTCTCAATAAAACCATTTAGGAATGCATTCTTGACATCCATTTGGTAGAGCATGAAATTTTTGAAGGATGTAAAGGCAAGAAGCATTCGTATGGATTCTAGTCTAGCAACATGAGTGAATGTCTTATCATAATCAATACCTTCTTCTTGATTAAATCCTTGGGCAACTAATCTATTTTTATTTCTAATTACAGCCCTGTTTTCATCAAGTTTATTTCTAAATACCCATTTTGTACCAATAACAGGACGATCAAGGGGTCTAGGGACAAGTTTCCAAACTTTATTTCTTTCGAATTGATTTAATTCTTTTTGCATAGTAATAATCCAAAATTCATCATGCAATATGATATCAATACAGCTAGGTTCAATATTTGAATGAAGAGCAAAGTTGTCAATGAAATACCGTCTAGTTTTAACTCCATAGTTTGGATCCCCAATGATTTGTTCTTTGGGATGACCTGTTTTGTATTTCCAGTCTTTTGGCAATTGTTGATTCGTAGAATCTTCAGTTTGTTCTTTTCCTTGTTCAACTGGCAGCTCTTCAATTTCTTCTTCTTTTGTATAAGTATCTAGTGGTAGAGCTTTAAGTTGATCTAACTTAACTTCTTTTGAACTTCCTACATCATTGTCATCTCTTTTTCAAGTATAAATGTTAGATTCATCAAATACAACATGCACGGATTCATTCACACAAAGAGTTCTTTTGTTGTACACTCTATATACCTTTTTGTTGGAAGAAAAACCAAGAAATATGGCCTCATCAGACTTGCTGTCAAATTTTTCCAAGATTATCTCGGGTATTTAGGATAAAATATTTACATCCAAACACCTTAAAATAAGAGATAGATGAAGTTTTGTCAAACATAAGTTCAAAAGGAATTTTTCTCAATAACGGTCTTAGTATAACTCGATTTATTATATGGCAAGCTGTATTAACAGTTTCCGCCCAAAAATATTTTGGAAGGGCATTTTCACAAAGCATTGATCTAGCCATTTCTTGCAAAGTGCAATTTTTCCTTTCAACAACACTATTTTGTTGAGGGGTATTTGCAGATAAAAAATTGTGAAAGACTCCATTTTCATCACAGAAGTGAGTAAATTCACTATTGCAAAATTCTTTACCATTATCATTTTTAATAGAAACCAGTTGGCATCCAATCGAGTTTTGGATGCGTTTAATCAGTTTCGAAAATTCAAAAAAAGCTTCATCCTTTTATCTAAGAAATATAGTCCAAGTGAATCTAGAAAAATCATCAACAAGTATATATGCATACTTCTTACCTCTAAGACTAAAAGTCCTCATTGGTCGAAACAAATCCATTTGAATTAATTTAAGTGGTTTTGAGGTAGAAATCATTTTTTCGGTTTAAAAGAGGTTTTAATTTGTTTCCCAAACTAACATGCATCACAAATTTTGTGTTTATCAAATTTCATTTTTGACAGTCCCCTAACAAGTTCTTTTGAAGACAATTTATTTAGCAAATCAAAATATATATGACCTAGTCTTCTATGCCAAAGATAACCATCATTGTCATGTACGAATACACATCTAATACCATTAGCTATAAGGTCATTAAAATAAAACACATATACATTTCCAATACGTTTGGCAGTAAAGATTATTTCAAGATTTGCACTATCAATTATAGAACAAGAATCTTTTTCAAAGATGACTTTGCAACCATTATCACAAAGTTGATTAATGCTAAGCAAGTAATATTTCAAATCATCAACAAGTAAAACTTGTTTTATAATGGTTAAGGAACCTTTACCAATACTACCAATGCCAAGAATCTTTCCTTTCTTCTTGTCTTCAAATGTAACAAATCCTTCATTTGTGGTCTGTATATCTTCTAACAAAGCTGCATTTCCAGTCATGTGTCTTGAACAACTGTTATCCAAGAACTACTTAGTGGAGCTCAAAGACTGTGCCTAAACATGAGAAGAAGGAATGATTTTTAGTACCCACATTTTTTGGGTCCATGAAGGTTAGTAACATTTCCTTTGATTTTCTAGAAAGTTATTCTACCGGATTCCACTTTTCTTTTAATAAGACATCTTGAAACTATATGTTCCAATTTTTCACAATATGTGCAAGCTTTATGTTTTCTATAACATAATGCAAATTTAACATCTTGAGACTTGTTATTTTTGTTCTTATTCTCATGTTCATATCCTAAGCTATTTCGATTTCCAGCATAAATGAATCTAGGCTTATAAATTTTATCCTTATCCTCATGTCTATGTCCTAAGCCATTTCGGTTTCCAACTTGATGTTGAGTTCCAAGTAACTTTTCCATATTGCTTTTACCATTCGTGAATTTTTCAATACAAGTGGTAAGATCATTGACTCTATTTTTCATGTTATTAAAAGTGCTAACCATACTTTCAAGAGTTTGAATTTTATCACACAAATTTTTATTTTCAAGAGATGCATAATGCAAAGAAGTCATGATCACATCTTTCTCAATAATAGCACTCATATGTGACTCAAGAGACATTTTGTTATCATTTAGCAATATTTTGTTCTCTTTCATTAAACATTTAATCTTCAACTTCATTTCTTTATTTTTTCTGGACAGTTTTTTTAATTCATGAAACATATCACTTACTTAACAGCTCATTTGGATCATCATGCTTTTCAATCATAGATATAAGCGAATTAGACATGAAATTAGATGTAGAAGAGTTTACCTCATTTTCCAAAGCCATGAAGCATATGTTGGCATTTTCATCTTCAGAATCTCCATCTTCGGACTCAATTTCATTTAAGTCCCAAGTTCCCATCAATCCTTTTCCTTTCTTCGCCTTCAGATCTTTCTTCTTTTTAAATGTTCTTCCTTCCTTACCTTTTGCAACAGGACAATTGGCAATGAAGTGATCAGTGCTTTTACATTCATAACATTGAGGTTTGAATCCTGGGGTTTGTCTTTTCTTTCTTATAAACTTATTTTCTCTTTTGTAGTTCCCTTTGTTGAACATTTTTCTGAATTTTTTTGCTATCATAGCCAAATCTTCATTGTCCATTTCCATGCCCTCACTACTTTCCGATAGAATTATTACTTCATCTCCATTTTCAACTTTCAATGCTATCCCATTTTTGCCTCTATCATGATCATCAGATTCATGAAATCTTTTAAGTTTCATCTCATGAGTTAGTAGAGATCTGATCAGCTCTTCTGTTAGTAAGGATTTTAAATCCTTAGATTCTTCTACAACAAGAGTTTTAGGCTGCCAGCTTTTTAGTAAGGCATCTAAAATTTTTCAATTTTATTCCCCAAGGGAATAAACCTTCCCGTAGGCTTTGAGACCATTTGAGATATTAGTGAATCTCATGAACATATCAGTGATGCTTTTATTTGGCTTCATTGTAAATAATTCATAGTCATGAATCAGAAGCCCCAGTTTTGATTCTTTGACTTGGTTTATCCCCTTATGGGTAACTTCAAATAATCTCTACATTTTATGAGCTGAATCACAACCACTAATATGGTTGTATTCAGTTTCATCTAGTGCACAACATAAAATATTCATAGCTTGAAAATTTAAAGTCATCTTAGCATTGTCTTCCATACTAAACTCATCATTTTGTTTAGGTAATTTTATGCCATTAATAATTTTTTATGGAATAAAAGAACAATTTTCTATCAAACTCCATAACTCAAAGTTTTTAGAACACACATAGATTTTCATTCTATTTTTTCAAAACGTATAGTTGTCTCTATTGAATGAAAGAGGACGATTCGTTGAAGACCTTTCAACATATGGAAGAGAGGATGAGCTTGCCATGAAGATCTTTTCTACAAGGTTATTAAACTAAGAGTATGTAGACCAAGCTCTGATACCAAATGAAAAACCTTAGGGGGTGAATAAGATTTTTGACAAACTAAAATTTTTTGAATCATCTGATATGCAGAATAACAATGATCATCAAGATTCTTGGACCAATTTTATGGTAACAAAGAAAGCTATCCAAAAACTCTTTGATATATATATATATATATATATATATATATATATATATATATCGAGATTCAGACTAGAATGGAAATGCAATGCAGCAAGAAAAGAAATGAGACACGGTATGTATAGTGGTTCGATCTTTCAAGATCTACGTCCACTACCTTAAACTCACACTTAAGGATTTTTCAACCTGATTTTATTTACTCCACTTAATGAAATCAAACAGTACCACAAACAAGAGAGGATCACCACACTAGGTTTTCCAAAACCTCTCAAACAAACAACACAACAAAGTTCACCCAAACTGGGTTTTACACCACAACCTTGTACTACAATAGAGATTGAATATCAATAGAATAGTAAAAAACTCACTTATTTGAGCAGATGTTTACTAAGATACAAAACACAAATACTTTTACCTTTAACACAATATGAATTCACTTTGAAGCTTTTTGATAAAAGGAGATTTTTGAAAAAATTGAGCAATAGTGTTTCTTAAAAGAATATTTCAAAAATCTTATGTCTAATCTTGCTTAGAGTCTATTTATAGAGCCAAAAAGTGAAGTGCCAATGGCTATAAAACGACTATAATTTTTTTGTTAAAATTATTCGTATTTTGGACTCAAGTTTCAGACGATGACGCATCCAAAAAATAAGTCCAAAATAGCACTTTTTTAGGCAAAAACATTTCAATACAGTTTACAGGATTTTGGATGAATCTTTTGGATGCAGATACATCCAAACTGTTCAATCCAAAATTCTGATATTTTTAAAACATTGAAATATTCTTCTTTGGGTGTTTCAAGATAAAATCAATTGAATCAAAAGGTAAAAAGATATAGGAATTAATAGAAATACCTTAATAACATTTTCTAGTCTAAAGTTCTTATAATGACTTCTTGGTATGCAACTCTATATACTTTGATCTTCTTTTTGATCTTCCATGCTGGAATTCAATTACTGAAGAGTTGCCTAACAATCATATCTAAATGCCTTAGAAAAACAGAGGTCAAATATGCCCTATCACAATAGATTACACAAGTTAGTTCATATTAACGTTTGCCATAAGTCAAAACATAGGAAAAAGCCCTTAGGGCTAACAATTATACATATGGATATACATGTATATATATTAATATATTAAAATAGTGTATATATATTAGTATGATATACTAAAATATATGTATGTGTGTATAAATATGTATATATATAGTATATTGTCATATATATGTAGTACATTGACATATACATATATATATATATATATATATATGTATGTATGTATGTATGTATGTATGTATGTATGTATGTATGTATGTATGTATGTATGTATGTATGTATGTATGTATGTATGTATGTATGTTTGTATTGGAAATATGTATATGTATATTTAAGTTTTTTTTTTCTAATTGAACTATTTGTATTTTTCTGTGTGTGTGTATGTGTGTGTGTGTGTATTTGTGTATTTGTTGTGTACGCATTTGTATATATTATATATATATATATATATAGTATTGGAATTGTATATATGTTTAAGTTTTTTTTCCTAATCGAATTATTTGTATTGAATCATTTAGTAAATACAATGATATAAATAATAGGATATAAACTTAAAAATTATATAAATATATAAAATAATTTATTATATTGAATAATGTAGTTTCATTGTAAATTTAATATATTATATTTTGTTATTACACTAATGTTTATGAAAAAATTTTTTAAAAAAATTGAGTAGTACAAATAAAAAAACAAAAGGATATGACCATAAGTTTCTTTGGCTCAACGGTTGAGAGCAGCTGATGGTTTCTCGTGGTTGCGGGTTCAAATCCCATCTTTGCGGTTTCTCTTTGATTTGTGGTTTCTAATTGATTTGCGGTGGCTGGTTCACGTGGTCTGCAGTTGATGGTGCTCCGATTAAGTGCTGCTGGTCCTTAAAATTCTGGTGGTCTCCAATTTTTTTTTTTTTTTTTTTGACAAGGAATTTTTTTATCACCATTGACCTTTTTTAGCGATGAAATTTTTAGTATTGGCGAGTAAACTTTTTGCCACGAAGTTAATAATTTTTTTTACCATCGTATTTTAATTTTTCAAATCAAATTATATTTTTGGCAACAAATATTTAGGGATGAAATTTTTTGTCGCAAAAAAGCATCATTAGTGACAAAATGAAAGCTTTTGGCAACAAAACGTAGTTACTTTTAGCGATAAAATATCTCCTAACTAAAGTTAAGGTCTTTAACGAGGGAATAAATTTCCTCGCTCAAAGGTAGCCTTTAGCGACAAAACTAAAAGTTTTGTCGCCAAGAACCTTTGGCGATAGGGCTTCAGTGACGAAATGGTGAGGAAACGAGTTTTGTTGCTAAAGGCCTTCAGCATGGCTTCAGCTAGGAAATTTTCACTTTACGTGAGGAAACATTTTTGACACTAAAGACCAATTTTCCTGTAGTGTTGAGTAAAAATAGATTTCATGAATGCACTTTGAATTTGTTTCTCAAAAGTTGATTACAAGTTAAATAATTTTTCATAAACCACAGTGAGTGGTGTTTATCATAGTTGAGAGAAAATCACAATTGTATGTAACATACAAAAAATCACTTAAAGATAAATGGAATATGAAACCTTGCATCGTATCCTTACAATGAAACCCTACATCATGACAAATACTGTGAAACCCTACATCACAATGAAGTGGATGTACGGCCCACTATGTAACACCCCACTACCTAGGCCCACCAGGGCCGGGGATGTCGCCCTGTCTAAAAAACAAGGGGTCTTTATAACTAGGTTACACAAATAAAATAGCGAAATAAAAATAATACTTTAATTTAGAATCTATTACATCCCAAGAATAAATCCATGAATTCCCAAAAACAAATCCACAAATAAAAATTATCCACTCTCAACTCCCCAAACAATACATAAAAATAAAGGACAACATTCTCTTCCAAGGCAGATAACACTAGCTACGCATCCCCACAGCAGGATCCACCTGAAATCATGGTAAAAAGGGTGATGAAACAAAAATCTCAGTAAGCCCCATGTGTGAGTTGGGCTAAACAGACAAAACACTTTTCATGATTCATGCACTAACAGTATATCAAAAGCATTGTCAGGCCTTCTTTACAAATTTAACTCTCACTTCTTGAAAGATAGTAGTGAGAAGTCATGAAGCAAAATGCTCTTAAAATATTCAGTTTGGAAAGATATGAATAATTAAAGGATTTTGAGCTTCGAATAAAATTCTAATGACACTTTAGAACAGTTTCCCGAAAATAGCTCAACAATTAAAGCAACCAAGTTAATCTGACAGGCACAGCGGTGGCTCTCACACCAGGTGAAGCACTTGACCCCCGTCAGGTGGTGAAAGGGCACAGAGGTGGCTCTCACTCCTGTGAAGCACTTGACCCCCAACACCTGGTAGGTGTACATCCTACCGAGTGAGATTCTCCTCCCTCTCTCACCCAATCCAATCCGGTTGTCCCACTTCCGGCCGTCGGTTCCACTGGAACCCCGTCGCTGGCTGAGGACGGCTCAACCTTCTATACTGATGCCCTGATCGAAAAGAGTCAACCTCTCAGAGGTGGCCACCTGCTGAGAGATATCCCCAGACCAACCAAAGGCTAGTATAAAGGTCTAGCCCCCATTGAGTACTCAACGTTATTCAATCTTCACAATTCATAAGGCTCCAAAGTGGAACCTACAAAATTTAGCTCAATACAATTCCAAACAGCATTTTCCAACGTGCACAAAGATGTTAGAAGGCATGGTTTTAAGCCAATAATTTATTCCAAGTATTCATAGCGAAGGAGCCACATGCTCAAATAAGTCGTGCTATGATTTTCGAAAAGTATATGCATGATCAAAAATTCATCTCTTGCATATTCAAAACAAATCAAAATGTTTGATGCTTGGCTCCTAAGTCATGCTTGACATATTTTAAAATTTATAAATCTAGAAGTTTCTAAAATTAGAAGTTTTCCAAATGTAGAAAGTTTCCAAAATAAGAAGGTTTCAAATATAGAAGTTTTCAAAAATTAGCTATCATGCTAATATTTCGTGTTTGCAAAAGATGCTCACCAATCTTTCTTTAAAATAAAATCAATTTCATGAATGTCAGGGAACTTACCTTATCCTTGCTCACAAGAAAGGTCGCCAACAGTTGACCTAATCCCCTCCTGGGGTAAATATAAATCACAATCAAACTCAAGCCAAAGATTCACTTCCACAAATAAAACTAGCTCAACTTACTACTACCATGATCCTAGTTCAACTTATTACAATCATGACCCTAATGTCCTAAGCTTTAAGGCTAGATGATAAAGGATTTTATAAAATAAGTCTAGCTTGATAAGTTAAAATAACTAGGGGTTCTAAAATAATTGCTAATAAATTATAGACTCAAATAAAAATTCTTGAGTGTTATTATTAATAAATAAACTAAGGTTTGAATATTGAATAATATTAAGTCCTAAATAATATTAATAAATGGTAATTTAAAAATAATGTTACTTAAATAAATAATAAATTTACAATTAATTTTTAATTAATTTTTAATAGATAATAAATAATTAGTAATAAATAAAATTAATAATAAATAAATTTTGTTTAATAAATAACAAACAAATTTAAATATGAATAATATCCATGACTATAGGCCTACAAGGTCATTAATATTTTATTTATCAATAGCATTTATATAAAAAGATCTTATTTAATTTTATACGAATGCATATATTATTTTTAATGAAAAATATTATTTCTTTGACTAGTAAAATATCAATATTTCATTTAATACCCCATTTCCAAAACTTCCTAGAGATTTCGAAATCCTAGAGGAAAAATAGTAATAATTTTAATTAAAATACTAAAATTTGCTAATTAAAATAACTTAGGATCAACAAGATCATGATCATAATCTTCCTACTGCTAACAAGAATCATGAACATATTCTCTAACATCAAACAACAAACTAACCCATTCATGAACATAGGCTTAAATCTATACATGCTATCACATGGCAAATCTCTACTAAGCATAATCATAACTATGGCTTCAATGAAGATAAGAACATGAAAATCCTATTCACCAAAGGTATCATTTCATCTAACATGCTTTAACCATCCATAATTTTCTTAAGACATAATGATCATATATTGATTGACAAGAAAATCCATATAGCTTAAACAGGATCAATCACTCTCATGTCCTACTCTCAACCCCTTCAAACATATGCTTATACACAACCCCCCATTCATATACTATTCTCCCTATCAACATCTAAGAGACATGAATTCAAAATTAAAAAGAAAGGTTAAGGAGAAATACTTGGTTGATGATTACTTCGATGAAGATTTAAGAAGGTCCACGCTAGTGAGGGTCTTGAATTGTCTAAAAGTAGGAAAACAGCCATGGTTGTTGATCAACTATTTCGGCCGAGAGAGAGAGAGAGCATTAGAAAGGTATATTGAGAATTGAATGGAAGAGGATGAACAAGAAGATTGTTCTTGATTTACCTTGTTGATGTTCTTGAGACCTTCAAGAAAAAGCTGATTTTGATCCGATTGAAAATTCTTGTTTGCATGTTTTTTTGTCATAAATATTAGAAATGAAGTCTAGAGATTAAGTAGAAGTGTTTTGGAGTATTTGAGAGTGATTTGAGGTGTTTAGAGTAGGTTTAGGCTTGAAGAAAAGTAGTGTGTGTTCTTGGTATTGTTGGTGTTTTGAAGAGAATTGAGAGAAAAGGCTTCATGAAATCTGGAATGATGTTGGCCGAATGGTCTAGGATAGATGGGAGTTTCGGTCTTAGCTATAAAGAGAGGGAATGATCAGATTTTGTTTGAATTTCAAATGGAGGAAATTGTGGAGTTGTTTGAGGTAGGAAATTAGCGAATGGTGTTTGATTAAGGGAGGTTTCTTTGTTCTTCAATGGTGCCGGCTGGACTAGCTAACTTTGTTGAAATGAATGAAGCTTGTTCAGGTTATAGGGCTGGCCGAAATGCAGTCTTTAATGGCAGAGAAAATTCTGGTTTATTAGCTTGATACAAGAGTGGTTTAATGGAGTAAAATTCTGGAATTATTTTGAAGTTCAAAAAGAGTTTTGGATAGAGTAATCTTAGGAGGGTTTTGAGGTGTGGTTATGGAGTCCATGTACTCAAGGTAAGTGTGGAGGTCAATGGCATTCAGTCCATGGCTGAACAAGGTTCAATTTCCAGAGATTTGAAAGGTGATCTTTGGCCTTGGCTTTGAGAGACAAAGTGGAAAATTTTCTGGTTTCAACTTGTTCAAAGTTTCGAAGGTTGGTGGCTTTTGGTGCAGAATTTTCTGCATTTCTTCAGCCCGATTTGCAGCTGGGGATTTGAAGGTCCTTCAAAGGTGATTTTCCAGCCTTCTTTCTGAAGAAAAATACAGGAGTTTTGTTGGCTTGAAGATAAATTAAAACAGCTTCATTTTCTCGGTTGAAAGTGGCGAAACTGCCCAGAATTTTTTCCTGGTTTTGTGCAGTTTGTGCAGTCCGAAAATTGCATAGAATTTTCAGCCTTCAAGCCACATGAACTGACCATTTTTCTTGCAGCAAATGAGTAGGTTTACTGGCTGAATTTTTCGAAAAGCTGGTCTACAAAAATTCTGAAAAATTTTCAGATTTTCTTCACTAAAAATATGAACAACATGAAGGTAGGATTGAAGGTATAATCATGGTGATTTATTTCTTTTGGAAACTCATCCTAATTTCTCTCCTATTTTCAGCCAATCCTCTATCCTTCAAGACTGATTTTTGAAATTCAAGGTTGAAGAATTATCACAGAATTTTTTTGGAATTTAAAAGAAGAGATTTAATGGATTTTGATTTATTTAAATTATGAAGATGTTAGGACAAAGCTAGAGGTAATAAAAAGGACAAGAATTCCTCTAGAATTCTTTTTAGGACACAATGATAAGATTAGGACATTCTCTTCATGTCTCCCTTAAGACAACATTCCTATTTTTATGGAATGCAAGAAAACAAAAATTCAAACTTAATTAAGATAATCATGATAAAAACTTAGATGATGGGATTTGAACTCATGACCTTAGAGATTAATTCCAATGCTCTAACCACTAAACCACAACAACTCGTGTTCTTATTTTTTCACCCACATATTCCTCTTATTTAATCCTCAAGCTATCTTCCAATTTTGACCTCAAGCAAAATTACCATTTTACCCTTCCTACTCAAAAAGCATAACTAAACCTTTTAACCTATAAACCACAATTCTAAAGCACATAAAATCATTCAAATATATATATATATATATATATATATATATATTCATGAAAAATAATATGATATGCATCCCAACCCCCTTACTCTAGGGTTGGCTTTAGGTGGGGTTTCACACACTAGATAAGATATTCCTCCATCTCTTACTCTAACTTACCGAACGTCTACCTGGAACAACAACCCACCTAGACAGTGGTGCTAGCTCAGACCAGCCTAACCTACAAGAACTGTCACCTTTTCCAGATAGAGCTCATCTCTTAGATGCGGCCTCCTACTAAGAGACTTGCCCTACCTTTCAAAGGTTAGTCATAGTAGTCTATCCTTATTGGGTACTCATCGATTCATTACATCGTTCAAGATCCAATCTCAATGAAAATATTTTCAACACTTTGGTCATATAAGCATGGGTTCCAAATAAATTTTTGTAAATTTGTTCTATAAATAAAAGGCAATTTTTTATTTAAACCCTTGTTTGTATAAAAGTCTTTAATATAAAATAATCAAGCTTGCATTTCAAATATTCACAATAATGAGACAACATACATTTCACAAATGACTTGCAACTCAGAGCTTTAGTACCAAATATTTAATGCAAGGACTTACTTGAAGTAGCTTAATCAGATAAGCAAAATTCAATTGCTTTGGTCTCTTTCTTCATTTAATAATATGATCTTGGGAAGTACCAAACTTTTAGATTAAACTTGAGAACAAGAAACCTACCAAACCCACACACAAGAACACTAGAATTCTAAGAAATTAACACTCTTGTTATAATATGAATCTAGCCTACTTCAAAAACACTTTAACACCCTAATCTAACTAGAGATTAGAACACCAAGGATAGGAATTTGAAGGCACCTGACTCAATCCTATCAAACACACTAGGCAACCTAGCACATAAGAATAAAGATGAAGTTGAGCTTATACCTTAAGATTTAGAGACAAGATCAAATGTGGAACTAAATCTTTTGATTTAATCTTGATGTTTAATGTACATCACCCCAAGAGGATCACCCTCTCCAAAGCTCTCAAAGAGTTCTTGAACTTTCACAATTTTATATGCCTCCAAAGGTTCTTGGTGTAAAATGTTAGAATAGGGCATTTATAGTCCCCAACATAACCTGATACAAAGCATTATAGAAGGTTCCTGAACTAAACACTTTTAAATATTATAAAATGATCCCAAAATAGCTACAAAACATCAAAGGTTCGGGTTCCAGAACAGAGTAGGCGCCGGGTACGTCTCTTAGGATGGCGCCAAGTCCAATCTGGAGGAACAGTTCTCGTACACAAAAGTTGAAACAATAAAAACGAGATTTAGCCAATCTACAGTCGGCGTCGACATCGGCGTCGGGCTGTTAGGACTGGCGCCGTGTCCAATATACTAGAATAGTGCGTGCACCAAAAAATTAAGGAATTTTACAGATCATAGCTAGTGCCTGGTCGATCGATCTGCGCTGGCACCGGGTCAGCTCTGGGCACTTCAATTCTAGCTCATTTGACCCCCATTCCTTCCATTCCTTTTCTATGTGTTCTCTTGATCTTCCAAATAGTTTTAAAGCTAAAATTGTTTCCATTTGAAGCTCCCTTGGGTCGCATTCCTTCATTTGTCCATTTGCCCTGTAATCCTTGTTCATTTGTTTGTTTGACATTCCACAAGAATTGTTGCCTTCTTTGTACTCCTTTTAGCCTTTTTTTTTTTTTTATCCACTCCATCATTCTCTTGGCCCTTGGTTTGTTAGCTTGGTTGGCCTTAAACTCCTGTTGAAACCTCTTGAAAATGGATCTCACCCAAGGTGCCATAAGTTGTGGCTTAGATTTTTCTTTGTGTTCTTTTGAAGGGCCTTCGTGCCTTGAGCGATTCCTATCATTTCTCCCTTCTTGAAAATGATTCGTCCTCAAATCAAAACCTATATAAGAATTGAAGTAAGAGAGTTTTTGTGAAAGTAAAATGTCATGGCTTTAAACTTCACTATTCTCTATACTTTCTCTTTTCACTACCCACATTTTTCTCTCATTTACCTCCCCTCACTTTTCTTCTTTTGTCTTCTTGTTTGCCTCTCTTTTCTTTTTCTCTCCAACTTAAGGGGGTCATTATCTTCTCATCCCCGTCTTCCTTTGCTTCCTCAATTTTTATCTCTCTTTTTTCTCTCACCTCAACTTCATGTTCTCCCTTCTTTTGTTCTTCCTTATTCTCTCCTTTTTTCTCCTCATTTATTTTCTCACTCATATTTTTTTTTTCCCTCTCATTCCCTCTCTCCTTTCCTTTTCTTTTTCCTTCAAGATATTTTGATCTCTCAAAACCTCACTAGGGGATAAGAGAAGTAGAGTGATTTTCTTTCCATCTTTTCTCAAAGAATAAGTGTTCCTCTTCTCCTCATGGACCACATCTCTATCAAACATCTAAGGTCTTCCCAACAAAATAAATCCTACATGCATGGAAAATACATCACAAACCACTTCATCCTTATACTTCCCCATATCAATGGCAACCTTGGATTGTTTGTTCACTTTCACCTCTCCACAATTGTTCAACCATTGTAACTTGTAAGATTTAGGGTATTTCACAGTTTCTATTCCTAACTCCTCCACCAATGTAGCACTAATCATATTTTTACAACTCTCTCTATCAATGAGGACACTACATGATTTTTGCTTGATTAGAGACCTTGAAAAAAATATATTCTCTCTTTCTTCCACACCCTCACAAGCATTCTCAACTTCCATTACAACGCCAATCAATGTACATGGTTTCTCAAGTATATCCCCATCTCTTCTATCCACTCTATCTCCTCTACTAGATTTAACGTCATTTTGTGAAGTTGAACTAGATCTTTCATTCTTACTAGTTTCACTTATTTTCATTTGCTTTTGCACCATCTCTAGCCAACTCCTCTTTTTCTCTTCTTGTGAATATAAGCTTTCTCCCACTTCATAAGTACTTGAAGCACTTTGGGAACCTTCATCTATAGCACTCATTTGCTCCCCATCTACCTTATTCCTTGAATACATTTGCTTTTCAACAAATTCTACTCTATTTTGCTCAACTGCATCTTGCTTATCCTCCTCTAACGCTCCCAACAGATTTAACTCATCCTCTAGAAAGAATAGAATGTTGTAAAATTCCTTAGTCGCCCCATTTGTTAACTCAATTAAACCACTTCATCTCTTTTGTCATCATTAAGTACCTCATCAATCTCATCAATATTTTCTCTACTTCATCGTGCACTACTTCATCATTTTGATTGAGTATTCCTTAGCACTTGGCCTCATTTTCTAGCTTCTCTTCCTTCTCAAAGTCATGCAATTCATTTTGCTCAACCCTCTCAACTTTTCTTCATTTCTAGCCCTTCTTAGCTCCTCAACATATATAACATTTTTCTTGGCTACTTTGATCTCAAGTCTAGCTCTTTGCTCCTAAAATTTAAGAATCTTACTTTGCTCCTTAGAGGACTTCCAATGACAATTAAAGAATTTGTGCCTATAGCCACTACAATGCTCACAAGGAATTGCACTACTCTTTTACAAATCAAAACTTCTTTCTTCTTTCTTGATCACTCAGTTTTGGGCAATCATAATACGATAATCATAGCCCCAACATATAGAACAAACATAATCTTATTTTCTCTTCATCCCTCCTTTTGAAAAATTTTGCATTGTACTTCCCTCACCATGCTTAGAACTTCTTGAACAATTATAGGACATGTGAGCAAAACTTTCACATATTTGGCACTCATTAGGTACAAACCGTTTCCTCATCAAATCTTTCATCTCTTCCTAAGAAACCACTGTTTGATACCCACTTCGCCTTCTTTGTGCATTCATTTGCTCCCACCATCTAAAATCATTTTTGGAAAAATCTATTAAGGCACAATTCACTTTATTTCTTTCACTGCACTTAAAGATTTTAAACAATTTTTCCATTCTTCTTTCCTATTCATAATACTCCCTCAAATCTCTTTTCCTAAGAAATGGAGATGTTAATCTCTCGTTATACTTCAACTCCCTATTCTCCAATCTTCCATAGGACTCAAGTTCTCACATTCTTAATCACTTTTCCCTAGGTTTCCTTCATAGCGATCATATTCCCTTCCACTTGTACTTGGCCCCGCATCATATTTATCCAAATATCCCATGCTCTCATAGTTACACTCCTCATATTCTTCCTCATGTTCATTATATTCCACATAACTACTCTCACTATAGCAAGATTCCTCATAATTGTCATACCCTTCACTTTCACTCCAACTGGCCATTGTGAATTTTACTTTCAAGAGAAGTACCCACAAAATTGTAAGTAGAAAAACACAAGAGAATTCTCACTTCACTCCCTCATGTGTTTACACTCAATTTTTAGTGGTCACTCTTCACTCATGTTTGCACTCTTCTTGACTTTTGTAAAATGAGCTCACCCTTTTGTCTTTTTCAATTTCTCAATTCCACACTCAAGTTCGTCCCAACTATTTTCCACTTCAAAGAATTTAGTTCTACAAATTAAGTCAACAAAATTTCAAGGAATAAGAAAGAAATGTGTCTTCAAGGAAATTTATCAAACACTTGGTGTGCAATAAAGAAGATGCATGGATTTCAAAGAATTGTTACACTAAGTAATGCTATTACAACCTCAATCACACATTTAGCAATTAACAATCACTTAAATACTCTTTACTAAATGAATTATTCATCATACTTCATGAATAGAAGCGTTGGTAGTCAAGTATGAGCATTCACAATTCATTGGGACAATATATCAAACACATTAAATGCAATCTCGTAGCTCAATGTTGTATAACAAATTTCAGCTTGGTTTTGGCCCTAAATCAACAAATTATTACACCAAATGACTCCTCAAACATAAATATACCATATAGGATCAAATTAACAACATTTCTATGGCACAAATTCAAGTTTTTGACATCCAAAAATAGTAAGAGAAAAAGTGATAAAATTTTAAAAATCAATACATCTTGAAGAAGATTGTACCTTAACCCAAAGACAGTTAGTTGATTAGAATCAACAAAATTCAAACTTTGATACCACTTGATATAATCTTGGGAAGCGCCAAACATTTGGATTAAACTCAAGAACAAGAAACCTACCAAACCCATACACAAGAACACTAAAATGATAGGAAATTAACACTCTTGTGATAATGTGAATCTAGCCCACTTCAAACATACCTTAATATCCTAATCTAACTAGATATTAGAACACCAAGGATAGGAATTTGAAGGCACCTAACTCAATCTTATCAAACACACTAGGCAACCTAGCACATAGGAATAGAGATGAAGTTGAGGTTATCCCTTAAGATTTAGAGACAAGATCAAAGGCGGGACTAAATCCTTTAATTTAGTCTTGATATTTAATGGACATCACCTAAAAGGATCACCCTCTCCAAAACTCTCAAAGAGTTCTTAAACTCTTACAATTTCATATGCCTCCAAAGGTTCTTGGTTTACAATGTTATAATAGGGTATTTATAGTCCCCCAACATCACCTAATACAAAGCATTATAGAAGGATGTTCTGTTCCTGAACTAAATATTTTTAAATACTATAAAATGACCTCAAAATAGCTGCAAAATGTCAGGGGTTCGGGTTCCAAAATAGAGCAGGCACCAAGTATGTCTCCTGGGGGTAGCACCAGGTCTAATCTGGAGGAACAGTTCTCATGTATAAAAGTCGAAGCAATAAAAATGGGACTTAGCCAGTCCACAGATGGTGCTGAGTGGGGCTGTTAGGGCCGGCGCTAGATCTGCTAGAACAGTGCATGCGCAAAAAAATTGATGAATTTTGCAGATCACAATCGGCGCCTGGTCGGTTGATTTGAGCAACACCAGGTCAGCTCTGGGCACTCCAATTCCTACTCATTTTACCTCCATTCCTTCTATTCCTTTTCCATGCATTTCCTTGATCTTCCAAATATTTTTAAAGTTAAGATTGTTTCCATTTGAAACTCTCTTGGGTCGCATTCCTTTATTTGCCTGTTTGCCCTTTAATCCTTATTCATTTGTTTGCTTGACTTTTCACAATGATTGTTACCTTCTTTGTACTCCTTTTGGCCTTCTTTTCTTTATCCACTGCTTCATCATTCTCTTGCCCCTTGATTTGTTGGTTTGGTTGGCCTTAAACTCCTGTTGAAACCTCTTGAAAATGGATCTCACCCAAGGTGCCATGAGTTATGGCTTGGATTTCCCTTTGCCTTCTTTTGAGTGGCTTTCATGTCTAGGCCTTCAGAGCTAAGTCACGGGTTCAACTCCCAGATGGAACTCCTGCTAACATTGCCTAAGGTTCGAGGTTGAACCTTCTCGTGAAAGGAAGGGCCTGTTGGGCAACCCCTGTGGTAGTACGGGTCCGGTCTTGTGACTGCGGATGTATATGAAAGGGGTATGTGCCTCCACTAACAGTTATAGCTTTTGGTAGAGCTGGTCATACCTTACTCATATTAGTTAAACCCCCTTTCTAAAACCAGAAAATATATCACTGTCACAATCTATCCCAATACAGGATAAAAATTATCTAACTCTACCAAAACTGAGATTCTGACATGCAATCACATATTCCAGGTCTTAGGTATGCAATTTAATTCATCAAACAATATCCATAGTTTATCAACTATCCCAAGGATGCTTAGAATCCATGACCTGTCAAGTTGACAAATAATAGTCTCTTTCATCTCATATTCATATCAAAAGGCCATCAAAATCATTCAACAATAAAGTCCACATTTTTTACAACCATACCATAACAAAGCATGCTAATAGATATAAAATCATAAACCAATCATAACATGAGTTTACCTATTCATCAAAGAATCTTTAAATCTAGCAATTTATCACATAGTGACACATAGGTCTCCCTTATCACATGCTCATAATTACAAAATCATCAAAAGATCATGAACCACATAACCAACATTATACATGATCACCGTATTATCAAGTCATGCTCAAATATACTCAAATTTTACTATTTATCTAACACATGCATTAGATCTCCATATAGGTCGCATATAATGTTAACTAAACTACCTAATCTAAACCTTAGGATAGGTAAAATAGCTTACCTCTCTTAGGATAGAGGATCTATTAAAATCAAAAGATGACTCCTCCAGTAAATAGGTTGAATCCATTGAGAGAAGAGAAGAACCTACTTATAAGGTTTCCACATGATTGTAGGAGAAAAAAGAAGAAATCAGGCCCCTTTTAGTTTCAGTGAAGAAAAAGACAGAAAAGAAGAATAACTAAGATGGAAAAGTCAACCTACCTTGGTAATATCTTGTAAATGCCACGAGAGAGAATGAAGTAAATAGGAGAGGGAAAATAAGAAAAAAGTTGACTATGTTTTGGTCTTGGAAAAATAAAGTTGTGAGAGATCGAGAGTATTGGGTAGTGGTGTTTCTAGATTTTAGAAGAGTAGAGATCGAAGGTGCTAAAGTTGTTGGGATGTATGTCCTCTTAGACTAGGTTTCTGATGTAAAAATCGAATGTTTTAATAAAAGAATTTATTTTAAAAAATTATTTATGAATTTATAATTTTATTTGTGCACAATTACGTTTGGAAAAGACCCATTGTGTTTAAGTAAGTGGTCCATGTGAATGGAGGTCTTTCACAGTAAGGTATGGATCACGGGTTACTTATCACGTAAGCTTTTGTTCTTAACCGATTGATGAAAATGGGAATCTAATCATGTTTAGGTTATTATGTTGTGAATTCTAAATGGGGAATGGCTTATCTTTAACCAGTGAGTAGTCCACTCACTTCATGATTTAAGTGTATTTCGAATACGTAGAACAGAA
This sequence comes from Voacanga thouarsii, assembly GCA_026120185.1. Taxonomy (NCBI): domain Eukaryota; kingdom Viridiplantae; phylum Streptophyta; class Magnoliopsida; order Gentianales; family Apocynaceae; genus Voacanga; species Voacanga thouarsii. The sequence goes on from JANUWF010002328.1 coordinate 460,087, forward strand.
CCTGTAGTAGTGGTTTCTAAAAGTACTATATGGTAGAAACCTAGACTACTACCGCTACAACGTGGACTAGTACTCTACGACTTGAGTATGAGTTGGTGGTCTGACGAAGCTGGAAGCATATACTTTGATATGCTATAGTTGAGGTTCAATCATAGGACTAATATACTTGCATGTTGGGTATATGTGACTAGTTAGTTAAGACAGACTTGTACAAGATGGTTTCTATACTATATTGCTCCTTGTGGTTGTCTGAATGATCTGAAAATCCAGAGCCCTGGGAAACATGACTTGAATGTTTACTTTAGGATAGATCCCTTGGACAATCCAGAAAGTCGTGGATCATTAGACTAGAGGTTTAAGGATGGTAGATGTCATTTAGAGAGGTGTTAGTACACTTCTTCCCCTCTAAATGTACGGTGATGTATAGAGGGGTATTTTAATCATTACACCTGTAAGTCGGAGAGTTTACTAACGCAGCATTATCCTTGGGGTCAATATTTCCTTATGGTGATATTATAAAATATTTAAAATGTAAAATACAGCTATTTATATGGTAAGGGTATTTTAGTCATTTTAGTAACCAAGGCAGTGTATTTTTTGGTCCCCTATATAGACCATGAGTCTTAATTAAATACGGGCTAAGGAATTGATCTTAAATTAAATAGAATTTATTTTATTTAAATAGTCTGATTTAATTATTGGATTAGAATAAAATAAAGGTCCATGGAGAGAGAATTAATTAAATTAGTTTGGTGGGTTAATTAATTATTCAGGGCTTTGGCCCAGTTTGAATAATTAGGGATTAACCTGAGACTAAATTAATTTAGGCTTATTTAATTGGACTGGTTTATTTGGGCTGAAAAATTAATTATTTGTTGGGCCATTGAGTTGGTTCTAACTAGAATAATTAATTAAGCCCCATAGGTTAAACTAAGAATCCAATGGCCCAATCCAATTTAACCAAGGGTTTTTTTATTTAGGTTAAATAGGCGAATTGGAAACAACGTTGTTGAAAATTAGACACATACTCTGAGACGGCTTCTTCTCTGTGGAATAGCCAGGCGTCTCTCTCTCTCTCTCTCTCTCTCTCTCTCTCTCTAGAAAAATTTCCTAGCCTGTTAGTTGTTCACCAAACGGCAGTTAGGCAAGCCATATACTGGAAGACCGAGAGTTCGGCGTTCACATACATGCAAAGGCGGAGTAGGAGGCTTGCAGGAATCGCACCAGAGGCTTCCACCAGCACACCTAACCCGATTGCGCACGTTCCGGTCCAACCACCTTTGAGAACCAAAAGAAGAGCTAAAAATTTTAAAACCTCGAAATTGGGACAGGGCGCAACCGGCGCTGGCTAGGGCAGCCAGAGCCAGCGCCGGCCCTGCCCTAGAATCCCTGTTCTTGTGTTTTTCCAATTTTTTTTATATTCGATGCGTTCTCCGTGTTTCCCACTTTCCACGCCTTCAAAAGTATGTGTGTGTTTCATCCTCTTGTGCTTAGGAGTAGAGAAGAGGCTGCTTTGTGTAAATAACACCAAGAGAATCGAGAGGAATGACTAGTTGCTTTAACAAAAGTAATAAGATCAAGAGAAAGAGACGGGCTTCATGTCTTCAGTAGGTGTGAATAAGTGGAGACTGAAAAATTGCTGAATTTTAGTTTTGTTTGATTTCATGTGGATGTGTATGTGCAGGCCAAAAAATGGTGTTTAGTTTTATGTGTGTCAGCTATTTAGATTGATCATGTAATATGGCTAAAGTTACTAAAATCAGTAGCTTAAATGAAGTGATTTAGATAGGTAATTCTATCAAATAAAAGTAGATAGGAATTTAGAGTTTTGTTAGGATAGAAAGTCTATCTTCCTAACTTTGTGCTTCTATTAGTTATGGTGGAAAATAAAAAGAAATATCTCCTACTTGTGAATATGACTTGCTGGTAGGCTGATTATGGAGAGGAAAATAGGTTGAATGGCCGAAATATTTGAGAGAATTGAGAGTAAAATTAGCTACTGAATGAAACCAAAATTTCTGGTTAATAAAGGATACAGAGTGCAGAATTTTTTATAAGACTTCCCAACTAATTCCAAGCATTTGCATTGCATTAAACTGCTCCCAAAGTGACGGTTAATAGCTTCAATAGTTGCTACAATTACATCTATATAAAAGAAAGAATTTAGACTAAAATTAATAAGGGAAAAGCTGTATTTTTCCTTCCAACAAATTGTGCTTCGGAAATCACAAAAATTAAAAGTGTTCTTTTCCTCAAGTGATGCCGGTTGGAACTATCCAGCTTAGCTAGAATTTCAAATGTAAAATTAGAATGAAATTATAAATCAAGATAATAAAATTTCAAAACATAAAAGAAAATAATCAAAGGAGTTTTAACCCCCAAGGATAGCGACAGGTATGGTGAAGAAAAGTTGGAATTCTTTTTATATAAATACTAAAAGAAGTTTAACTAAAATAAATAACAAGTTATATGTAAAATTATATTATTTTCCATTTAAACTAAATTTTAGGAGATAATTACCCTAGGTAGCGGATGAGCTTGGAAACTTAAGGATAATTGTATATATTGATAGGAAATAAAATATGAAAGTGGATAATGTTTTAAAGATAATAATTTAAAATTTTAGATAGATAAACTTTATTAAAGAAATTAGAAGATATTTCATATTATATTTTTTTATCTTTAAAAAATTCAAGGGAAATTAAATTCCAAATTTGTAGGAAAAACAACCAAGTGGCGGCTAGGGGGAGAATTTCGGCCAAGGAAAAGGGAAATAGGGCAAAAGAAAATAAATATATACCGATATTAGAACTCTGGCTGCTAGGAATCACACACCAAGCTTTTATGTAAATATACCCTAGTCAAATTTTCTTCACCTTCATCCCAAGCATATCCTGTACCAATAAAACTTCTAACCCCAAAATAATTCTCCTATTCCAACCATGGAATTACTACAAGCTTACCAGGCAACTCACGTACATATAAATAAACACAACACAAAATATACACATACAAATACACACAACCACCAAACACATAGAAAAATGTTTTATAAATCTATATGCATATGCAAGATACCATACAAAACCCATATTCCCCAAGTACCAAGGTTAGGGTTTAGATGGGGTATTACAACCTTTACCAACTCTAATAGCTTGTTGTGGAAGGTATTCATTAAATGGCTTCTCTTTGTATATGTAAATCTCAAACTCACTTATATATGACTTTTCATCAGAGGTAGATGATCCATCTAGACCAGCAGCTAGAATGAAGAGCCAAATATAAGTGAGTCTGAGGTTCACATATACAAAGAGAAGCCATTTAACGAAAACCTTCTACAACACGCGATTGCAGTTGGTAAAGGTTCCTCCAATAGAAATACAAAATAGAAGGCAAACCAACTTGCCTTTGCAAAATATTTGGAGATTGAGTTGGTAAATGAGGCCGAGTTGCAACCCCAGAGAGTGTCCAAGCCTACAATTATACTACATCATAGAAGGATGAGGTATATTGTTGGCCATGGACAGGAATAATTGTTAACATCCTTGAACAGCCAAAGAATATAAAAGACGTGCGATAGGTATGTGATATTTGGAGACCTTGTGTAGTAATTTTATGCCATGATAATAGATGTGTGATATTAATGCATTCTTCATTGGTTGATACGTAAATTCATATCAATGTGTTCACTTGCAAATTAAACTAACAAGCATGTTCATTAGAATGAATTGTTGTTAAGACTTGAAGGGCAAATTATTTGCACAATTTAATGGTTATGGTGACCTGTTCTTCACTGATAACAAGCCTACTAGGTATGAGCTATGAGTAAGCAATTGAAGAAAATAGTCTTGTGCAAATAGTGGCATGAAATAAAAAGGATGTCTATTTGATAAAATTTACCTTGTACATTTGCAGGCTAATTGGATCCATCATAGAGACTTGGGAACTCTCAAGTTTAGCCCACAAGTTAAGCAACATACATTTCTTGCCTTGATTTACTTTCCCCTCCATATTACACTCCAATTAAACAATCTAAATAGTATCATTTACACCCAGTTCACTTCCTTTTTTCTTCTTCCTTCTACATACATTTCTCTCCAATCAAATATAGTGTCAAAGTCATGCAAAATAGCAAAATGAGATTCTTCAATCTACTGCCTATTAACGTTGTTAAACTTGCTCATCCCAAAATATGCACATCTTAACTAAATTGTCATTAATTCTAATACTATTATTTACTGCTATCAAGTTGGCCACTTTGAAAAATATCAAAAAATAACAAATAATAGATCCATTTAACTTCAATCAATGTTGAACCCTTTCACTTAACATTTGTGTTCTAAATTCATAGTATGCAAAAAAAAAAAATTAATAAACCCACTCGATAGTATTTGGGGGGGGGGGAAAGTAGAGTATGTAGAAATAATTTTAACTATATTATCTTGAATGAATCATGAATCACCAATATTTTCAAAATAAAAAAGTATAAGTATATGTAAGTAATTAACATTTTCAATTTTCATCATGAATCACCAAAATTTTTAGATGGCGGCATCAAATACCACACATTACTCAAAAGAAAATAAAGCATTGCAGTGGACATTTACAAAATGCTTTGAGGACTAAATTAAATAATTCCTTACTTACTATGAAAGTATAATAATGACATACAAGATTTATTCGTACCACTATGCAAATAGAATTACCTTCAAATTTTGGAAAATCTACTACTAGATTTGTTTCAATTTATTATGTGAAGGCCTGGAGAAAAATGTTGTAAGCTATCAAAAGAGCTTCACTACAAATCTTGAATGCCATCTTGATTTTAATTATGCATGTAAAATCTAGTTCATAAATCTTAGCAATGTAAATATACCCTAATCAAATTTTCTTCACCATCATCCCAAGCATATCATGTACCAATATAAATTCTAACCCCATAATTCTCCTATCCCAACCATGGAATCACTACAAGCTTACCAGGTAACTCATATACATAAAAATAAACACAACACAAAATATACACATACAAATACACACAACCATCAACCACACAGAAAAATGTTTTACAAATCTATATGCACATGCAAGATATCATACTAAGCCCATATTCCTCAAGTACAAAGGTTGGGGTTTGGATGGGGTATTACAACCCTTACCAACTCCAATAGCGTGCTGTGGAAGGTCTTCATTAAATGGCTTCTCTTTGTATATGTAAATCTCAGACTTACTTATATCTTCATTAGAGGTAGATGATCTATCTGGACCAGTAGTTGGACTGGAGTTGGTAAAGGTTCCTCCAATAGAAATACAAAATAGAAGGTAAACCATCTTGCCTTTGCAAAATATTTAGAGATTAAGTTAGAAAATGAGCCCGAGCCACAACCCAAGAAAGTGTCCAAGCCTACAATTACACTACATCATAGAAGGATGAGGTATACTATTGGCCATGGATAGAAATTATTGTTAACATCCATGAATAGCCAAAGAATAAAAAAGACGTGTGATATTTGGAGACCTTGTGTAGTAATTTTATGCCATGATAATAGATGTGTGATATTAATGCATTCTTTATTAGTTAATACATAAATTCATATCAATGTGTTCACTTGTAAATTAAACTAACAAGCATGTTTATTAAGTATGAATTGTTTCTGAGACTTGAAGGGCAAATTATTTGCACAATATAACGGTTATAGTGACCTGTTCTTCACTAATAACAAGCCTGCTAGGCATGAGCTATGAGTAAGCAATTGAAAAAAATAGTCTTGTGCGAATAGTGGCATGAAATAAAAAGGATGTCTATTTGATAAAATTTACCTTGTACATTTCCTAGCTAATTGGATCCACCACAGAGATATGGGAACTCTCAAGTTTAGCTCACAAGTTGAGTAGCATAAATTTTTACCCTAATTTACTTTCCCCTCCATATTACACTCCAATTAAACAATCTAAATAGCATTATTTACACCTAGTTCACTTCCCTTTATCTTCTTCCTTCTACGTACATTTCTCCCCAACCAAATATAGTGGATCCACCACAAAGACTTGGGAACTCTCAAGTTTAGCCCACAAGTTGAGCAATATACATTTCTTATCTTCATTTACTTTCCCCTCCATATTACACTCCAATTAAACAATCTAAATAGTATCATTTACACCCAATTACTTTCCTTTATCTTCTTCCTTCTACATGCATTTCTCCCCAACCAAATATAGTGTCAAAGTCATGCAAATAGCAAAATGAGATTCTTCAATCTACAGCCTATTAACGTTGTTAAACTTGCTCATCCCAAAATATACACATCTTAACTAAATTGTCATTAACTCTAGTAGTATTGTTTACTGCTATCAAGTTGGCCACTTTGAAAACTATCACAAAACAAAGGCATAATAGATCCATTTAACCTCAATCAATATTGAACCCTTTCACTTAAAATTTGTGTTCTAAATTCATAACATGCAAAGGATTTTTTTTTTTTTTTCTTTTTACTAAACCCACTTGATAGTATTTGGGAAAAAAAAGTATAGTAAGTAGAAATATTTTTAACTATATTGACTTGAGTGAATCATGAATCACCAAAATTTTCGAAATAAAAAGGTATAAGTATATGTAAGTAAATGACATTTTCAATTGTGATCATGAATCAGCAAAATTTTAAGATGGCAACATCAACTAACACACGTTAATCAAAAGGCAATAAAGTATGGTAGTTAACATTTACAAAATGCTTTGAGGACTAAATTTTAATAATTCCCTACTTACTATAAAAATCAAATAATAACATACAAGATTTATTCATACCACTATGCAAATAGAATTACCTTCAAATGTTGGAATATCTACTACTAGATTACCTTCAAAATTATTATTTGAAAGCTTGAAGAAGAACATGAAATTGATTGAAGCTCAAATGTTGTAAGCTATCAAAAAAGTTTCACTACAAACCTTAAATGCCATCTTGATTTTGATTATGCATATAAAATCTAGTTCATAAATCTTGGCAATTGAAAAGTGCTTCTTCAATTATAAGAGAACCACCATGCATGTAAAATATTGTTCATAGAATGTGTTAATCAGTTCCAAACACCAAACACATAAAAAGATAGTGTTAGTGTTGTGCCCTAGAGACAATCACTTATACATTATATATGACACATTTAATTTTAATAAAATGTATTATTTATCTTACAGTTTCTTTTGCTTACTTTTGTGTAAAATAACTGTAAGATAAAGTCTCTAATACAACACTGGGTTAAGAAAATTATGATAGAGATCATGATATGAGATTCCTACTACACTGTATAGTGTTAGTACTTAAATAGTCCCTAGTCATAGTATTAATGAGACATGACATCATTAATGCATTAAGACTAGCATGTGTTAGACTTCCTGATTTGATCAGACGGTGGTTCTCATATCCGTGAGTATTGAGATACTCAAAGTTAACACATGGATGCTTGTTAATGGAACAAGTTCATTGGATGACCTAGCTATGAGATAATCACATGGATAACTATTTAGTGCCAGTGATATAATCTCAATATAGCAAACGTGCAAGTATCCTTAGACTTGAGATCTCCAAGGTACTTTATTTGTTGAGCATTGTGCTTTGATTCCAATCTCTAGAGCCAGGTCGAGGGCCGCCTATGGGATGGATATTGGGTACATTGTGAGGTAAATGAAAATAGTTAAGAGGGTCAATAAAGGATTCACCACTCCTAATAGTATGGGTAAATATCTCACAGCTACTAGTAGGAATTAATACCCGAGAAATCCTTGACCAAGGCGACTGTGTATTGGAAACAATTCCAATTGATACATATCTAGAGTAGTGGGTTCCTAGTACAAGTATATTATATTTGGGCCAGAATTAATATATATTCTGGAGGGAGTTGGCACTAATTTCGTACTCCAAACCGAATGAGATATTGTATAGTTAAAGGAGTTAATTGCACTGTAGTTTGTTATTCAAGGGTTCATGTCAAGCCACTTGACTTCCTGGACTCGTGGGTGGTCATGATGTGTTGCTAGATACCGTTCATGTTCTGGGAATATGGATTTATTAATTGATGAATTAATAAACCAATCCTGATTAAAATTAATACGATTAATTCTAATTAATTATGGATTATTAATCTCAAAGACGTTTGGATTAATTCATATTCACTACCAATTGACTAGGAAACTTAATAGGTCACACACAATAGAGGATTATATACTCAAGATGTTATTTGATAACATAGTGGGGTTAATTGTGAGAATGAGAAGTTGTTGTGGATAAATTATAATTAGTTATAATTTATTGTCCAAATTGTAATTGTGAGAACTTGATGTCTCCAATTACAATTAGGGAATTCTAATTGTTTTAGAATTCTCAGATTTTTAGAGATTTTTTGTGTGATATATTACATACACACAAAACCCTATCTGGTAGTGTAAGACACGAAAAACAACTCCAAACCCTAGGGCAACGCACGACATTCTTTCTTCTCTCTCTCATTGATATTGGTCATAACCCTAGTTGCCATTGTTGTTTCTACTAGCACAGAAATCTTGGTGCTTGAGTGTTTCTCCGTGTAGATTTTTTTTAGAGATAATCACACTATGATTATAGTGGTTGGATGTTCAACTCTCGTGGTGTTTGATCAAGAGGATTACTGGATCACGCCTCGACTTGAAGAAGGAAAATTTTGTTTTCCACACGATCAAAGTAAGGTAAAAAGTTGTTACCTTTGTCATATTTATGTCTTGTTTTCTACACATATGCAGATCCTGAGTTGGTATCTCGTTTTATTTTTTCGCTGCTCCATATATGATATGCGAGAGATACCCAACAGTGATATCAGAGCCATGCTATGTGTAGTTTACAAACATTGTTTTTGGCATGAAAAACTGTTTTCATGTATTTGTGTTTGTCTTTGTTCACTGTGAAAATCATTTTCACTCAAGTAGAAATCGTTTCAAGCATTATAGGTTGGGTCTGTAGCACAACATGATTATGTAAAAGTTACAGCATATTTCGAAAGATGTTTTCTTTATGTGCTAAAAGTTTTTCTGTAGAAAAACGTTTTCTTGAACATGGTTGTTGCCTTCCGTTTCATCCTAATTTTCTATTTTAGTTTTGTTTAAACTAACAAATTGGTTGTTGTTTTGAGCTTCAAAATAGAAAATACTGCTGAGAATTGTTCTCACTAAAAATCTGCAAAAGAAGAAGGCACCGGAAACTGTTTCTGAAAAATTTTCAAAAATCGCCGCCTTGTTCCCAACTACAACCGGCGGCGGTTCCGTGTTGTTTCGCGAACGCCCAGAAATCGTTTCTGGAAGAAAATTTTTCTTCAAACCCGAATGCAGCTGGCGCCAATTCTACTCTATTTGCAATGTTCCAGCTATTTAAAAAAAAATCTTTTTTTTCCTAGAATAGAATTTTGAAAAGGAAAAATCTCATTTGATGAGAGACGGTAAAATAAAAATTTTTCCAAGGATAAAAATTTTTCCAAGGGAGTGCTGCCCCACTAACCCCCGCCCGCTGACGCTGCTTTCGCTACCAGAGACGGGACCCAAAAGCATTTTCTCAAAATTAGTTTTCAGACAAAAAAATTTTATTTTTTAAAATAGTGATTTTGAAAATTTAAAATTAATGTATATTTCTAAAATATTAATTTTAGAATTTATTTTATTTTTCCAAAATAGTGATTTTGGAATAATAAAAATTATATGTTTATTTTGTTTAAACATAATTAATGGCATGGGGGATGGTTATGGACTAAAACCAATTATATCTGTTCATGCATTTTACAGTTTTAGTTTTTTATAAAATAGGGCCTGCGTGTCCTGCCTTCTCTGGAATTCTTGTGTAATTCTCTTCTCATCTAACTCCCCTTGAATGTAACTCGAGGTTTTCTCATTTTAGGAAATTATGTAATTAGTTTACATAGGTTAGATAGGAGTAGAATTATTCTATTTTGGAGATGGTAACCAAAACAAGGCAAGAAGGTAAGACCTTCTACTTAAATTACGCACGAACACATAGGATTAACTATATTAATTTCTTTTATGGCTCAAAGAAATTAATTTAGGGTAAATTCCATAACCATACCATGTAATCACTTTATTACCATGATTATCAATTATGTGATTTATTGATTTTTATGCATGACATTTATTGAAATCAGTAAAAGGAACAAATCCCTCAATTAATATTAAACCAAATTCCTTCCGTTAATATAGTAAGACCGAGAGTCCTTTTTCGAGACCAGGTTATTAGGCAAACCCAAGCCTACTTAACATCGGGCATGTTCAAGCTATGAAAATGGGTCGGGTTTAACTAAATTCTTTATCCCGGTTGGGCAAACTCAAGCATAAAAAAATTTAGAGAAAAATTGGAGTAGCCCAAAAGGCTTTAAGATTAAATGTTGTTAATCACCCAATGATCCGATAGTTACATACGTTGTAATTGGTATTGGATACCTACCAATGAACTCAAGGGTGGCTTGTTAGGCAAATCCAAGGTTATTCTTGAGGAATTTGGATGCCGGTCCACTAGGAAAGCTGCCAATGGGCTTTCCCGAATCAGTAGTGGGGCTATTGGTTTGAGTAAAATAGTGGAGTAAAAATACTTTTAATTAAAATCCTAATTATTTGCATATCATATGCATATACAAGTAGCTAATCCTCTCTATCTTTACATTTAGGTCACTTGTATCACGTCTACAAACCGAAACCTATGTAGCATCTTGGAAAACAACAAGTTAACTGAATCAAACTATCTCGACTGGTATGGAAATTTGAGAATCATTCTCAAATTGGAAAAGTTGCTCTACGTGCTAGATGCTCCTATTCCGCCACCACCAACTCAAGATGCTCATGCTGATAAGCATGCTATCCACAAAAGGCGCAGTAAGGACAATGATACAGCATCATGTATTATGTTGGCATCCATGACTCCCGAGTTGCAAAAACAGCACGAGCATATGGATGCTCAATCGATTATACTACATCTTCGAGAGTCACTTGATGCCCAAGCCAAAACTGAGATATACGAGATCTCAAAGCAACTATTTCGTAGCAAAATAGTAGAGGGTTTTTCTGTGGCCACTCATGGACTGAAGATGCTGGGCTTGATAGAGAAGCTTGGATCTCTCGGGTTTGCAATGGATCATGACTTAAGTGTTCACTTAATTCTACAGTTTTTGCCTAATAGTTTCTCACAATTTATGAATAACTATCAGATAGACAAGATTGAGTCTACCATTCCTGAGTTGATCAATCTTCTCAAAACTGTAGAGTCCTCCATGAAAAAGGTTTCCAATGTAGTTTTAATGGTAGAATCTTCTTCTAAGAAGAAAGTTCAAAAGAAGAAGAAGGCTCCCATAAAGCCCAAAGATGGTGTAAAGAAGGAAGCAGCTACCAAGGGCCCATGCCATCATTGTGGTAAGATGGGCCATGGGAGGTGCAACTGCAAAGCCTACTTGGAGACCATTAAGGACAAAAAGCAGAAGGAGAAGCTTACAAGCACTTCCACTTCTACTTCGAGTATGTTTATGATTGAGATAAATACTACCATTAGAAATGAGATATGGGTATTAGATACCAGATATGGATCTTACTTGTACAATAACTTGCAGGGACTAAAGAGCAGTAGAAGGCTAGAAAAAGGCGACGTGGACCTACGTACTGCAAATGGGGCAAAGGTTGCTGCACTTAGCTGTAGAGACATACGCGTTGAACCTGCCTTCGGGATTAATTCTAGAATTGCAAAACTATTATTATGTACCAGTTTTAATAAAAAATATTATCTCAGTTGTTGTTTAGACTTAAATGGATTTCATTTGATATTTAATAATAAATGTTGTTTTTTTTCATTGAATGATATTCATTATGGTTCAGCAATTCTGGTTAATGGTTTATATGTTCTAGAATTGAATAATCCAATTCTCAATATAAACAATAAGAAACCTAAAATAGATAACTCTAACATCTCTTACTTATGGCATTGTCGTTTAGGCCATGTAAACGAAAACCGTGTTTCTAAGTTACACAAGCTTGGTGACTTAAGGTCATTTGATTATGAATCATATGGCACATGCGAATCTTGTTTACTAGATAAAATGACTAAAACGCCTTTTTCAGGAAAAGGAGAATGGGCCAAAGAGTTATTAGAACTCATACATTCTGATGTATGTGGCCTAATATCAATACAAGCAAAAGGATGTTATAACTATTTCATGACCTTTATCGATGATTTCTCACGATACGGGTATTTGTATTTAATGAAATACAAATCTAAGGCTTTTGAAAAGTTCAAAGACTTCAAGAATGAAATAGATAAATAACTTGGTAAAAGTTTTAAGAGTCTAAGATCTGATTGAGGAGAAGAATACTTGAGCCAAGAGTTTTTGAGTTATCTTAGAAATAATGGGATATTATCTCAATGGACTCCACCACATACACCTCAATATAACGGTGTATCTGAGAGAAGAAATCGAACCCTTCTAGACATGGTACGAACTATGATGGCTTCTGCAGACCTACCAAAATCGTTTTAGGGGCATGCACTAGAAACTTCTGTTTATATACTAAACAGAGTTCTGACAAAATCAGTTGATTCTACCCTATTTGAGATGTTCTTTGGTAAGAAACCAAAGTTATCTCACTCGTGAATATGGGGTTGTCCTGCCTTCGTCAAAAGGCCATAGTCAGACAAACTTGATAGTAAGTCTGACAAGTGTTTGTTTGTGGGATATCCAAAAGAATCTTTCGGATATTACTTCTACCTACCCTCTGAAAACAAAATGTTTGTTTTGAAGCAAGCTGTCTTCTTAGAGAAGGAGCACATGCTCAAAGGGGACAGTGGGAGTAAGATTAAACTTAGTGAAGTTCAAGAAGATCAAACAAACAATGATCAACCAACTAATCCCACATCTATTTGGAGAATAAATGAACCTTCTACTACACAAGAATCTCGTAGGTCTGGTATGATACGTGTGGCATATAAGAGCTATGGATTTCTCATTAGTGACCACAATAACGTATTGCTCATTGAAGAAGATGAGCCTACTACCTACAAGGATATTCTGAACAGTTCAGAATCTGGTAAATGGCTTGAGGCCATGAAGTCAAAGATGGATTTCATGTACAACAACCAAGTATGGACTTTGGTTGATCCACCCAAAGGAATTAAACCTATTGGGTGCAAATGGATTTTCAAGAAGAAAACAAACATGGATGGTAACTTAGTTACCTATAAAGCACAACTAGTGGCGAAGGGTTATCGTCAACAACATGGTATTGACTACGACGAAACCTTCTCGCCAATAGCCATGTTAAAATCTATCAGGATACTCCTAGCCATTGCTGCTCATTATGATTATGAGATTTAACAAATGGATGTGAAAACAGCTTTCCTAAACTAAAATCTGACTGAGGAAGTATAAATGACACAACCTGAGGGTTTCACATCCAGTGATGGCACAAAGGTGTGCAAGCTGCAAATGTCCATTTATAGACTTAAGTAAGCTTCTAGGAGTTGGAATATACATTTGGATGAAACAATCAAAGAGTTTAGTTTCATTCAAAACATGGATGAGCCTTGTGTATACAAGAAGGTTAGTGGGAGTGCAATCGTTTTCTTATTGCTTTATATAGATGACATATTGCTAATAGGAAACGATATACCTGTCTTCCAAACGGTTAAAATTGGTTGTCCAAACAATTCTCCATGAAAGAGCTTGGAAAAGCAACCTATATTCTTGGAATAAGGATCTATAGAGATAGATCCAAAAGATTACTAGGTCTTTCACAGTCTACATACATAGATAAAGTGCAAAAGAGGTCTAGCAAGGATCAATCCAAAAGGGGATTCTTACCCATGTCACATGGTGTAAGCCTTTCAAAGTCGATGTCTCCCAAAACACAAGTTGAAAGGGATCACATAAGTAAGATTTCATATGCTTCGGCAGTTGGATCTATCATGTATGCTATGATATGTACTAGACTCAATGTATCTTGTGCTCTCAATTTGACGAGCAAATACCAATCTAACCTTGGTGAAGGTCATTAAGCGGCTGTAAAGAACATCCTTAAGTACTTACGAAGGACTAATGATGTGTTTTTAATATATGGAGAAGGTAATTTGAAAATAAACGGGTATACTGATACCAGTTTTCAATCTGACAAAGATGATTTCAAATCACAATCCGGCTACGTGTTTACGTTGTCCGGAGGGGCAATAAGTTGGAGGAGTTCCAAACAAGAGACTATTGCCAACTCCACGACAGAAGCTGAGTACATAGCCGCTTATGAAGTAGCTAAGGAAATAAAGATAGACAGAGTTCCCACGGATGAGAACATAGCTGCCCCGCTTACAAAAGTACTGTCCCAAAAGAAACATGATTATCATGTTGAGTCATTCGGTATTAGATACATGAATGATTGGCTTTAGTGCAAGTGGGAGTTTGTTAATGTTGTGCCCTAAAGGCAATCACTTGTACATTGTAGATGACACATTTTATTTTAATAAAAGACATTATTTATATTACAGTTTCTTTTGTTCACTTTTATGTAAAATAACTGTTAGATAAAGTCCCTAATACAACACTGGGTTAAGGAAATCATGATAGAGATCATTATATGAGATTCATACTACACTGTATAGTGTTAGTACTTAAATAGTCACTAGTCGTAGTATTAATGAGACAGGACATCATTAATGCGTTAAGACTAGCACGTGTTAGACTTCCTGATTTGATCAGGCGGTGGTTCTCATATCCGTGAGTATTGAGATACTCAAAATTAACACATGGACGCTTATTAATGGAACAAGTTCATTAGATGACCTAGCTATGAGATAATCACATGGATAACTATTTAGTGCCAATGATTTAATCTAAATATAGTAAATGTGTAAGTATTCTTAGACTTGAGATCTCCAAGGTACTTTGTTTACTGAGCATTGTGCTTTGATTCCAATCTCTGGAGCCAAATCGAGGGCCGCCTATGGGATGGATATTGGGTACATTGTGAGGTAAATGAAAGTAGTTGAGAGGGTCAATAAAGGATTCACCACTCTTAATAGTAGGAGCGAATATCTCACAACTACTTATAAGAATTACTACTCAAGAAGTCATTGGCCAAGGCGAATACGTATTGAAAACAATTCCAATTGATACACATCTAGAGTAGTGGGTTCCTAATACAAGTACTATTTTATTCGGGTCAGAATTAATATATATTCTGGAGGGAATTGGCACTAATTTCGTACTCCAAACCGAATGAGTATTGTATGGTGAAAGGAGTTAATTGCACTATAGTTTGTTATTCAAGGGTTCATGTCAAGCCACTTGACTTCCTGGACTCTTAGGTGGTCATGATGTGTTGCTAGATACCGCTCATGATCTGGGAATATGGATTTATTAATTGATGAATTAATAAACCAATCCTAATTAGAATTAATAGGATTAATTCTAATTAATTATGGATTATTAATCTCAAAGACGTTTGAATTAATTCATGTTTGCTACCAATTGACTGGGAAACCTAATAGGTCACACACAATTGAGAATTATATACTCAAGATATTATTTGATAACATAATGGGGTTAATTGTGAGAAAGAGAAGTTGTTGTGAATAAATTATAATTAGTTATAATTTATGGTCCAAATTGTAATTGTGAGAATTTGATGTTTCCAATTACAATTAGGAAATTCTAATTATTTTAGAATTCTTAGATTTTCAATGATTTTTCGTGTGATATATTAGATACACACAAAACCCTAGTTGGTAGTGTAAGACACGAAAAACAACTCCAAACCTTAGGGCAACTCACGACATTCTTTCTTCTCTCTCTCGTTGATATTGATCATAACCCTAACCGCCATTGTTGTTTCTGCTAGCATAGAAATCTTGGTGCTTGAGTGTTCCTCCGTATGAATTTCTGTTAGAGATAATCACACACTGTGATTATAGTGGTTGGACGTTCAACTCTCATGGTGTTTGATCAAGAGGATTACTGGATCGCGCCTTGACTTAAAGAAGAAAAATTTTGTTTTCCACACGATCAAAGTAAGGTAAAAAGCTGTTACCTTTGTTATATTTATGTCTTATTTTCCATACATATGCGGATCTTGGGTTGGTATCTCATTTTATTTTTCCATTGCGCCATATATAATATGCGAGAGATACCCAACAGATAGGTCTTGTGGGCTCTGCTCTAATTAAGTTTTGAAGTGTTTATTTACATTTTAGTTCCTCATGTTGAGCATGAGTTCTTTTCCTAGTGAAGATATTGATGTCCAGTTTTGGTTCAAAATAAGAAATCAGGTAAAGAGTTTCTATTCACATCCTTATGTCAAGACATAAAAAAGAAAGAAAGAAATGAAACTTCTTGTTTCTGGGTACAAGGCCATATACCCCCATCCTAAATGTGATCTCATGGCATGTTGACCTTTGATAACAAACAAAGATGAAATGATCTCATGGCATGTTGACCTTTGATAACAAACAAAGATGAAATGGATTACTCATCAGTCATTTGACAAATAAGGAAGAGTCAAAGAAAGATAAAAGGAACTAAATTTTTGAAATTCTAGTCCTATCCAAGCACAAATAAGTAGAAATAAAAAAACGTTGAAATAAATAGAAAGGCATATTTGGATTCTATAATCCATACTGGTGCCAAATAAATAAATATACAGAAATGCAAGAACAAGAGAAAAAAAAATCTTTCTTTTTCATGTTTTCTTTGGAATGATTGTAAGTTAAAATAAACAAAAGACAAATATTACAATAACGGCACAACTTTTCATGCAAGAGCAAGAGAAAAAATGTCTAAACTTCACTTGGCATAAATTCACCTTATTTTAATAATCAAAAAACAAACATTAGAACACAAGAACAATTTTTTTTAAAAAAAAGAAAAAGAAAACCTCTAAATTTTATTGCTCAGAAAATTCAGATCCCAAATTCAAATCCAAAACGCTACAAAAATATTGAACTCACTACATCCCAAAATCAAGAACACTAAACAAAACAACTAGTCAAAATATAGAAAAAAAATTCAGAAATTTAGCAAAGAAAAGATCAAGACATGATTTTGAAAACAAAAACCTGGTCTGACTTATCTGAAACGAGTTTCCTGCCTTTCTCTTGATTACTTACTCCAGACATTGATCTTTCTGCTACCTAGCCTTCTTGAGCTCGTGGACCCTCTAAAATATCAAGAATGTAGCTACACAAAGAATTTTATGAGAAATAGTCGGGGGCCAAAGGTAAGGTAAAGAATCCAAAATTTGCATACCAGATATAAGAATTTCCCTTCCCAATAAAGATAAAAGAAATTCTTACATGCATCTGACTCTAAAATTCTTACGTGCATCGAGTGCATGTAAGAATTCTTCTATAATTATAATTATAATTATATATATATATATATATATATATATATATTAGACTATAAAATTTTAAATATATACATGTACATATATATATATATATATATATTATGTGGATTGTATATGTGGGTCTTCATATTTTACGTAAATAGATATACTAAATTAATTAATATAAATATAGCTAGTATATATAAATATATTAATAGAGATGCCTAAATATATATACCTAATCATTTATATATATATATATATATATACACACACACACATTTATATTTATTTAATTATATTCTAGATCTGATGTATTTTCTTCTAACTGGATATTAATTAATAATTTTCCAGTATATATATATATATATATATTATATTTAATCATCACAACTAAACACAATAAAATTCAAATATATATATATATATATATATCATTAACTAGTTATATATCTAATATGACAGTCTTCATATGCTGTATATATTATTATACATATAAACATCAAATTATGTATCAACATACATTCATATATACAAAGTATGCATGTTCACATAGCTGATAACATTGTATGTTATAAAGGAAGTATATATTCTAGATGACATATTAACGATCTAACTATTAAATCTATTAAAGACAATTAAAAACATGTCAAAGCCAAATATGAAGCTAATCAGATGCATTGTTTATCAAAAAACTTTTATATTATTTGTATTTTTATAACTTAAGAATTAAAAAACCTAACCAATATTTATAACTATGGCTCATAAATTCAAAATCTAACCGATCGATTTAATAAATAAGTTGAAAAAGTTATGTATACTAATTTTTACTGACAATGGAGATGAATTACATTGTTATGAGAGAATATATTTGCTATGAAGTTTAATTATAACATCTAACTTGCAAAACATAATGCCTATATGAATATTTGTTCAACAAATTAAAGATCCAATCGTCAAATATATTAAAGTAGTTGTAGGAAATAAGAAAACAGAATTTTGAGGAAAGAAGATAAAATTAAAGTATTCATCGAAAGTGTTTTATATGAAAATGAACTATTTACATGGCATAAAAAGCCGTCGCAAATGAAAAGAAAATCCGACACAAATACAATAAATATATGCAAAAAAATTATACACATTTATGGTAGCAAAAGACCGTCGTAAATAATATTTTAAAGATAATTAATTTATTTATGATGCACTAAAAACCATCGTAAATAATGTTGAAAGTTATGTCATAAATAAAAACACAGTTATGATGGCCAAAAGACCGTCGTAAACACTCAAAAAATTGTTGTAAATATTATATCATTCACGGCAATTGAAAAACCATAGTAAAAGGACCATCATAAATATTCATGCATTTACAATAGACAAAACACCATTGTAAATAATTAAAAAAACCGTTGTATATATTCATCTATTTACGATGGCTCCACAACTGCCGTAGTCGTACGTAATGAGCTTTTATGAAGGGGCATCGCAATTATTTAACTTTATACGATAGCATGTCGTCAATAATAAAATAGATTCAATGGTCATTAAAAGAGTCATTTTTAATTACAATATACGATGGCCGATCGTTTATAACCCATATTTGTGATGATTCTTGGACCGCCACAAATATCAGTGTCGTATATAGAAAGTTTTCTTATAGTGAATCATTTATTTTTGAACACTTACATTTTCATTGGGGACTATGCATAAGTTTTGAAGACTTGTAATAGTTTTAGTTCTCCTCTCTTTTATGTTTGAGACTTTCTTTTGCCTATTCATTATAAAGACCCCTTGTCTAAAGGATGGGCAATATCCCCAACCCACTTTAGGTTACGTAGGTAGTTAGGGTATTACGATAGCATTATAAGTGTTCAAGTCTTTACACGATACTCTAAACTTAAATTGGAAACATAATATATATCATAGTGCTTATCTCTACACAACCTTCACATTGTCAAACAATAGAAGCAACATCCCATGAAAGCTAAGATTTGTAATCAGATCCTAAAACATAAAAATAGAATATAACATGTGAGTTGACACTCAATGAGTCCCGTATATACTAGTGTTTTTCTACTAAAAGCAAGTAAAAGAGTTTTCACAAGGACAATAGTGTACAATGTATCATGCATCTTCTTAACTAATACAATTTATAACTTTCAAAATTGAAATATATTTATCATTCACACCCCATAAGTGTAAGAAAGTAGGCACTTTTCTCAATAGAAGATCAACTTGCGTGTAAAGACATAATAAAAGGCCTTCACCACAGTACTTTTGTGCCAAGTTTGTAAGTCTAGCACTCAAGTGTATTCTATTGGTAGTATTCTCACTTGTCCCTTATGGAATTTCTTTTCCCATCCCGATCCTCTCATAGAGACAATAAAGATTAAATATTCATTTGCCTTCATGCAGTGTCCCCAGTCCAATCCGATCCTCTCACAGAGATGACGCTTCAATTATTCATTTGTCTCCATTTGGGGCTTTCACTCCCGTACCAGTCCTCTAGTAGAGATAACATGGCCATGGGATAGATTAGGTAGCTAAGGACAACTAATTGCAATCGTCATGTCACATTTTTAGGAGTAAGATAAATCTCGAAATTGTATCAGGTTACTTGAGACTATCTATCTCTAACATGAGATAGTACCATAGCAATTACCCTCACTAAGTGCTCAATGTCTTCACTGAAATAAATGACTCATCCAAACTCTAGATAAAATAGTTTTTAGGGCATAAGGATTTAGTCTCCATTACCTCGTCAAATAGTTCAAAATGTAAACAAGTATGTAACTCCACAAAGTCATACGCTCACACCTAAGTGTAAGGTATAATCATACTTTTAAAACATGTACTAAATTTTGAATGTATTATGCTTGAAATCTTATTACTAAAACATATAAATATTATGCATGAAGTCTCATCATGTCATGCATCGGATCACATCACATGAGAATAAATTAACATTTCATTGCAGTAAAATAGCAAGTGGTGCCTTAGCTTCAATAGGAGGGGCGCCATTTGCTTTCAAGTGTAGAATGGCTTTATTTTTCTAAAGGGAAGTGGTGCCATTCTCGGCATATGAGGTAGCACTGCTTCTATTTATATAGCATAATAGATGCTTTTCAAAGAGTAGGACCAATTCTCAAAATCATACTTGGAATTAGATTTCACATGTAATCCATAAGCTTGAAATCCACAAAGGTTATAACATTAATCATTGGTTTGTCAATGCAATTTCATATTGGAAATACTATGGGAAAAAATAATTGTTTAATAAAAAAGGACTCACAAGCTTACCCTACGTTTTGCATCTCAAACAAATATACTTGAAGTAGATAACATATACTATAGTATTAGAGTATTTGTTACACCCTAAAACTAAGGATGACATGGCAGCACTCTAAAATAGAATGCCGAACCCAAATACAAACTGATCAAACTAAACAACACAATTAACATTAACTAAACCTTAAATACATAATTTCCTAAGTACAAAACCATAAATATAAACAAAGGTATATCCTCAACGTAAAAAAAAAAAAAAAAAAATCCAACTAACTCAACAAACACACTATCCATCAAAGAGACTTAATACAAGTTCAAGGAAATAGAAATACTTTAGATTTTACTCCAAATCCTCCTTGAACCACTTATCTGACTCATCACCCTTTAACAAAGATCCTACAAAATGTAATAAAGGATGAGCTCACTAGCTCAGTAAGAAAAACATAGCTTTCCTGGGATTGAGTAAGTTACATAAAAATGTAGCTTTAAAAAGAACATTAAACAACTATTTTGGGTGTTAAAATAGTTCTTTTAGTATGTTGATTGCACATCAGAAATCAAGGAGTTTACACCAACGAAACATAAAAAGGTCATCATGAAGAATCGAAGATTTCCTTGGCCATAATGAGTGCAGAACAATCTTAAGGAAAACCAGCACCTGGACGATTACTGAACTGGTGCCGGTCTATTTCAGAGAAAGTCGAGACTGGGAGTAACCAGTGCTAGGTATAGGGCAAAACATACAATAATTATTGTCAGGAATTCAAAAAAAAAAAAAAATAGGGTCACAATAGTGTAGAACAGAACAAGAACTAGCTCAAAGTTCAGGTTTCACCAAATTCAAAATACTCAACCAAAACACCAAGCAACCACACAACCAACCACTTTTTTTGAAACAAGATTTATATCATATACACACAAACCAAAGCATTACTTATCATATGACGAAACTTAGAATTTGATATATACTTGGGGTAAGACTCTAGTCTACTAATATTAGCTCTTAACTATTATATCCCATTAGAAGAAGTGTCTAACTGATACTAGGTATTCTATCCCCCAAGCTAAGGGCCTTATAACTGAAAACTATCTATTATATCCTCCGAGCTAAGAGCCTTATATTTGAAATTAGGGACTCCCCACCACAACCACCCACAAGCATAATCAAACTCCTGAATATCACAACAAAACTTTAAACAGAACATCATCTTTCACAACCCATTCACAAAATCAACCATAATAATAAAAGCAACAAAACTATATCATACTTAATCCATTTTAATACTAACAAAACTTTGATAATAAAAGAACACAGTTTCTTAAAAATATGAAAAGCCGAAAAATTTGCAGGAAAGCTACAAATCCCTTACTAGACAATCCAAATATCAAAATAATCCTTAATTTGCCACCAAACTTATTTAACTACCTATAAAATCCCAAATGCACAACTAATTTCAGAATTCCAACTAAACTCAATATTCCTAAATCTAACTCCCACACACCCAGTACAGACATATTCCAACCAGCAATTGAATCCCTAAAATGATATTAACCCAATTTAAAGTATAAAAAACACAAAACTCACCTAAGTTCAATGCCTCTAGTACAATTTCCTCCCCTGGTTCTTCTTTTCTACTGGTTTCTTCTTTCTTCAGAGCAGTATCTACATTAGCATTCTGGTCTATTTAGAACGACGCACCGTTAAACTTAAAAGAAATATAACTAACCAAAATATTTAAAGCTAAAGACCCCAACTTAAATTAATTATAGATTAGACCAAAACTTATTCAACCCAAACCACATAGACTTGGCCACCTACATAACCATAAAAAGAAAAGCCCAAAGATGAATTGAGTATTGGGCTAATATTCCACCCTTCTTACAAAAAGTTTCGTTCTTGAAACTTACGTACCTGAATCAATAAATAAGAAGGGATACTTCTAATATGCTTCCTCCTCTAACTCCTAAATTACTTCATGTTCAAAATGATTGAACTATTACATCTTAGCATACAGTATGGTTTTTCGTCTTAAAACCTATAACTTCCTATCTACAATTTTTACTGGTACCTCCTCATATATTAAATCCTCCCGTACTTGCAAAGGCAATAACTCCAACACATGACTAGGATCAAGCACATATTTTCTTATCTGAGATACATAGAAAATATTATGAATCCTAAATAATGCTGGTGGCAAAGCTAACCGATAAGCCAACTCACCAACCCTTTCAAGTATCTCATACAGTCCCACATACCTCGAACTCAACTTCTCACTTTTGTTAAATCTCAATACACTCTTAGTAGGAAATGCCTTTAAAGATAACTTTCTCCACAATGAAATTTTAAAGGCCTTCATTTGCTATCTGTCCAACTGTTCTAACAGTCCTAAGCCACCTTCAATCTTTCCAAGATAACTAACAACTTCTCATATGCCAACTATACCAATTTCGAACTTGTTATTGCTCTTTCACCCACATCATCGGAGATCTACACTTTCGACTATCGAGAGCTTCGTATAGAGCCATTCCAATACTAACCTAGTAGCTATTATTGTAAGAAAACTCTACCAACATCAAATTGTCCACCTAACTACCCTTAAAATCCAAAACATTAGCTCGAAGCAAGTCTTCCAAAGTCTGAATTGTCCTTCCCGATTGCCCATCAGTTTGAGAATGAAAAATAATGCTGAGAGTGATAGTAGTTCCGATTGCCCCACTAAAACTCTTCCAGAATCAAGATACAAACTGTTGGAATGTATGCCCTCTTAAATTAGGTTTCTAATGTAATTTTGACTTGTATTAAAAAAAGTATTTTTCTCAGAATTTATTTGTGAAATTTTCTTTATATTTGTGCATAATTTTATTGGAAGAGACCCATTATGTTTAAGTAAATGGTTTATGTGAATGGAGGTCTTTCACAGTAAAGTATGAACCATGGGATACTTAACACATACATTGTTATTCTTAACTAAATGATGAGGATGGGAATCTCATCATGGTAATGTTATTGTGTTATGAATTCTAAATATTGAATGGCTTACCTTTAGCCAATGAGTAGTCTACTCATTTCATAACACAAGCGTATTTCGAATACGTAGAACAGAACCCGCAGTAATGGTTTCTAAACGTACTATGTGATAGAAACCTAAACTACTACCGCTACAGTATGGACTTGTACACTACAACTTGAGTATAAGTTGGTAGTCTGACAAAACTAGAAACGTATGCTTTGATATACTATAGTTGAGGTTCTTGAGAAGGACCAATATAGTTGTTTGTTGAGTATGTGTGACAAGTTAGCAAAGACAGACTTTTACAAGATAGTGTCTACACTATATCGCCCCTTGTGGTTGTCCAAATGATCTAATTATCTAGGACCCTGGGAACATGACTTGGATATTGGCTTTAAGGTAGCTCTCTTAGAAAGCTAAAATATTCCAAGAAGTTGTGGATCATTAGACTAGAAGCCTAAAGATGATAAATGTCTTTTAGAGAGGTGTTAATACACTCTTTCCTCAACGATGTGTAGAAGGGTATTTCGATCATTTCACATGTAGTTCGAAGACATTGCTAAGGTAGCATTGTCCTTGGGGTCAATATTTTCTTATGGTGATATTATAAAATATTAAAAATATATAATACAGCTATTTATCTAGTAAGGGTAATTTGGTCATTTTAGTAGCCAAGGCAATGTGTCTTTTAGTCCTCATAATAGCCCATAAGTCCTAATTATTTTAGGTCGAGAAAATGGTCACAATAAATAAGGATTTTATTTTATTCAGGAAGTCTAATTTATTTTTTAGACTGAAATAAAATAAAGAAATGAGAGAAATTAAATTTACTATCTAGTTTAATTGGTTAATTAATTATTTAGGGCCTAAACTCAGATTGAATAATTAAGAAAATTAATCTGCGCTTAAACTAGTTAATAAAAGGCTTAATAATTATTTTAGTTTATTTAGGCTCATTAATTATTTATTGGGTTATTTTTATAGGCTCAGGAAATAAATAATTAATGGTTATTATTTTTAGGCTCATTAGGTCTAAAAGAAAATAATAAATTATTTTGGACCAATAGTCTGGACTAAAGGGTTATTTTTATTCACAGTACAGAAGAGTTAAGGATTATCCAAACCTCTTCAATTGATAACCTTCGGATGTTTGAAATATCAAAACACCAGGGTTGGATTACTTGATTGAGTGAATAGTCGTATGTTGTGATAGGTGTTCTACTTCTTCACAGAAAACACACGACACAAAAAAGGAACAATGCTTGTTCTCTCTGCTTTCTCTCCCTCGTTCATCCTTTTCCCTTGTGTAGCCTTCTTGATTTTGCTAATCAGTAGCAAAGATTCAAGAAGTGTCATTCCTCGCCTAGGTTGTTTCACCAACATAGATTAGGTTGAGAAATATTTTGAGAAGCGAAAAGCTTCGTGTACATGCCAAGGAGAAGCCGAAGGATCACTGGATTTTTGCCAGATTCGGAGCCAAGACAAGCAGCCACTCCAGTGGTTAGGACCTCGTCTTCTTAGCCAAACAGACCAAGGACACGCAAAGGTATTGTTTTTAACCTTCCGCGTGTCTTTGTTTTTCTGGGTTTCATTTTCTCACATGCATGGCATCCTCTGCGTTCATTGCCTTCAAGTGGTATCAAAGCATGATGCTTTGAACAGCTTAGAATTGATGCATGCTAATTAATAAAATTAGCAAGACTAATGTGATGATTATGGTGAGATCCTTCACTGTTTTGGTATGAATAGATTCGTTGTAAACCTCACGATTGAGGTATAGGATCTCTGGAATAATTCATTTACTGCTTTGTTTAGCCTTAATTTAAACCCGATTTGAAAGTGTATAAGTAGATGTCATGTTTTTTGTTGAAAAAATATAACAAGAACTGCCTTGGTTTGATCGCGAACGGAGTTGCAGAGAAGCCCAAAAAAAAAGTAGAGAAATCAGGGGAAAAAAATGTTGGTGAAGAAGATGAGCCGAGCCTTAGCTCGGTGTGTCTGGAGCCGAGATCGCCCAGGCCAGCCTCGGCTTGAAGCCGCAGCCGAGCCCAGACTTTCCTCGACTCGGCTGCAACCGAGGAACACATCCTCATGAATGCTATCAGCTTCCTCGCAGAAGCTGATGCATCCAGGATGCTTTTCGGGTAGCGAGCAAGTGGGCGGGTCACGGGCACCTGCCCGCGAACCATGGTCCATAGGTCTTCCTATAGGCTATAATCCAGTGTGGCAAGTGCACTGGTCCAGAGAAAAAAAATTTTTTTTTTTTTTTTGTTTTGGTCCTGTACCAGGCGAAATTATTTTTATTACAATAGTTAATATTCTTTGAATATTTTGCATGAAAAATAATAGTAAAGGATATTAGGAATAAACAATATCATTAATTAATTTACTTAATGTGTTTAATTCTTTTTATTTGGGCACTTAGAAATAAAAATAGAAAAGTATGAAAATGTTTAGAATTTTCTAGCATGCTAATTATTTTAAGTTCAATGTATTCGTTTTCTCAAAGACCAAAATCTTTGGAAAATTTTATTTTAGAAGAAAAAATATTTTTCTTTAATTAAATAGTTATTTTAACTTAAACGAAAATTAATAATTGGTTATTTTCTTAAAGGTTTTTTATCCTTGACAAAGAAAATATTTTGGATTTAGAAATTTTTGCAAGTTAAAATGGAAAGCCATTTTAATTCATTTTAGCCAAGGAAAATTTATTTTTATCAAATAAAACCTTGAGATCAATATCTCTAGGAATTTTTAAATGAAAAAAATTTGAAATTAATAATTTTTTACTTAAATAAAATTAATCCATGAGGAAAAATTTCTCAAAGACTATAAACCTTGACATAAAAATTTTTATGGATTTAGACATTTTATTTTAAGTTAAAGAAAAACTTAATTGTAAATTTTCAAATGATATTTTTTCAAAAAAACCCTTATTTAAAAAACTAAGTGGGAGAAGGTTCCAATGGCCCCACGACTTTCATCATAATCCTCATTAGAGATTGTGGATCTCCTTGTGTCACTCTGGGAGTGAACCCGTATAAGATAAAGATACCACAAGGATCTAGAACTAATGGAATGATGTAATTAATAACTTGGAACACGTTGGGTATCTCAGGCTCGCATCCTATACGGCGCAACGGAAAATAAACGAGATACCATTCCAGGACCCGCTTATGTGTGGAAAACAAGACATAAATATAATAAATGTAGCAGCTTTTTACCCTTGTTTGATCATCCGAAGAACAAAATTTCTTCTTCAAGTCGAGGCGCGATCCAGCAATCCTCTTGTGCAAACTCCATGTGGGTTGAACGTCTAACCACTATAATAACAGTGTGTGATTATCTCTAACAGCAATCCACACAGAGGAATACTCAAGCACCAAAATTTCCTATGCTAGCAGAAAAAGATGGTGGCTGGGGCTTCTCCACGTTTTCAGCAAAACGAGAAAGAGAGAGAGAGAGAAGATCGTGTGTTTTGTGGCTCCTATTTTGTGTGAATCAACCTTGGATTAGGGTTTTGAGCATATCCAATATATGTTCCAAAATCCTCTGAAAATCTAAAATTCTAAAATAATTAGAATTTTCTAATTGTAATTGGAAATATCAAGTTTCCACAATTATAACGTGGACCACAAATTATAACTAATTATAATTTGTCCACAACAACTTCTCTTTCTCGTAATTAACCCCACTATGTTATCAAATAACATCTTAAGTATATAATCATCTATTGTGTGTGACCTATTAGGTTTCCCAGTCAATTGGTAGTGAACATAAATTAATTCAAATATCTTTGAGATTAGTAATTCATAATTAATTAGAATTAATCCTACTAATTCTAATCAGGATTGGTTAATTAATTCATCAATTAATAAACCCATATTCCCAGATCATGAGTGGTATCTAGCAACACATCATGACCACCCAAGAGTCTAGGAAGTCAAGTAGCTTGACATGAACCCTTCAATAACAAACTTCAGTGCAATTAACTCCTTTCACCATACATTGTCTCATTCGGTTTGGAGTACGAAATTAGTACCAACTCCCTCCATAATTAATTCTGGCCTGAATACAATAGTACTTGTACCAGGAACCCACTACTCTAGATGTGTATCAATTGGAATTGTTTCCAATACACAATCACCTTGGCCAATGACTTTCTGAGTAGTAATTCCTACAAATGGCCGTGAGATTTTCAACCCAACTATTAGGAGTGGTGAATCCTTTATTGACCCTCTCAACTACTTTCATTTACCTCAAAATGTACCCAATATCCATCCCATAGGCGGCTCTCGATCGAGCTCCAAAGATTGGAATCAAAGTACAAAGCTCAGCAAACAAAGTACCTTAGAGATCTCAAGTCTAAGGATACTTGCACGTTTGCTATATTGAGATTATATCACTGGCACTAAATAGTTATCCATGTGATTATCTCAAAGCTAGGTCATCCAATGAACTTGTTCTATTAACAAGCATTTATGTGTTAACTTTGAGTATTTCAATACTCACGGTTATGAGAACTACCGCCTGATCAAATCTGGAAGTCTAACACATTCTAGTCTTAACGCATTAATGATGTCCTGTCCCATTAATACTATGACTAGGGACTATTTAAGTACTAACACCATCCAGTGTAGTAGGAATCTCATATCATGATCTCTATCATGATTTTCTTAACACAGTGTTGTACTAGGGACTTTATTGAATAGTTATATTACTTAAAGTAAACAAAAGAAACTGTAAGATAAATAATGTCTTTTATTAAAATAAAATGTGTCATATATAATGTACAAATGATTGCCTCTAGGGTACAACGCTAACACACGTACTATGATCGGCTAGCCCACGTTGGAGGTTATACTGTGAGGTATGTCCATAAGAATGAGAAGAAACGGTCATCCCCTCGATGAAGATATCTTCTAGATCATTACCTAGAAGAAAAATTAATTTGTGGTGGTTAACACACTTAGTTTAGAAAACTGTTAATCTACCCAAGAAGTTATGTCAGTTTTCCTAAGAGCCAAACTAATCATGTTAAAGATAATAGTAATGGGGTTAGTTATTATCAAGTTTAATATGAGGATAAAGTGCACAAAATTAATTTGTTTTACAAATACTGAGAATATCTTTTATTTTTTAAAATTTCAGAAATAGTTGGTGGAGGTTCTTTCTAATCCATTAGTCGTTATTCTCCGCGAGAATAAGCTAACGAGTCCAAGCTATATGGACTGGAAAAAGAACCTGGACATAATACTCACAGTTGAGGAGTATAAGTATGTCATATTCGAGACCTGCCCAGTAATTGAGGAAGGTTCTACCGCTGAGGAGCGTGAGACTAAAAAGGTGATAGGGCCTAAATTAGTCATATTTTTATTAGTTATTTGAGGCTCTTTTGTGATACATTCTGTTCAATAACTAGTCATATTCCTTCATATTTGAGATTTTACCCTTGGAAAGGTATTTTGTGCGCTATTTCAGATTTGAGGGGCAAAACAAAGCAAAAATATCACAAAACAGAACAGAGGTGGCGCCGGTCAGGACAGAGGAACCGACACCGGCCATATGATGCTTGCATGCATTTCGAGGCGAGGAAAAATTGTTGAAAAAGGACCGAAACAGAACCAAATCGGTGTCGGCTCTAGCAGCTAAGGTGGCGCCGGCTGTACTCTGGACAACATTGCGGGGAAATCAAGAAAAAATCGGCGAACGTTGAAGAAACAGAACACAACAGGCGTCGGCTCCAGCAGCCAAAGCGGCGCCGGCTGTGGATAAGGTGGAACCTTGATTTTTGCACGCGGTTTTTGGTAATTTGCAGAATTTTAGTATCTTCCTACTTCTACTCGGCCAAAAACCTTACACCAACGAGTTTAGGCACTTCCTAAGCTTATAAATAGATGAAAAACATAAGAGAAATGGGAGAATTCGAAGAGCATAATAGAAAATCACTCAAGTTAAAGGAGGATTGTGCAAAAGGATCTGCAAAGGAAGAAGAATGAGGCTTGTCTATGAGTACTTTCTTTTACTTTTGTTTTCTTTTCTTGAACAATGATGTTTTAATTTTTTTAATTGTAATTTAATATTATTTTAGGTATTCATGATTTTTAGAGTTACTATGATCTTTTGATTAATTAATTGTTATTCTTGGTGTTCAATTACTGGTGCTAATTACGGAATTAATTGGTTGTTTCTCTCTATTAACTTGCTTGAAAAAGGGGTTGATGGTGATCTCAATTCATTTATTTTATATTTGTTGTCTCTTAACTTACTTGAAAAAGAGGTTGATTGCAAAGAACTAGGTAATTGAAGGTTAATTGATGTTTGCCAAAATATAGATTCATTGGTTAATTTCGTGTTTTAAGTTTGCCAGAATATGAAAATTTAATCAAGGATTGTGTTTACTGCATCTTTTAGGTGAATTAGTTGAGACAGAATATGTGATGCTAATTTGTCTAGAAGATGGTGATTTCATGAATTGAAAAAGAAGTGAGTCTACCTTAATCCTTCATGAGGCCAAGAGAATAGTTAATTAAGATGATGATTAGGTTCTTTAAGCTCATGTTTGTCAAAATAATGGTTTAAGTTACATAATTTTCCATCCTTGACATGTATATATTCTTTTATTTTATTTTATTTTATTTTCTTTGCTTTTCTTTTTCACTTTATTGAGTCGGTTAAATAATGAAAGAAAAATGATTAATGCATACTTGTTCCTTGAGGATCGATACTCGTTTGAACCCTATGCTCTGTTAATGATGAGTATGCTTGCTCATATGTGTAATTTAAGGTTAACGTTTTAATTTAAACTTGATTGGAAATGTGCTTATTTTTATATGATTTTTTATACCCAAATCCATACGCATCAAAAGGCGTGAAAGAAGACTGATAAAATAGCCCGATACTATATGTTAGCCTCTATGTTAAATGTGCTTCGATCCAAACACGAGCACAAGGCTATTACATATGATATAAGCATGTCACTAGCCACAATATTTGAGGACAATAGTTGGTCTGCAAGGCAAAAGGCTCTTCAAATGATCATAAACACTAAGATAGCTGAGAAAGCATCAGTCAAAAAGTATATGCTCAAGATAATTGCTGCTTTCGAGGAAGTAGAAGTCTTGGAGGCTGTCATTGACCTCGAAAGTTAAGTGGACATGGTTCTTGAATTTTTGTCGGGCTCCTTCACATAGTTCAAGTTGAATTACAACACGAACAAGTTAAACATGGGTTTAACAGAGTTCATGAAAGAGTTTTAGGTGGCAGAGAAGGTCATGAAGCCGCAAGCTAGAGCTATAATGGCCTTTTTTTTCGAGAACTGGGCCCAAGCCCAGAAAGTTCAAGAAGAAAAAAAGAAATGCAGTGCACCAGCCCAAGTCCCAGCCCGAAGACAAACCCAATGGCAAATGTTTCAAGTGTAGGAAGAAGAGACACTGAAAAATGAGTGTGCAGATTTTCAGGCCAAGAAAAATTTCACAGGTAATGTTCTCTATCTAGAGTCTATATCAATGGTTGGATCAACTTCCACTCGAATTATTGATTCAGGAGCCACTGATCATATCTGTAACTCTTTGTAGGGATTTAGGAAGATTAGAAGACTCCAGAAGGGCGAACATGGACTACACATGGAAAATAGAGCACAAGTTTGGGCCCTTAGGAACTGGAACTTACTTTTGATTGTAATAGGATAGTAATTTTGAAGGATATTTTATTTATTCCTGGTTTTAGACAAAATGATATGATCTTGCAAAGCTCCAACAATACAACACCCCACTACCTAGGCCCAACAGGGTCGGGGATGTCACCCCGTCCAAAGGACAAGGGGTCTTTATAACTAGGTCACACAACAAAAATTTAAACAATACCTTGAAATTTAAAACTTATTACAACCCAAAAATTTAAGAACAAATTCGAAATAAAAATTGTTCACTCTCAACTCCCAAAGCATTACATAAAATGAATAACAAAATATCTTCCTAGCAGGCAACAACTAGCTACTCAACCCCACAGCAGGATCGACCTGAAATCATGGTAAAAAGGGTGATAAGATAAAAATCCCAGTAAGTCCATGTGTGCTTTGAGTGTCCAGTGAAAAAAAGTCATGAATGCAAGGTGTAAGAATTTCATAAGAAAAATACTGGCAAGCAATAAATAATGTTCAAAATCAAGAGTGGTGTTTTGGCTTTTCCAACCATACATGTACAATAAAATCAACCACTCAAAAGGGCGGCCATAGGTTACCACACGTTGGGCCCCATAACCATACAACGGTCAGAATGCCACACTTTGTGCAGACTGACAAAAGGTAGGTGATCGGCCTATCAGGTAAGATACTCCTCCTTCTCGACACCCAAACAAAACCGGTTGTCCATTCCGGCAACACACAGTCCACATGACTGAAACTTGCTAGCTCGGACCGGCATGACTAAGTAGTACTGACGTTTCTCTAAATTGAGTTCATCTTCTGGAGGTGGCCTCCTGCCAGAAGATTCGCTATTTCTCTTCAAAACTAGTACTACTAGCCTACCATTATTGAGTACTCAACATAGTTTATCCCACTTGGGAGAAAATTGATAAAACATAGCTTTACTTGAAAATGGCAAATAAGGGTTTCTAAAGTCCATGTCAATATTGGTTTTGGAAACACTTTGTAGTTTGAGTAAAACTGCTTATTAATTTTCAAATAATTGGTTTGACTGAAACAAGTAAGGAAACAGTCCTTAATTGCCTTTACCAAATCAGTGTTCACATACTTCGTGTTTAGCTTGCCATAATAACCTTTTACAACAAACAAGTTTTATGCAGAAACTTACCCGATCCTTTGCTCGAGATAAATTAGAGATCTCCAAAAGCTAACCTAACCCCGCCTGGGGTAAACATAATCCATAATCAAACTCAAGCCAAAATTTGCTTTCATAAATAATCCTAACTCCACTTACTACAATCATAACCCTAGTGTTCCAGACTTTAAGGCTAGATAATCAAAAAGGATTTTATAAAATAAATCTAGCTTAATAATAAAATAACTAGGGTTTGTGAAATAGTTACTAATAAGTTGTAGGTTTAAATCTTGCTATAAATAAATTAGGGTTTATTTGATGAAGGGTCCTAGGTCCTAGATGATATTATTTAAAATAATGATTTATAATAACTAATGTTTAGAAAATAATTGGTAAATAAAATTAATAATAAGTAAATTTTAATATGTTTTGATTAAAAGATAATAAATAAATTTTATTAGCACTTATGAATTTATGACTTACAAGATTAATATTCTACCTATTATGATTATTTATATAAAAGGCTTTATTTGATATTATTATTATATATAATATTTATATATTTTATTTCATTAATAAAATCTATCATTTATTTGACTAAAATATCATTATTTTATATAATAGTCCAAATTCACATTTTTCTAGGGTTTTCGAAATCATTAGAAGAAATTATAGTATTAATCATTTTATTGATGAAATAAAATTGGCTACCTTAAATAGATTAGGAACAACAAGGTCATGATCATAATTCCTATTGCTAACCATCATCATGAACATATATTCTACACCAATCAACAAACCATCCAAATAATGAAATAAAGCATAGATCCAAATCTACCAACACATAATCCAAACTCCACTAAACATAATCATATTCATGGCCTCAACAAGAATTCATGAACATAAAACCCTATTCACCAAAGGTGGCATAATATCTATCATGCTTAATCATCCATACTACTCACGACATGAAGACATGCAACAAACCCTAAAACATCATAAAATTCAACCAAGACCAATCATCCTCATGCATCAATCCCTACTCCATCATATAAACACATTCATTCTCATGCTTCAATCCCAACTCCATCATATAAACACATACTCAATCTCCAAATATATTCCATCCTCATCCAACTACATCCAAGAAACATGAATCTCGAATTTAAAGAGAAAATTGAAGAGACTTACTTGAATGATGACTACGTTGAAGAAGTTTCAAAAGAATCCTCACGCTTGGAAAGCTTGATCCATCCAAGGAGATAGAAGAAAAATGGCCATGGTTGGAATAACCATTCGGCCGAGAGAGAGAGAGAGAGAGAGAGAGAGAGAGAGAGAGAGAGAGAGAGAGAGAAAGAGAAAGATTATTATTATATTTCGTTAATGGTTGAAGAGGAAAGAAGATGAACATAATCGTTCATGCTTACCTTGAGAGTGTTCTTGAGCCTTCAATGAAAATTCTAGTTTTTTATCCACAAGTAAAATCTTGATTTCAGCGTTTGATGTTATAAATTGCAGAAATGGATTCAAGAGGATGAGTAGGTGTGATCTTAAGTTTTTGGAGAAGATTGAAGAGGTTTAGAATGGTCTTAGGCATGGAGAATGGTGGTGTGTGTTCTTGGTGTTCTTGGAGGTTTGGAGAGAATGGAGAAAATGGAGGAAGGCTAGCCAAAATTCTGCTTAGTAAGGGTGGCCGAATGGGTTGGAAAATTCTGGTGATTGAATTCTCAGCTTTGGGAGAAAAGGAAAGCTGGTTGTTTGAAATTCAAAAAGAATAATTTAGGGAGTGAGTTATGGTAGCAAGTATGGTAAGAATATCTTGGTTGAAGGAGGTCTTTTGTGAGCTTCAATGGCCAACTATTTGGCTGGGATTTTGCTGAGATGAATTATGCTTGAAAGAGCTATAGGATGGCCAAATTATGGAGTGCAATGGTGAAGGAATTTTCTGGATAGTTGAGGCTTAATCCATGGAAGTTTGATGAAATAATTGCTAGAATTTTAGACTCCAATTGATGGCTGGATTGTAGTAATTGATGGAGGGATTTTACGAGCAGCCATGGAGCCTCATTCAAGCAGACCAATGGAGAAGATGATGAAGCTCAGTTCATGGCTGGCTAAGGTGAGTTTTACAGAAAGATGGAGTGAGTTTCGGACAAGGGTGAGGAGGGAAACAAAGCTGGAATTTCTGGTTGGTTTTCGCATGGCTTGCTGGAATTTCTGTGTAGATTTTTCTGCAATGCTTCAGCCAACTTGTAGAAGCTTTGATGGGGTTTTGGAGGGTCCTTTAAGGCTAGTTTCCAGCCTTCTTTATGGAGGAAAGACAGAGTTGAATTGCTGGTTGGAAAGGTGGGAGAAACAGCTTGGTTCTGCGAAAACTATCCAGGGATTTTTCTGGTTTGCACAGCTTTTGTGCAGTCCGATTTTGGCTAAAGTTTTCAGTCCTCAAACTGAGTGAATTGGTTATTTTTCTGACAGTATTTGAGAAAGAGAGATAGCTGAAGGTTTCGACAATTGAACTAATCAAGAAGCTGGAAAAATTTCCAGTTTACTACAAGAAGAAGATGACACTCATAAGGTGGAGTTTGAAGGTTCAACCATGGAGATTAATTCTCTTGGGAACCTTCCATAACTCTTCCCCATTTTCGGCCAATATGCTACCCTCCCATAGGTAATTTCGAAACTCCAAGATCAAGGAAGCTTGCTAGAATTTTTTGGAAATAAAAATGGCTTAGGTAATTGAGCAACTTAATTGATTAAGAATTAAGGAAATCTATAGATCAAAAAGGGTATAAAGCCCTTAGGAATTTTTGTAGGACACAATAGTGGAATTAGGACATTCCTTTCATGTCTCCCCTAGGACAACATCCCTACTCCTCCCTAAGGCATGCAAGGCCGAAAATAGCCTACCTATCAAAAATAAAATTTAATCATGCTAAAACTTAAATGATGGAATTTGAACTCAAGACCTCAAGGATTTATTCCAAAGCTCTAACCACTAAGTTACAACAACTCTTGTTCTTATTTTCTCTCCTAAATATTTTTCATATTTAACCCTCAAGCTATCTCCCTATTTCCACCTCAAGCAAAAATTACCATTTTGCCATTCTTACTCAGTAAGCACAATTAAGCCATCTAGACTACAAATCACAAATCCAAAGCACATAAAATCATCAAAAATATTTTTATGTATGCAAGAAAATATGATATGCATCCCGACCCCCTTACTCTAGGGTTGGTTTTAGTTGGGGTTTCACAAACAAGGTGGATTAAATTGAAGATCACGAAACCTATCACACTCACACACAAGAACACCAAAATGCAAAGAAATCAACACTCTTGTGTTAAAGTGAATCAATCCTACTTCAAAGATACCTTAACACTCTAATCTAACTAGAGATTAGAATACCAAGGATAGGAATTTGAAGACATCTAACTCAATCTTATCAAACACACTAAACAACCTAGCACGTAGAATAGAGATGAAGTTGAGATTATCCCTTTAGATTTAGAGACAATATCAAATGTGAGATTAAATCCTTTGATTTAGTCTTGATATTTAATGAAATCACCCATGGGGATCACCTTCAAATACTCTCCCTCTAGAAAGAATCTGAATTTCCTTCCCAAAAATACCAAAGTTTTTTTTACTATTTATAGTGGCCTTGACCTAAACTACTTAACCAACTAAACCTATTTATTAAATAGGCTTAATACATATTTTGAGGCCCTATTATGTGCCTTAAAAATAGGTTGAAACATAATAAAAGTTGTGAGAATTTAATTGGGAACAAAACAAAACAAAACAAGAAAATTCAGGAAAATAGGGCAGAGTTTGAATGGACCTGGCGCCAAATGTGTTCTGGAAACAAAACCCTGCTCCAGTGTGGACTTAGCACCATATGTCCTAGTGAACCTGGCTCCAGGTGCAATATGGTCGCCGCCCCCTTTTTATTGCACTTCAAAACTTGCTCTTTGGACCTCCATTCCATTTCTCTGTGTTTTATTAATCCTCTAAATGAAATATTGGTCATCTTGAGCTCTTCTTGATATTCTTTTGGCCTTCAATCCTTGTTTAAAGATTGACTTGATTCTCTACATAGATTTCTGCTTGTGTTGTGCATCCTTTGGCCCTTCTTTTACTATCCATCTCTTCACAATCCTCATATCTCTTAGCTTATATGCTTGGATGGCATGAAAAACCTCCTAAAACTTCTTAACTATTGAATTTTTCCATGGAAATTTGAAGTAAGTGTTGACTTTCCATCCCCCTTCTTTAGATATGCCATGTTGCATGGATAGATTCCTATCACAAAATTTGGATTTAGTTGCAAAACTAATAAGTCATGGATATTCTATTTCTTTCTATTCTGGTATTACTATCAGTAGAAATGGAGAAGTAATATGCACTTGGTATATGTATGGAAATCTACTCTTCATTAATCCTATTAACAATCAATTGAATAATGCTCAATCTAAACCTTTAAATAGGAAGAAAAAGATCAATGTCAATAACTCATATCTTTGACATCTAAGGTTAGGTCACATTAACTCAATCAAGATTCAAAGGTTAATCTATGATAGGCCTTTAAGCTCATTGAGATTGGAACATTGGTCTCAGTATGAATCCTGTCTTAAGAAAAAAATAACCAAAAGGTCCTTTATCCAAAAGGCGGATAAAGCCAAAGAAGCATTAAGTCTTAATCACACTAATGTGTGTGGTCCTTTGTCTACACAAGCAAGAGGTGGGTTTGAGTACTTCATCACTTTCACAAATGATTATACTAGGTATGGTTATGTTTATCTGATGAGACGCAAGTCTAACTCTTTCGACAAGTTCAAAGAGTTTAAGGCTGAAGTGGAGCGTCGAACAGGTAAACTAATTAAGACCTTATGATCAATTCATGATGGGGAGTACCTTCTTGGTAAATTCAAGGATTATATAGTACATCATCGGAGTTAGTGTTATGCCCTAGAAGCAATCACTTGTACATTGTATATGTCACATTTTATTTTAATAAAATGTATTATTTATCTTATAGTATCTTTTCTTTACGTTTAGGTCAAATAACTGTTAGATAAAGTCCCTAGTACAACACTATATTAAAAAAATCATGATAGAAATCATGATATGAGATTCCTACTACACTATATAGTGTTAGTACTTAAATAATCCCTAGTCGTAGTATTAATAAGACAGGACATTATTGATGCGTTAAGACTAGCATGTGTTAGACTTCCTGATTTGATTAAGCGGTAGTTCTCATATCCGTGAGTATTGAGATCCTCAAAGTTAACACTTGGATGCATGTTAGTGGAACAAATTCATTGGATGACCTAGCTATGAGATAATCACATGGATAACTATTTAGTGCCAGTAATATAATCTCAATATAGCAAACGTACAAATATCCTTAGACTTGAGATCTCCAAGGTACTTTGTTTGCTGAGTATTGTGCTTTGATTCCAATCTCTGGAGCCAAATCGAGGGCTACCTATGGGATGTATATTGGGTACATTGTAAGGTAAACGAAAGTAGTTGAGAGGGTTAATAAAGGATTCACCACTCCTAATAGTAGGGGCGAATATCTCACAACCACTTGTAGGAATTACTACTCAAGAAGTCCTTGGCCAAGGCGACTGTGCATTGGAAATAGTTCCAATTGATACACATCTAGAGTAGTAGGTTCCTGGTACAAGTACTATTATATTCGGGCTAGCATTAATATATATTCTGAAGGGAGTTGGCACTAATTCCGTACTCCAAACCGAAAGAGATATTGTATGGTGAAAAAAGTTAATTGCACTGAAGTTTGTTATTGAAGGGTTCATGTCAAGTCACTTGACTTCTTGGACTCTTGGGTGGTCATAATGTGTTGCTAGATACCGCTCATGATCTGGGAATATGGGCTTATTAATTGATAAATTAATAAACCAATCCTGATTAGAATTAATAGAATTAATTCTAATTAATTATGGATTATTAATCTCAAAGACGTTTGGATTAATTTATATTCGCTACCAATTGACTGAAAAACCTAATAGGTCACACACAAAAGAGGATTATATACTCAAGATGTTATTTGATAACATAGTAGGGTTAATTACAAGAAAGAGAAGTAGTTGTAGCTAAATTATAATTAGTTATAATTTATGGGTCAAATTATAATTGTAAGAATTTGATGTTTCCAATTGCAATTAGGGAATTCTAACTGTTTTAGAATTCTCAGCTTTTCAGTGATTTTTTGTGACATATAAGGTATATGCACAAAACCCTAATGAAGGGTAATACACGAAAAACAACAGCTGAAAAGCCCTTTCTTCCTTCTTCTCTCTCTCTCGTTTTTGCTGAAAAACAAGAGGAACCCTAGCCGCCACTTAGTTTTTCTGCTAGCACAGAAAACTTCGTGCTTAAGTGTGATCCTCCGTGTGAATTTCTATTATCTTCCACACGATCCAAGAAAGGTAAAGTTGTTATCTTTGTTCTCTTTATATCTTGTTTTCCACACATATGCGGATCCTGAGTTGGTATCTTGTTCTTATTTTTTTACTACGCCATATATGATATTCGTGAGATACTCAGCATAGTATCCCTATCTCTATGCCGGGGACACCCCAGCAGAATTGAGTAACTGAGAGAATAAACAAGACATTGATGGAAATGGTCCGAAGCATGATTCTCATGCTACTCTTCCAGTATCTTTTTGAGGATATGCTCTAGAAACAGTGGCATATATTCTGAACTTGGTGACTTCCAAGTCAGTACCTAGGACACCCTATGAGATGTGGATTAGACGTAAGCCAAGACTAAATTATCTCAAATTATGGGGTTATCCAGCTTATGCACTGATCAAGGGAGATAAGTTAGAACCAAAATCAAAATTATGCTATTTTGTTGGGTATCCAAAAGATATAAAGGGTAGTTATTTTTATCATCTCAAGGAGCAAAAGGTACTTGTTAGTACTAATGCTAGATACTTGGAGAATGAACAAAATACATCCACTAAAGGTTCGATAAGGTTGAAACTCGAAGAGAAGTTATCTTCTGAATCAACTTCTCTTAACCCGATTATAGAACAAGAAAAGGCACAATCTCAGGAATCTGTACCAATGGAGCCTCGTCGTAGTGGGAGGATATCTAGAGTTTTAGAAAGATGGATTAGAGAGGCTTTTGACCTAATCTCCCACCATCAGGAATAACATTCCACTAGATACGAGGAGACTATTGCTAATGCAGATGCAGACCTATGGTATGAAGCAATAAAAGCCAAAATTGAGTCTATATACTTTAATCAGGTTTGGGATTTTGTATCTTCACTTGAAGAGATAAAATCCATTGGGTACAAGTGGGTGTACAGGAGGAAGAGGGGAGCGGATGAGAAGGTGAAAACCTTCAAAGTTAGGCTTATGGCGAAAGAGTATACTCAGAAATAATGGATTGACTATGAGGAAACATTTTTCCC
Organism: Voacanga thouarsii; assembly: GCA_026120185.1. Classification (NCBI taxonomy): domain Eukaryota; kingdom Viridiplantae; phylum Streptophyta; class Magnoliopsida; order Gentianales; family Apocynaceae; genus Voacanga; species Voacanga thouarsii. Next base: position 500,006 of record JANUWF010002328.1, read on the forward strand.
AATAGCCATGCTTAAATCTATCTGTATCCTTCTTGCCATCACATATTATTATGACTACGAGATATGACAAACGGATGTCAAGACGATATTTTTAAATGGCCATCTTAGTGAAGATATCTATATGTCCCAACCAGAAGGCTTCATTGCTAAAAATCAAGAACATATAGTTTGTAAGTTTAAGAAATCTATTTATGGACTTAAGCAAGCATTAAGAGTATGAAACATTTGTTTTGATGAGACTTTAAAGTCTTACAATTTCATTCAAAATGAGGATGAACCATATGTATATAGGAAATTGGAAGGCATAAATGTAGTTTTTCTTGTCCTGTATATAGATGACATTCTACTCATTCAAAATGATATAGGGATACTATCATCGACTAAGGTTTTGCTATCTGGTCAATTTAGTATAAAGGACTTAGGTTAAGCCAGTTACATTCTCGGGATAAAGCTTCTTAGAAATAGGAAGCAGAGAATGTTAGGTTTATCCCAAGCTACATATAATGACAAGATGCTAATCAAGTTCAACATGGACTCATGCAAGGGGGCATTGATCCCTTGCAGACATGGGTTGTCTTTTTCTTCAAAGGACTGTCCAGAGTTTCAAAAGAAAAAGATAGAATGAGTAGGATTCTCTATACTTCAACTGTGAAAAGTCTCATGTATGTCATATTGTGTACTAGGCCAAATATTTGCTTTGCCGTAAGCTTAGTTAGCAGATATCATCAGTCAAACTCTAGGGAGGTTCATTGGCAAGCTGTAAAATATATTCCTAAATATCTTAAAGGTACAAGAGATTATATGCTGGTTTACAGGGCTTATGACTTGGTTCCTACAAGATATACGAACTCAGATTTCTAGGCGAATAAGAATGAGAGAAAATCCACTAGTGGATATGTCTTCACCTTATCTGTAACACCCCGCTACCTAGGCCCGCCAGGGCGGGGGATTTCGCCCCGTCCAAAGGATAAGGGGTCTTTATAACTAGGTCACCCAAATAAAATAGCGGATTAAAATAATACTTTAACTCAAAAATTTATTTTATCCCAAGAATAAATCCATGAATTCCTAAACACAAATCCATAAATAAAAAATTATCCACTCTCAACTCCCCAAAACAATACATAAGAATAAATGACAACATTCTCTCCCAAGGCAGATAACACTAGCTACTCATCCCCACAGTAGGATCGACCTGAAATCATGGTAAAAAGAGTGATGAGACAGAACTCTCAGTAAGCCCCGTGTGTGAGTTGGGCTAAAAAGACAAAACACTTTTCATGATGCATGCACTAGCAGTATATTAAAAGCTTGTCATGCCTTCTTTACAAATTTAACTCTCACTTTTTGGAAGATAGTAGTGACAAATCATGAAGCAAAATACTCTTAAAATATTCTGTTTGGATAGATATGAATAATTAAAAGATATTGAGCTTAGAATAAAATTCCAATGACACTTTAAAATAGTTCCACGAAAATAGCTCATCAATTAAAGCAACCAAGTTAATCTGACAGGGCACAGCGGTGGCTCTCACACCAGGTGAAGCACTTAACCCCCGACAAGTGGTGAAAGGGCACAGAGGTGGCTCTCACTCCTGTGAAGCACTGACCCCCAACACCTGGTGAAAGGGCACAGAGGTGGCTCTCACTTCTGTGAAGCACTTGACCCCTAACACCTGGTAGGTGTACATCCTACCGAGTGAGATACTCCTCCCTCTCTCACTCAATCCAAACCGGTTGTCCCACTTCCGGCCGTCGATTCTACTAGAACCCCGTCGCTAGCTGAGGATGGCTCAACCTTCTATACTAACGCCCTGATCGAAAAGAGTCAACCTCTCAGAGGTGGCCACCTGCCGAGAGATATCCCCAGACCAACCAAAGGCTAGTATAAAGGCCTAGCCCCCATTGAGTACTCAACGTTATTCAATCTTCATAATTCATAAGGCTCCAAGGTGGAACCTACAAAATTAGCTCAATACAGTTCCAAACAACATTTTTCAACTCGTACAAAAATTTTAGAAGGCATGGTTTTAAGTCAATAATTTATTCCACAAATTCATAGTGGAGGAGCCACATGTTTAAATAAGTCATGCGGTGATTTTCAAAAATTAGATGCATACCCAAAAATTTATCTCTTGCATATTCAAAACAAATCAAAATGTTTGATGCTTGGCTCCTAAGTTATGCCTGACATATTTTAAAAATTTATAAATCTAGAAGTTTCTAAAATTAGAAGTTTTCCGAATGTAGAAAGTTTCCAAAATAAAAAGGTTCCAAATATTGAGGTTTTCAAAATTAGCTATCGTGCTAAAATTTCGTATTTGCAAGAGATACTCACCAACCTTACTTTCAAACCAAGATAATAAAATAAAATTAATTTCATGAATGCAAGGGAACTTACCTTATCCTTAAGCTTAGGGTATGAACTCTGGTAGGTTGGTCCCTACCCTTGACAATCTTCTAAATCTATCAAAGAGTTCATATAAATTAATTACAGCACTTTCTGGATCATCCCAAAAGAAAATCAAGTCCAAAATCGACTTTCACAAATAAAACAAACTCAACTCACTACTACCATGATCCTAGTGTCCCAAGCTTTAAGGCCAAATAATAAATAAAAAGGGTTTATAAGCTAAGTCTAATTTGATATTTAAAATAATTAGTGTTTTGGAAAATACGTACTAATAAGTTGAAGGTTTAAATCTTGCTAAGAAAGATTTAGAGTTTATTTGATGAAGAGTCCTAGGTGGAATTAGGTAAAATAATGATTTATTAATAATTTAATTGTTAGAAAATAAATGTTAACTAAAATTAGTTGAAAATAAATTTAATGAGTCTTGCTTGAAAGACAATAAATAAATTTTTAATGGGTTTTGATTAAAAGATAATAATTAAATTTTTAGTAATAAATATTTTACTAATTATGATTGTTTCCATAAAAGACTTTATTTGATATTATCATTCTATATATAATATCTATATATTTTATTTTCTAGCAAAAGCTATTATTTATTTGACTAAAATATCCTTATTATATATAATAATCGAAATTTACCCCTCCTAGGGTTTTTTGGAAATTACTAGCAAAATCTCATTATGAAATATTTTATTCATGAAATAAAAATTAGCTTAGGGACAACTAGGTCATGATCATATTTCTATGGCTAACCACAATCATGAGCATATACAATCCTTCAATTCATCAAATCATCCAAATCATGTATATAAGCATAGATCTAGACTTACTAAGGCATGATCGGCATGATCTAACTATTACTAGCATAAATATAATCATAGCTTCAATAATCACACAAGAATATAATTCCTATTCATCATAGATGACATAATCTCTATCATACTTGATCATGGAGACATATATCATACCCTAGAACACCATATATTCAACCAAGATAAGCAACTCATGCAAAAATCCCATCTCCAACATATTCATACATATATTCATGCTTCAATCTCAACTCATCACAACAATATATACTCAACCCTATTCATGATTCATCTTCTATCAACATCATCCTAGAGACATGAGTCTAAAATTTAAAAGAAGGGTTAAAAAGGCTTACTTGATTGATGAATACCTTGAAGGAGTTTCGAATGAATCTAAACCCCTAAATGCCTAAATCCATCCAAAGGAGATGAAGGAAGCATGGCCATGGTTGATGAAATCATTCGGCCAAGAGAGAGAGAGAGAGAGAGAGAGAAAAGAGAAGAAGAGAGTACATTAGCATGTTTAATCACATATATATTCATTAGAGATCAAAGATTAGCGAAGATGAAGTTGGTTGAACAAACCTACCTTGAAGGTGTTCTTGAGCTTTCACAAAATTTCTGGTTTTTGATCCAAAAGAGCAAGTTGGAATTTGTAGTTTGATGTTAAAAATGGCACGGATGGACTCACAGCAATGAATAGATGAATTCTAGGACTTTTAGAGGTGGTTTGAAGTGATTTGGAGTGGTATTAGGTGAAAGGAAGTAGTAGGTGTTCTTGGTGTAGTGTGTGTTCTTGATGACTGAAGAAAAATCGAGAGGAATGGTTGTTGTGGCTGCCGAATTTTCTGTGGAATGAGGGCTGCCGAAATTCTGTAGGGTTTAGGAGGATGTTTCTCTGATTTGAGAGGGAAAATGAAAGGTTAGTTGTTACAATCCTTGAATAATATTTTTAGGAAGTGAATTTGGAAAGTAAATATCCTAAGAATATCTTGATTGTTTGGACAGCTTTGAAATCTGTCATGGCTGATTGTTTGAGCAGAATTTCGTGGGATTAATGCTGGCTTATGGAGGCTTATGGTGGCCGAAAGTAGGGTGTACAATGATGAAGAAAAAGTCTGGTCCATTGAGCAAAATATTATGGAAGGTTGCTAAATAAGATGGCTGAAATTTTGGAAACCAATCAAGCTAAATTGCAGGGATTTGTTCGAGAGACTTTTGGACAGCCATTAATGGAATTTCATGCAGAAGTTCAAGGGGATCAATGGAGCTCTGTTGATGGAGGTTTAAGGAAGGTTTTGACATATTAGGGTTGGTGTTTTGGCTGGAAGAGAGATAGGAAACATGCTGAACAAAAATCTGCACAGAAATTTCGCTGCACGGTGAATTTTCTGGCAGATTTTCGTCTGCCACTTCCAACCATTTTGCAGCGAGCTGGAAGGGGGGTTTCAGGGGTATTCAAGGCTGGTTTTCAGCCTTATTCATGGAGGAAAAACATGGCTAAGGTGCTGCACAAAATCTGGAAGAAAACAGCTTAGTTTTGGGCTCTCAAAACTGATTTTCGTACAGGATTTTTTTTCTGTTTTGCTCCAGCTTGTGCAATCCGAAATTGGCCCAGAATTTTCAGGTTTCAAACTGATCCTAAAGACTATTTTTCTGGCAGTATTTTGGAGGGAATTTTAGCTAGAAATTTCGCCCTTTTGAAGATACAACAAGCTGGAAAATTCCAGCTCATTCCATGAAGAAAGATGAACTAAGCTAGAGGAAAATTTCAGCAAGCTTACTAGAGGGATTTTTCCTCTTGGAATTCCTCACAACTCTTCCATATTTTTCAGACCATAAGAAGTCTTTCACCAAGACATTTTGATGCTAAAAGGTCTCAGCACTCTACTGAATTTTCTGGAAAGAAAAATGCTAGAACATCTTGATCAAACTAATGAGTTGAGCATTGAGAAAAATTAAAGAACAAGGAAGAATGAATTTCCCTTCAAGAATTTCGAGTAGAGTAAAGAGTGAAATGAGAATTCTCCTAACATCTCTCTCCTAGGACATTATCACCACCTTGTTCTAGGCTTTTAAGGTCGAAACTAATCCTCCCTAATCAAAAATAAAATTTAATCTAGCTAAAGCTTCTATGATGGAATTTAGACCCTAGACCTCAATAATCTATTCCAAAGCTCTAACCACTAAACCACAACAACTCTTGTTGCTATTTCTACTAGAAAAATTATTTTCTATTCAATCCACAGGCTATCTCCCTATTTTCACCCCGGGAAAAAATTACTGCCCTTCTCACTCAATAATCATAATCAAGCCCTCTAGTCTATAAAACACAAATTCAATGCACATAAAATCATATAAAAATATATTTAAATGTGCAATAAAATATGATATGCATCCCAACCCCCTTACTCTAAGGTTGGTTTCGACTGGGGTTTCACATTATTTGCAAGAGCCATTTCATGGAGGAATATCAAGCAATCTTGTATTACTGACTCAACCATAGAAATTGAGTATGTGATAGCTTCGGAGGCATCCAAGAAAGCAGTTTAGCTCCGAAAATTCCTTTTAAAACTTGGAGTCATGCCATAAATAAACAAATCAATTGTGATGTATTGTGACAACACTGATTCTGTCTCATAATCTAAAGAACCAAGGAACCACAAAAAGAGGAAGCACATAGAAAGGAAGTATCACCTGATCCAAGATTTCATCCAAAGACAGGAAGTCGTGATGGAATAGATTGCCTCAAAAAATAATCTAGCAGATCCTTTAACCAAACCTTTGGCGGAGTGAGCCTTTAGAAAACACTTAAATGCTATAGAGGTGGGCACCTATGAACTTACTTAGTCTTAGAGCGCAAGTGGGAGATTGTTAAAATGTATGCTCTTTTAGACTAGGTTTTTTATGTAATTTTGACTTGTATTAATAAAAGTATTTTTCTCATAATTTATTTATGAAATTTTATTTATATTTGTGCACGATTTCATTGGAAAAAATCCACTGTGTTTAAGTAAATAGTTCATGTGAATGGAGGTCTTTCACAATAAAGTATAAACCAGGGGATACTTAATACATAAACTGTTGTTCTTAACTGGATGATGAGAATAGAAATCTCATCATGGCAATGTTATTGTGTTATAAATTTTAAATAGAGAATGGCTTACCTTTAGCCAAAAAGTAGTCTACTCATTTCATAACACAAGTGTATTTCGAATACGTAGAATAGGACATGTAGTAGTGATTTCTAAAAGTACTATGTGATATAAACTTAAACTACTATCGTTATAGCGTGGACTTATACTCTACATCTTGAGTATAAGTTGGTGGTCTGACGAAGCTGGAAGCATATGCTTTGATATACTATAGTTAAGGTTCTTGAGAATGACTAATATACTTATATGTTGGGTATGTATGACTAGTTAGTCAAGACAGAATTGTACAAGATAATGTCTATACTATATCGCCCCTTGTGGTTGTCTGAATGATCTAATTATCTAGAGCCCTGGAGAATATAACTTGAATATTAGTTTTAAAGTAGCTCCCTTGGAAAGTTAGAATATTCCAAGAAGTCGTAAATCATTATATTAGAAGCCTAAGGATGGTAGATGTCTTTTAGAGAAATGTTAATACACTGTTTTCTTTCTAAATGTCCGACGATGTGTGGACAGATATTTTGATCATTTCACCTGTAGGTCGAAGACATAGCTAACGCAACATTATCCTTGGGATCAATATTTCTTTATGGTGATATTAAAAAATATTTAAAATACAAAATACATCTATTTATATAGTAAGGGTATTTTGGTCATTTTAGTAGTCAAGGCGATGTGTCTTTTTAGTCCTCGAAATAGTCTGTAAGTCCTAATTATTTCAGGTCGGGAAAATTATAACAATAAAAAAGGATTTTATTTTATTCAAAAAGTTTTTTTTAGACTGAAATAAAATAAAAGAACAAGAGAAATTAAATTTATTATCTAGTTTAATTGGTTAATTAATTATTCAGGGCCTAAGCCCAAATTAAAGAATTAGGAAAATTAACCTGGGCTTAAACTAGTTAATAACAAGATTAATAATTATTTTAGCTCATTTGGGCTCAATAATTATTTATTGGGTTATTTTTATAGGCCCAAGAAATAAGTAATTAATGATTATTATTTTTTGACTCATTGGGTCCAAAGAAAAATAATACATGATTTTGGCTAATAGCCTGGATTAAAAGGTTATTTTTATTCACTGTACAGAAAAGTTAAAGATTACACAAACCTCTTCTGTTGAAATATCACAACACCGGGGTTGGATTATCTAGTTGAGTGAATAGTCGTAGATTGTGATAGGTATTCTACTTCTTCACAGAAAACCCATGACACAGAAAAGAAACAGTGCTTGTTCTCTTTGCTTTCTCTCCCTCGTTTATCCTTTTCCCTTGTGTAACCTTCTTGATTTTGCTAATCAATAGCAAAGATTCAAGAAGTGTCATTCCTCGCCTATGTTGTTTCACCAACATAGATTAAGCTGAGGAATATTCTGATAAGCGAAAAGCTTCACGAACATGCCAAGGAGAAGCCGAAAGATCGCTAGATTTTCTCTAAAATCAAAGCCAAGACAAGCAGCCATTCCAGTGGTTAGGACCTCATCTTCTTAGCCAAACAGACCAAGGACACGCAAAGGTATTATTTTTTACCTTCCGCTGCGTCGTGTCTTTGTTTTTCTGGGTTTCATTTTCTCACATGTATGGCTTCTTCTGTGTTCATTGCCTTCACAAACCCGGTGTCCCTGTCTAACACAAAATTTATTAATACTCCATGCAGTCTAACAATTTCATCTATGTACATCTTGACTAACTCTTCCATAGTAGTAGTTACCTTCTAGATATAAAATGTGTGGACTTTATCAATCAATCCACTACAACCCAAATAGTATCATTTCCAATCCTGGACTTGGGTAACCTAATGACGAAATCCATGGTAACTTGCTCCCACTTCCACACAGGAATCTCCAAATGTTTTAGTAACCCTATTGGTCTCTAATGTTCCATCTTAACTTATTAGCATATCAAACACTAGGAAACATAGTCTTCTATGATTTGCTTCAAAGCATTCCACCAGAAATTCTTTTTGAGATCACCATACATCTTGGTTCCTCCTGGATCAATCAAGGGCTTTGTGTTGTGTACTTCCTTAAGTATTTCTATCCTCAAGATCTCATCATTAGGAACATATAATCTACCTTGAAAACACAAAATCCCATTCTCATATCTGAAAATTTAATTGTTCCTTTCCAAGAGCTACTGCCCTTTTCTTTCCCAATTAAGCATCCAACGATTAAGCCTCTTTTATCTGTTCTACCAATAATGATTGTTCTATTAAGGCAGCCATGCTCATGGATCAGGAAAAGCTTATTAATCAATTTGAGAAGCTGGAATTAGAGGTGGTATAACTAGCTATAGAAACAGGAGGTGATACGGCAATACCCCCAAAAGGGATGTCGAACCCATAACATGATCCACTACGTTACTCTAATACTCACATAACTCGCAAATGTAAACTCACATTAATTAAAACTTAAATGCCAAACTCTTAAATATAAGATAAAGTATAGAAGCATTAAAACTTACTTAAACATACCAATCTAAAATCTCACTTCTAGAAAGCATTCACAACACAACTGAAACTTGAACAACCAAAAAAGGCATCCCCAAACAAAAATTTAACATCAACATCACGGTTACACATGATCGTCATTAAACCTTTCTTCTGGCCCTTTACCTTCTAGCTAAAAAAATGATAATAAAAGGGTAAGCTCACTAGCTCAGGAAGAGAAACATAGCTTACTTGGGATTAAGTATGTTAAATACTGTCTATCTTTTTGAAAACGTTTAAAACATATACAATGTCCGTTGAAAAATAATCTATTAGTGAGTTGGTTGCATTCTAAAGAACAAGAAAAGATAATAACGAATCAAGAAGGCTAGCATGAAGAAATCAGAGCTCACTCATGCTAAAACAAGGTACATAGTCATGAAGAGGAACTAGCACCGCTTAGAGTAAGCAACTAGCACCGAATGTTGACAGCCGGCTTAAGTTTCAAAATTTAGGAAGCAACCAGTACCTGATGATCAATAAAACCAACATCGGCTAAAATAGAATTGATGAGACAAAATTACAAAAAATAGCTAGCACCATCTAAGTCCAGGGAACTAGCACTATTTAGTAGCAATACAGACAAGAGGTTGAACAACAAAAAGTAATTGGAACCCGTTTGAATAAGGAAACGGCACCAGGTGGGTTCAAGAAATTCAAAATAATAACTTTAAAAAATGAACAGAACAAAGTTAGAAAGAGACTAACTTCCTCTAGATTTTACCAACACAATTCACTTTCCAAAAACACTAAGTAGCCAACTTAACCAACTATTTATCAAAGCAATGTTTCACCCATACACACAAAAAATATTAAACATCACACACAAATTTCAGAATCTAAAACATGCTTAGGTATGTTTTGGTCAACTGATATCAAGTTCCAACTATTATACTCCACTAAAAGAGGGCCTGACTAATGCTAGGTATTATGTTCCCTAACAAAATACCTTATAACTAAAAACTAGGTAATATATCCCCCTAGCCAAGGGCCTTATATCTAAAATTAGGGACTTTCCATACAACCATATACAAGCATAATCAAACTCTTGAACATCACAATAAAACTTCAAACAGAATATCATCTTTCGCAACTCATTTAGAAAATCGACCACAATAATACAAACAAAAAAACTACGTCATAGTCAATCCATTTTAATACTAGCATAGCTTTTATTACTAAAAGAACACAGTTTTTCAAAATTACAAAAGACCAGAAAATTTTGCAAGAAAGTTACAAATCCCTTACCCGAAAATCCATAGATCAAAACAATCCTCAATTTGCCACCAAACTTATTTAACTAACTACAAAATCCCAAATGCATAACCAATTTAGAATTCCAACCAAACTCAATATCCCTAAATCTAACCCTCACAAACCTAGTATAAATATATTCCAACCAGCAATTGAATCCCTAAAACGAAATTAACCCAATCAAAACTATTAAAAACATAAGACTCACCTTAGTTCAAAGCCTCTCGTACAATTTTCTCCCCTAGTTCTTTTCTACTGGTTTCCCCTTTTTCCAGAGTAGTTTTTGCAGTAATGTTATGCTCTGTTCAAAACGACGCAACGTTAAACTCAAAAGAAATGCAACTGAACAAAATATTTAAACTTAAAGACCCCAACCTAAACTAATTATAGATCAACCTAAAACTTACTCTTTCTACCAATTCAACTACAACTACATGGACTTGGCCTACCTACATAACCATAAAAAGAAAGGCTCGAAGATGAATTGGGTCCTAGGCTTATAGTATTATATAAGGTTATATAATCATGATTTTTAATAGAACCATGAATGATAGAAAGTCTAAAAATAATACATGATCAATCTAACATATGATCAATTTCTTATCCTTTGCAAATTTCAGCCCTTAATATAAAGACAATAGAATACAATGCTACAATATCATGTTTTATGGGACTAACTTTGCTTGCAATCATGAAATTCTCAAGGTTTTTATGTTCTGACTATTACTTCTCCTAAACTCAATTCAAGTCTGAACATATTTTTCTCAACTTCTTGTGCTATTTTTGCCTCGGTTTTCTCATATCCATCCTGTGGTAACTTTTTTCCTGTTCTTTTATTTACCTATGGTTTCACCATTTCTCTTAATTTTCACCGCCTTAAATCACTACATAACTCTACTACTGCCTAACTTTTCATCGCTTATTGCTATTGGTCAAATCCTATCCTCCTTTCTTATGAATGCTAAGCTTAATACAATAATGTGATCTTGGTCTTAGACCCAATAAAATATATAAATGTGTGTCTGAATTCTTTTCTCTTACATTTCTATCTTTTATATGATGCTATAACAGTAGAAGAATTTAAAAATGGATATCTAAAGGATAATGAGATAGCTAAACGAATCAAAAGAGAAATCACATACTTGAGGCGGTAATGAATTGTAGGCAGCAAAGGTTGACTATATATGTAAAATGAATATCAATAGAAAAGGTAAGTAGCCTAAAACAATAGATTAGAGAAAAAATAGCTCAGAAATTACAATCCCCTCTTCTTTTGCATGAAATAGAAAATAAAATATTCTATATATCCAGTTTATTTGTTGTTCTATATATCCAGTTTATTTGTTGACCATTTAATATTCTTATATATCAATTTCCACGGCATTCTTCATTGTTCTAAATTCCTAATCTTACCAGAAACGTCCTTCACTCCCTTTTTTTTTTTTTCATGCATGGGTTAAATAGTAATTTGAATGACTATAACATATTCTTCATCTCTAACTCTATTTGGTGCCATAATGTATTATGAAATAACCTCATGCCCTTTGTCGAACTTCCATAATTCTTGAAGATCATTGAATATTTCATCTATAATGCATATCATCTTTCATTTTTCTTGCATGCTCATGCACCGCAAACATAAAGACATTGTGATATTGTCAATAATAATACTTGGTAATTTTATATATGTTTTTAAGTCACAGAAACTAATTTTGTGCATGTTGTTAACTAATAATACTTAGAACATGATCTTTTATGAGTATATAATACATTCAAACTTAGAACATATTTCAAAGGCATGATGACGCCCTAGCTCAAGTATAAGCATATGAATTTTTGGAGTTACGCATTTGTTTATATTTTGAACTCCTTGACGAGGTAATTAAGACTTCTTATGCCCCGAAAACTATTCTATCTAGAGTTTGGATGAGTCATCTATTTGAGTAAAGATGTCAAGTACTTAGCAATGGTAATAACCATTGTACTAACTCATGTTAGAAATAGATATTTTCAAATAACTTGGTGAAATTTTTGGATTTATCTTACTCTAAATAACAAAACAATTGGAATTAGTCATTCTCTAACTAGTTGTTCTATCCTTTGGCCATGTTGCCTTATAAGAGGCCCGGTATGGGAATAGGAACCCTGTTCATAAACAATGGCCATGTCGCCTCTATGAGAGGACTGGTATGGGAGAGAAGACCCTATATGGAGACAAATAGATAATTGACCCTTGCCGCTATTGTGAAAGGATCAGATAGGAGTGGAGACATTGTATGAAGGTAAGTGAATATTCAATCTTTGTCACCTCTACAAGAGGACCAGGATGGGAAAAGAAATTCCACACAGAGACAATTAAGAATACTGTTGAGTATCTCACACGCATATCATATATGGCGCAGGAAAAAATTAAAATGAAATACCAACCCAAGATTCGTATATGTGTGAAAAATAAGACATAAAGAGAACAAAGATAATAGCTTTTTAACTTTCTTTGATCAGATGGAAAATAAAATTTTCCTTCTTCAAGTCGAGGCGCGATCCAGCAATCCTCTTGATCAAATACCACGAGAGTTGAACGTCTAACCACTATAATCACAGTGTGTGATTATCTCTAATAGAAATCCACACGGAGAATACACTCAAGCACCAAGATTTTCTATGCTAGCAGAAATAAGATGGCGGCTAGGGTTCTTCTTGTGAAACCCCACCTAAAGCCAACCCTAGAGTAAGGGGGTCGGGATGCATATCATGTTATTCTGCATAAATATATATATTTTTGAATGATTTTATATGCTTTAGAATTGTGGTTTATAGGTTAAAAGGCTTAGTTATGCTTATTGAGTAGGATGGGTAAAATGGTAATTTTGCTTAAAGTCAAAATAGGAAGATAGCTTGAGGATTAAGTAAGAGGAATATGTGGGTGAGAAAATAAGAGCAAGAGTTAGTGTGGTTTAGTGGTTAGAGCTTTGTGGTTTAATTGCTAAGGTCATGAGTTCAAATCCCACCATTTAAGTTTTTATCATGATTATCTTGATTAAGTTTGAATTTTGTTTTCTTGCATTCCATAAAAATAGGAATGTTGTCTTAGGGGAGACATGAAGAGAATGTCCTAATCTTATCATTGTGTCCTAAAAAGAATTCTAGAGGAATTCTTATCCTTTTATCACCTCTAGCTTTGTCCTAGCATTTTCATAATTCAAATGAACCAAAACCCATCAAATCTTTCTTTTAAATTCCAAAAAAAAAAAATCTGTGATAATTTCTCATCCTTGAATTTCGAAAATCAATCTTGGAGGAGGGAGGTTGGCCAAAAATAGGAGGGGAAATAGGAAGGGTTTCCAAGAGAAATCAATCACCATGATAGAACCTTCAAATTCACCTTTATGTTGTTCATATTTTAGTGAAGGAAAATCTGAAAATTTTCCAGAATTTTTGCAGACCATCTCTTCAAAAAATTCAGCCAGTAAACCCACTCATTTGCTACCAGAAAAATGGTCATTTCATGTGGCTTGAAGGCTGAAAATTTTGTACAATTTTCGGACTGCACAAACTGTGCAAAACCAGGAAAAAAATTCTGGGCATTTCGCAGCTTTCAATCAAGAAAACGAAGCTGTTTTAGTCCATCTTCAAGCCAGCAAAACTCCTCTGTATTTCTCCAGAAAGAAGACTGGAAAATCACCTTTGAAAGACCTTCAAACACCCTTAAGAACCAGCTGCAAATCGGGCTGAAGAAGTGCGAAAATTTTGCACAGAAATTCTTCACCAATCTTCGAAACTTTGAACAACTTGAAACCAGAATTTTTCCAGCTTTGCTTCCTTCAAGCCTAGGCCGAAAATCACCCTTCAACTTCTGTAAAATTGATCCTTGTTCAGCCATGGACTGAACATCATTGACCTTCACACTTATCTTGAATACATGGACTCCATAACCACACCTCAAAACCCTCCTAAGATCACTCCATTCAAACTTTTTTTAACTTCAAAATAATTTCAGAATTTTACTCCATGAAAACACTCTTGTATCAAACTAATGAACCAGAATTTTCTCTACCATTTAAGACTAAATTTTGGCCAGCCTTGGAGCAATATTGACCTCCATTCATTTCATCAAAACCACCTTGTTCAACCGGCACCATTGAAGAGCATAGACACCTTCCTTGATCAAACACCATAGCTAACCTCCTACCTTAAACAACGCCACAACTTCCGCCATTTAAATTTCAAAAAAAATCTGATCACTCTCTCTCCTACAAGCTGAAAACCGAAACTCCCATTCACCCTAGACCATTCAGCCAGCACCCTACCAGATTTCGTGCAACATTTCTCTCTCTCTCTCTCTCTCTCTCTTCCAACTGAAATGGTTGATCAACCATCAACCATGGCTGTTTTTCCGTTGGATCACTCAAGACTCTCCATCGCGCTGGACCTTCTTTAGTCTTCATCAAAGTAATAAACAATCAAGTAATTAATCTTAAATCCTTCTTTTATTTCTGAATTCATGTCTCTTAGATGATGATAGGAAGAATGGATATAAATAGGAGATTGGGGATATGTATGTGAAGGAAAGGGATGGAGTTAAGACATAAGGATTGATGTATATGACTAAGTTATATGGATTTTCTTTGGAATCAATGTATGCTCATCATGCTTAATAAAATTTATGGATGTTTAAAGCATGTTAGATATTATGACACCAAGGGTGATTAGGCTCTTATGTTTCTATTTTCCATTGAAGCCATTAATGATTATTATGCCTAGCAGGAAATTAGCCTTGTGATAGTATGAGATAATTCAAGCATATGTTCGTGAATGGATTGGTTTATTATTTGATTATGGAGAATGTGTTTATGAATCTTTTCTAGCAATAGGAAAATCACGGTGGAAAATTATTTTCTTGATAAGTCTAAGTTATTTTTATTGACAAATTTTATTACTTTAGTTAGAATTACTATTATATTTTTCTCTATAAAATTCGAAACTCTAGAAAGATTTGGATTGGATTATTAATTAAAATATTAATCCTTTAATTATCAAAGAAATAAAATCTTTTATTAAAAATAATATATATAATAATAAATAAATCTTTTATATAAATAATAATAATAAATAAATAAATAAAATATTAGAATTAAATAATGGCCTTGTAAGCCCTAGTTAAAACTTTTACCTATATTCCTAAATATTATTTACATTAAAATCTATTTGTTATTTATCAATTAAAAATTTAATATAATTCATTTATTATTAATTTTAATTATTACTAATTATTTATTATCTATTAAAAAATTATTTGTAATTTATTATTTATTTACAATAAAGCTATTTTTTTAAATTACCATTTATTAATATTATCTAGAGCTTGGTATTATTCAATATTCAAATCTTAGTTTATTTATTAATAATAACACTCAAGAATTATTATTTAAGTCTATAATTTATTAGTAATTATTTTAGAAACCCTAGTTATTTTAACTTCTCAAACTAGACTTATTTTATAAAATTCTTTATCATCTAGCCTTAAAGCTTAGAACATTAGGGTTAGGATTATTTGTGTAAGTGAATATAACTTGAGTGTAACCTTATGTCTTGTGTTTACCCCAGACGGGGTTAGGTCAGCCTTGGAAGACTTTTGAATTTGAGTAAGCAAATGATCAGATAAGCTCCTGCAAAAAACTTGTTTGCTGTAAAAGTTTACTATGGCAAGCTAACCTCAAAGTATGTGAACACTGATTTGGTGAATACAATTAAGGACTGTTTTCCTACTTGTTTCAGTCAAACCAATTATTTGAAAATTAACAGGCAGTTTTACTCAAAACACTAAACTGTTTCTAAAACCAATTTTGGCAAGGACTTTGGAAACCCTTAATTGCCATTTTCAAGCAAAGCTATGTTTTACCAGTTTTCTCCCAAGGGGAACAACTATCGTTGAGTACTCAATAAGGGTAGGCTAGTAGTACTAGTTTTGAAGAGCAAGAGTGAGTCTTCTGGCAGGAGGCCACCTCCAAAAGATGAAACTCAACTTAGAGAAACGTCAGTACTACTTAGTCATGCCGGTCCAAGCTAGCAGTTTTTATTTCAGTTAAGTGACTGTGTTTTGTCGGAATGGACGTCCGGTTGTTGTATGGGTATAGAGAAGGAGGAGTATCTTACCCGGTAGGCCGATCACCTACTTATTGTCAGTCTGCACAAAGTATCGGCATTCTGACCGGCAGTATGCACAAAGTGTGGCATACTGACCATCCGGTTATGGGGCCCAACGTGTAGTAACCCATAATCCTTTCTTTTGAGTGGTTGATCTTATAAATTATGTATGGCTGGAAAAGTCGAAAACACCACTCTTGTTTTTTACTAATGTTTATTGCTTGCCAATATTTCTCTTATAAAGTTTTCACATTTTGCATCCACGAACTGTTTTCACTGAACACCCAAAGCACACACAGACTTATTGAGATTTTTATCTCATCACCTTTTATGCCATGTTTTCACGTCGATCCTGCTGTGGAGATGAATAGCTAGATTTGTTGCCTATGCTTTGAAGACTTTATGTTATTTTTCTTATGTGTTGTTTTGAGAAATGGTAGTGAACAATTTATTTTGGATTTGTTCATGTATTTTTGGGTTGTAATAAGTTCGATTTTAAAGTATTACTTTTATTTTCTTTTGTGTGACCTAGTTATAAAGACCCCTTATCCTTTAGACGGGACGACATCCCCGGCCCTGTCGGGCCTAGGTAGTGGGGTGTTACACTTCTTGTTTTAGGAAAATGAGAGAGAGAGAGAGAGAGAGAGAGAGAAGAGGAAGAAGTTGTTTTTGGAGAGTTGTATTTCGTGAATCCCTACCAGCTAAGGTTTCGTGTGTATCTAATTTATCACTCAAAAAATCACTAAAAATCTGATAATTCTAAAACAATTAGAATTCCTTAATTGTAATTGGAAAAGTCAAGTTCTCACAATTTCAATTTAAATAATAAATTATAACTAATTATAATTTATCCACAACAACTTCTCTTTCTCGCAATTAACCCCACTATGTTATCAAATAACATCTTAAGTATATAATCCTCTATTGTGTGTGACCTATTAGGTTTTCCAGTCAATTGGTAGTGAATATGAATTAATCCAAACGTCTTTGAGATTAATAATCCACAATTAATTAGAATTAACCATATTAATTCTAATCAGGATTGGTTTATTAATTCATCAATTAATAAACCCATATTCCCAGATCATGAGCGGTATCTAACAACACATCATGACCACCCAAGAGTCTAGGAAGTCAAGTGGCTTGACATGAACCCTTCAATAACAAACTACAGTGCAATTAACTCCTTTCACCATACAATATCTCATTCGGTTTGGAGTACGAAATTAGTGCCAACTCCCTCCAGAATATATTAATTCTGGCCCAAATATAATAGTACTTGTACCAAAAATCCACTTCTCTAGATGTGTATCAATTGGAACTATTTCCAATATACAGTCGCCTTGACCAAGGACTTCTTGAGTAGTAATTCCTACAAGTGGCCGTGAGATATTCACCCCTACTATTAGGAGTGGTGAATCCTTTATTGACCCTCTCAACTACTTTTGTTTACCTCACAATGTACCCAATATCCATCCCATAGGCGGCCCTCGATCTGACTCTAGAGATTGGAATCAAAGTACAAAGCTCAGCAAACAAAGTACCTTGGAGATCTTAAGTCTAAGAATACTTGCACATTTGCTATATTGAGATTATATCACTGACACTAAATAGTTATCCATGTGATTATCTCATAGATAGGTCATCCAATGAACTAGTTCCATTAACAAGCAGCCATGTGTTAACTTTGAGTATCTCAATACTTACGGATATGAGAACCACTACCTGATCAAATCAGGAAGTCTAACACATGCTAGTCTTAACATATTAATGATGTCCTGTCTCATTAATACCACAACTAGGGACTATTTAAGTACTAACACTATACAGTGTAGTAGGGATCTCATATCATGATTTCTTTTACGCATTAATGATATCCTGTCTCATTAATACCACGACTATGAACTATTTAAGTACTAACACTATACAGTGTAGTAGGAATCTCATATCATGATTTCCTTAACACAGTATTGTACTAGGGACTTTATCTTACAGTTATTTTACACAAAAATAAACAAAAAAAACTGTAAGATAAATAATGCATTTTATTAAAATAAAATGTGTCATATACAGTGTATAAGTGATTGCCTCTATGAAACAACACTAACAAATACTACCAGCAGAATACTTACAGACGTGGCACAAAGCCGTGATAACTGATGCTAAAGTCTTTTTATTTTATTTTTGCATGCAGGTTAACTTCTATAGAGAGAAGTGTCTACTTTCTTTTAATTATGGGGTGTCAATAATACATATATTTCAAATTTGAAAGTCATCAATTGTAAGGACATGCATATTCTAAATGACATAAAGAGTCTTTATAACAATAAAATAAAATAACTAGGACTTAAATACTAAATAAATCTTACAATGCTTCGAAAATTACATTAATTCCCAAATACATGAAAATATCTCAAAATACTCCAACAACATCATTCTCATAAAAACATCCTTAAGAGAAATGATAGAAAATATTCAATACATCAATATCAAAATCAACATCCATAGACTTCTCCAATCTTGTTTCTAAGCATAATTCCCTATAAGACATGAGTTAAGAGGTATGAGATATAATCTCAATAAGTTTCGTGTGTGGATCATAAGAATTTTTTGATAAAAATATTTTTTTCATGATGCATGAATAGACGTTCCAAAATATATATGGTATAATAATAATTTACATTCTCAACACACCGAATAAAACATAAGAGTCCTATATCAACATCAATATTTTCAATAAAAAAATTATTTCTCATCAACAATGTTTGAGCATATCAAACACATCATCCATACTATGTTTACCAACATGATCGTCTCTTACGATCACGTACACAAAAAAATAAACATTCCAAAATCTACATTTCAAACAACAAATTTCAATTTAGCATTGCAATCTCACATCAACCACAGATAGAATCTCATCCTATCTACTCGAAAGGATCTCAGTCCCACTGCAACACCATAAGAATTTTATCCTATGAACATGATAATATAATGTATGAGTTTTACTGTATCACCAAGATGCAGTAATATTACATGTACATAAATGGTGGGCAAAGCAAATTGCAATCCCAACTGTATCACCAAGATATCGTACACATTATATGAAACCCCAACTAAAACCAACTCTAGAGTAAGGGGGTCGGGATGCATATCATATTTTCTCGCATGCATAAATATATTTTTGTATGATTATATGTGCTTTAGATATGTAATTTGTAGTCTAGAAGGCTTATTTGAGCTTAGTGAGTAAGAAGGGCAAAATGGTAATTTTGCTTGAGGAGGAAATAGGGAGATAGCTTGACGATTAAATAGGAAAAATATTTCGGAGAGAAAACAAGAACAAGAGTTGTTGTGGTTTAGTGGTTAGAGCTTTGGAATTAATTCTTGGGGTCTTGAGTTCAAATTCCATCATTTGAGTTTTAGTATGATTAAAATTTAATTTTTGTTTAGGAAGGCTATTTTCGGCCCTTGCATGTCTTAGGGAGGAGTAGGAATTTTGTCCTATGAGAGACATGAAGGGAATGTCCTAATCCTACTCTTATGCCCTACAAAAATTTCTAAGGGGTCCATACCCTTCTTGATCTCTAGCTTTCCTTACTTCTTAATCTATTAAGTTGTTCAATTTATCCAAACCAATTTTGTTTCCAGAAAATTGCAGCAAAGTTCTGTGGCTTTGAAGGTTCGAAAATGTCTAAGTGTGAGGTATCTTCTTGACCGAAAATGGGGAGGAATTGTGGAAGGTTCCCAAAAGAATTAATTTCCATGGTTGAACCTTCAAAACTCCAACCTAGTTGTGTTCATCTTCTTCATGTAGTAGACTGGAAGTTTTTCCAGCTTCTTGATCGGTCTAGTTGTTGAAAATTTCAGCCATCTTTCCCTCTCAAAGACTGCCAAAAAAATGACCATTTCACTTAGCTTGAGGACTGAACATTCCAGCCAAAACCAAGCTGCACAAAAACTGTGCAAACCAGAAAAATTTTCTGGACAGTTTCGCAGCTTGGTGAACCGAAAACCAAGCTGTTTCTTTTAACTTTTCAACCAGCAACTCAACTTTGTTTTTCCTCCGTAAAGAAGGCTGGAAACCAGCCTTAAAGGACCTCTCAACATCCCTTCAAACCTGCAGCAAACCAGATGAATCATGGCAGAAAATTCTGCCCAAAAATTTCCAGCAAACTTGCAAAAAAACTGATCAGATTTCCAGCTTTGTTCTTTCTTCACCCATGTCCGAAACTTCCTCCATTTTTCTATGCAAACTCACCTTGAACAGACATGAACTGAGCTTCATCATCTTCTTCAGTATACTGCTTGAAAAACAGACCATGTCTGCTCCTAAAATCTCTCCATCAATCACTCCAATCAAGCCATTAATTGAAGTCCAAAATTCCAGCAAAATATTCAACAAACTACCATAGATTACACTTCAAACAACCAAAAAATTCCTTCACCATTGCACACCATATTTCGGCCATCCTTAAGCTCCTTAGAATAGCTTTCATCTCAGCAAAAATCCCAGCCAAGTAGCCAGCCATTGAAGCTTCCAAAGAACCTCTATCATCAAAGATTTACTTACCATATTTGCTACCACAAAATATTCCCTAAATTATTCTTTTTGAATTTCAAACATCCAGTTTTCCTTTCCCTCCCAAATCTAAAAATCCAATTACCAAAACCCTCCAAACAATTCGGCCCCCCTTTCCCCACAGAATTTCGGCCAGCCTTCATCCAATCTCTCCATTCTCTCCAAACCTCCAAGAACACCTACTAGCATTCTCACGCCTAAGGCCCCCCAAAACCACTCCAATCTTCTCCAAAAACTCCAAATTATACCTATTCATTCTCGTGAATCCATTCCTGCAATTTTTAACATCAAACTCAGAAATCAAAATCTCACTTTTGGATCAAACACCAGAATTTTCTTAAAGGCTCAAGAACACCTTCAAGGTAAGCATGAACAATCATCTCCATCTTCGACCTTGATGAGTATATACTAATGAACTCTCTCTCTCTCTCTCTCTCTCTCTCTCTCTCTCTCTCTCTCTCTCTCTCTCTCTCTCTCTCTCTCTCGGCCGAATGGTTACTTCCACCATGGCCATGTTTATTCTTCTCCTTGGATGGATCAAGCATCCCAAGCGAGAGAATTTTCTTGGATCGACTTCAAAGTAGTCATCATTGAAGTAAGCTTCTTCCATCTTCTCTTTAAATCGTAGATTCATGTCTCTTGGATGTAGTTGGATGAGGATGGGATATATTTGGAGGTTGATCATGTGTTTTGTGATGGAGTTGGGATTGAAGCATGAGAATGAATGTGTTTGTATGATGAAGATGGGATTGATGCATGAGTTGATTTGTCTTGGTTGAATGTATGACGTTTTAGGGTTTGTTGCATGTCTTCATGTCGTGAGTAGTATGAATGATCGAGCATGTTAGAGATTATGTCACATTTGGTGAATAGGGTTTATGTTCATGTATTCTTGTTAAGGCCATGATTATGTTTATGTTAGTAGAGTTTGGATCATATCTTGGTAAATTTGGATCTATGTTTTATTCATGATTTGGATGTTTTGTTAATTGATGTAGAGTATATGTTCATGATTATGGTTAGCAATAGGAAATATGATCATGACCTTGTTGTCCCTAAACTAATTTTATTCCATCAATAAGATAATTATTACTATAATTTCTTCTAGTGATTTTGAAAACCTAGGGAAATGTGGATTTGGACTATTATATAAAATAATGATATTTTAGTCAAATAAATAATGACTTTTATTAAAGAAATAATATATATATATATATATTATATAAAATAAAAATATATAGAAAATAATAATATCGAACAAAGCCTTTTATATAAATATTCATAATAGGTAAAATATTAATTTTATAAGTCTTATATTCATAAATACTATTAAAAGTTATTTATTATCTTTCAATCAAAATCCATTAAAATTTACTTACAACTAATTTTAGTTACCAATTATTTTTTAACAATTAATTATTAATAGATTATTATTTTAAATAATTCCATCTAGGTCCTAGGACCTTTCATCAAATAAATCCTAATTATTTATAGCAAGATTTAAACCTTCAACTTGTTAGTACCTATTTCCTAAACCCTAGTTATTTTAATATCAAGCTAGATTTATTTTATAAACCCTTTTATTTATTATCTAGCTTCAAAGCTTGGGACATTAGGGTCATGATTGTAGTAAGTTGAGCTAGGATTATTTATGAAAGTAAATTTTGGCTTGAGTTTAATTATGGTTTATGTTTACCCCAGGCGGGGTTAGGTCAGCTTTTGGAGATCTTTATTTTATCTCGAGTAAAGGATCAGGTAAGCTCCTGCATAAAACTTATTTTATGCAAAATGGTTACTATGGCAAGCCAAATGTGGAGTGCGTGGACACTCACTTCTGTAAAGGCAATTGAGGATTGTCTCCTTTCTCATTTCAGTCAAACAAATTATTTGAAAATCAATGAGCAATTTACTCAAACCCTAAAACTCTTTCTAAAACCAGCTTTGTCCCAAACTTTGGAAATCTTTAATTGTCATTTTCAAGTGGAGCTTTGTTTATTCAATTTTCTCCCAAGTGGGATAAATTACGTTGAGTACTCAATAAGGGTGGACTGCTAGGATTAGTCTTTGAAGAGTTAGGGTAAGTCTCTCAGTAGGTGGCCACCTCTGAGGGGTAAGTCCTTTCAGGATAAGATGTCAGTTCAGTAGGTCGTGCCGATCCGAGCTATTAAGTTTCAGTCAGGTAGACTGTGTATTGCCGGAATGGATAACCGGTTTTGTTTGGGTGTAGAGAAGGAGGAGTATCTTACCCGGTAGGTCGATCACCAACTTTTTATCAGTCTGCACAAAGTGTGACATTCTGACTGTTGTATAGTTATGGGGCCCAACGTGTGGTAACCCATGACCACCCTTTTGAGTGGTTGATTTTATTGTACGTGTATGGTTGAAAAAGCGAAAACGCCACTCTTGATTTTGACTATTGTTTATTGCTTGCCAATATTTCTCTTATGAAGTTCTTACACTTTGCATCCATGAACTGTTTTCACTAAACACTCAAAGCATGCACGGACTTACTGAGATTTTTATCTCATCACCCTTTTTACTATGATTTCAGGTCGATCTTGCTGTGAGGATGAGTAACTAGTTGTTATCTGCCTTAGAATATATTCTGAAATTTATTTTGTGTAATGCTTTGGGAGTTGAGAGTGAATAATTTTTATTTTGGATTTATTAATGAATTTTGGGTTGTAATAAGTTTTGAGTTTTAAAGTATTGTTTTATCTTTGTTGTATGTCCTAGTTATAAAGACCCCTTATCCTTTGGACGGGACGATATCCCCGGCCCTATTAGACCTAGGTAGTGGGGTGTTACACATTATAAGTACATATTGTAAAACCCCACATAAAACTACCTTCATAGTAGGAGAAGGACTTGCATTTCATATCATAACACATGTGCATAGATTTTTAAGATGCATTTATATGTGTTCTTTATTACTTACTTGTGTTTTGTTATATGTTAGGGAGAAAAGAAAATTTTATCTTCAAGTTAAGTAAATTTTAGGTTATGATCTTGTTGTTTGAAAAGAAATAGAGTTAGCTTTGAAATTTGGCAAGAAAAGGATTATGTTGGGAAAATGTCACACAAGAGTTGTTGTAGTTGAGTGGTTAGAATTTGGAGTTTGATTCCTGAGGGCTTAAGTTTAAAACCTATTAGCATAAACTTATTTTGGAATTCAATCCATTCTTATTATTTTGCTTGGGTTTTATATTTCAACTAATGTTTGAAATATGGGATTATTTAAATTTGAGAGCTTTGATTTTCTCCTAAGAATGTTCCCTTTCGTAAGTTCCATTTATGTGTAAATCACTTCTATTTTCTCTTGTTTATGACAAAATATAGCTTCCAAATCTAAACACAATTGCATGAAACACAACCTTCAACTTCTTCACTTCACCCTTTCTAGTGTAATCGGATACATTAGGAACCAAAGTAGCCGAGCACCCTATATTTTCATTCTTCTTCAAACTTCGAAACAATTCTAGAATTTTTCCATAAGCCAAAAACCAGCTTACACGTTCTTCCTTCAAGCAAAACCTAGAAATTTTGTTGGCCATAACTGGCTAAAGGTAGCCATGGACTAGCTACCTCTCATACCAACACCAAGCCATGGACTTTCTTGAAAAGTTATGGACCTCCTACATATCACAAAATCAACCAAGCCATGAACCTCTTTGCCAAGCCATAGACCTCTTACATCTCACAAAACTAACCAAGCCATAGACTGCCTATAATTAAGCCACAGCCAGCTATCTTTTTCAACAAAGCAAAGACCAACTTTACATAGCCCCTGGCCGGCTATCACTTACTAAAACCATATCTAAGGGCCAACTTTGGCAAGGCACTGACTATTTATTCCCTAGAGGAGATTTTTATATACTTCTTCTTCCTCTTCTTCTTTTTTGACTTTATCTCATTTGTTTTTCTACCATGGCAATCGAGAAACACCATTGAAGCTCCTCAATTATCTCCTAAAATTTAGCTATTTTTTCTCCTTTTTCAAACATTCAAACTTAAAATTTAAAAACCTAAAATAGCTCCTAGGTTTGTTATTTCACCTACTATTTCCTTTCCTTTCTTCTCATTATACTGACTAACATCATTGGTTCACCATCTCCATAATCCTATTATTTTCTCTTCCTTCTTTCCAGACACTCAGTTCACCATAGCAACACTTCTTTTCCTAGCTGACTACTTCTAGAAGTTTAAAATTCAAAAGCCCACAACTGGCTCCTACAAACTCTCTAGGTTGTTAAACACGATAGAATACTACATTAGGCTTACCACTCATCCACTATTCAATGATTAGCATTCACTATCAACCAAAACCTCCATGTTTCCTCTTTCTCATCTTCAGCATTCTACTTTAGCCGCCAACACACATAAATTACCTATTTGCTTCTCTAGTACATTCATCTCCTCCAAACACTCAAATGCATTAGAACATTTAAAGACTCTCTTCTCAGTTTTTTCCGTCAAACAAGTAAAGAACAATCTTTTAGATTATTATCCAAGGTAATTAGCCTTTCAATCTTCAATACTAGAAGATATAAAGGTCTCACCTTTTCTTCTAGTTTTCTTTGTTCTAACTTATAGGCCGAGACTGATGATTCTGCTTTATCTCTCATTCTCTTTTCTCCCTCTAACATTCTTTTGCTCAGATTAAACTCATCAAGTGAAGAGAATTAAACCTTTGCATTTCTAGCATATCACCCTCGAGGACTCTTAAAGCTCTAGTTATCATCTCCAGATTGATCATCAAGACAAGTAATCTACATTTAAACTTACACATTACTCAGATTGAAGAAATTGAATCTTGATGCTGTCACGAGTTAAATTATGTTGTAGTTATGAGATGATTTATGTTGAGAGAATTCTCTGATATTCTAGTTGTGGTGTTGATTGGGAAAGGGATGTATGAACGGTGTTATATGCGATAACTGTGTATAATGAGTTTAGATGTTTAGCTATGCTACATGAAAGGTGCTAGGCCAATATGAGTGTAAGGGAAGAATAAATAGCATATTTATAATTATTTTTATGGTCAATTTGTTTGTGATTTTAGAATTTCTTCTGTAAATGGTTTAATAGCGCGAAGATGGTTATATGTGGTTTGTTAACTAAAGATCCATTATTATTATTATAACCATAGCTGCTAGACTAATGTTTTTATTATAATCTCCATGGTGTAATCTATAGTATATTATTATCTATCAATATTAATATTAAACCCATTATCTCTTATTATAGCTATTATATTTATTACTATGACTATTACTGGTTGTTAATATTTATCACTGGTTATAGTTATTTAAAATTATATAATATGTATTATCTACTAGTTAATATTCTTATCAACCTTATTGCTTATTACTTATTATTATAATCACTTCAATTATTATTTGTATATTGTACAACTACTAGCTACTATCCATATCAATTATTAATTATTGGTTGTTGTTATCAAAGATTATTAATTGTGATTTGCTATTATTGAATAATAGTACTTATCAACATTGTTATATGTATTATTATTATTATTGATATTGTTGTTGTTCTTCTTCTACTTGTTCTTGTTATTATTATTTATTTAGTACTAATGTTGATATCATTATTTTAATATGTTTAAAATATTGATTAATACTTGTTGATAATTACTAGATAATGTTTAATAATATACAACTTATCAATATTTAGCACTTACTTATGACTTACTATTTATTAATATTTAATGCTTATCATTTATTTGCCACTTATTTAAATCCATTGTCATTTTTTGGATATTATTTGTAGTATATTATTTATTAGTTATAAGTACTAAGATTATTTAATACTACAACTATTAGTTAATATTTATATTAATTATTTATTTATAAACATTTTATTTGGATTTTATTATCTATAATACTTATTACTAATATTTAAATTTTTGGATTGTGGAATGCATGTTTTAAGCACTTAAAAATTGGGGTTTGATGTCATGTCTTGTAACACCCCGGAAAACCTAGGCCCACCAGGGCCGGGGATATCGCCCTGTCCAAAGGACAAGAGGTCTTTATAACTAGGTCACAAATAAAAATTGCTGGAATAAATAATACTCAAACTAAAAGAATTTATTACAACCCAAAAATACTTCAAAAGTACATCCATGAAATTCCAAAACAAAAACCATAATTAAAATCATCCACTCTCGTCTTCCCAAAGCAATACATAAAATCAATAGACACATTCTCTTCCAAGGTAGCTACTCACCCACAACAGGATCAACCTGAAATTATGATAAAAGGTGGTGAGACAGAAATCTCAGTAAGTCCATGTGTGCTTTGGGTGTTTAGCGGAAACAGTTCGTGGATGCAAAGTATGAAATCTTTATAAGAGAAACATTGGCAAGCAATAAACATTGGTCAAAAGCAAGAGTGGCGTTTTGGCTCTTCTAGCCATACATAAGTAATGAAATCAACCACTCAAAAAAAAGGGATATGGGTTCCACACTTTGGGCCCCATAACCGGTCAGAATGCCTAACACGTTGTGCAGACTGACAAAAGTAGGTGATCGGCCTACTGGACAAGATACTCCTCCTTCTCTATACCCAAACAACCACCGGGTGTCCATTCCGGCAAAAACACAGTCACTTGACTAAAACAAAATAAACTGCTAACTCAGACTGGCACGACTTACTAGAACTGGCATCTTATTCGGGAAGAACTCACCCCTCAGAGGTGGCCACCTACTGAGAGACTCACCCTAACCCTTCAAAGACTAGTCCTAGTAGTCCACCCTTATTGAGTACTCAACGACATTTCCCACTTGGGATAAAATGAACAAAGCATTGCTCTGCATGAAAATAGCAATTTGAGGGTTTCCAAGGTTTTGACCGAAATCAGTTTTAGAAAGAGTTTTGAGTTTGGAAAATCTGCTCATTAACTTTTGAATAATTCCAGCATTGGAAATAAAGATGAATTCAACCCTCAATTGCCTTCAAATAAACGAGTGTCCATACACTCCATATTTAGCTTGCCATAAGAAAACATTTCACATCGATAAGTTTTATGCAGGAGCTTACCTGCTTCTTGCTCACAACAACAAGGTCTCGAACAGCTGACCTAACCCCACATGGGCAAATACAAATCTTAATCAAATTCAAGCCACAATCCACTTCCTCAATTTTAAATCAACTCAATTCACTACTACCATGATCCTAGTGTCCCAAGCTTTAAGGCAAAATAATAATTGAATAGGTTTATAAGCTCAATTTAGTTTGTTATTTAAAATAATTAATGGATTAGGAAAAAAATTCTAATAAGTTGAAAGTTTAAATCTTGTTAAGGAAAATTTAGAGTTTATTTGATCAGGAGCCATAGGCGGTACTAGGTAAAATAGTGATTTAATGATAGCTTAGTTGTTAGAAAATAATTGATAGCTAAAACTAGTTAAGATTAAATTTATTAAGTCTTTCTTGGAAAATAATAAGTAAATCCTTAAGGGTCTTGATCTAGTAAATATTTTATTAAGTATAAATCTTTTCCATAAAGGCTTTAATTAATTTCTTTATTTTAAATAATATTTATTTATTTTATTTTCTATAAAAGTTATTATTTATTTGACAAAAATATCCTTTACATATATTATAATTCCAAATCGACCCTTCTTAGGGTTTTCGAAATTCTCTAGCAAAAATTATTAATAAATATTTTATTCATAAAATAAAATTTGCTTAGGGACAACTAGATCATGATCAAGATTCCATGGTCAACCATAATCAATAACATACTCAATCCTTCAATTCATCAAATCATCCAAGTCTTGCACATAGGCATAGATCTAAATTTATTATTACATGATTTAACCTCTACTAGCATAAACATGATCATGGCTTCAAAATCTAATCATGCACATAAATCATATTCACCCATGGTGACATAATCTCTAGCATGCTTCATCACAAATACAACCTATGACATGCATCAAATCTCAACTCATCATTAAATCCACCAATATAATCCTTCCATGCATAAATCTCATCTCCATCTCAATCATACATATACTCATGCTTCAATCAACAACATCACATACACAAACCCATCACCATTCAACAACCTAGAGACATGATTCTAAATTTTAAAGAGAGGATTGAAGGTACTTACTTGATTGATGAATGACTTGAAGGAATTTAGAGAAGATCTCAACCCCTAGATGGCTAATCTTGTTCAAGAAGGGTGGCGAAAGCATGGTCATGGGAAAAGAGACCATTCGGCCAAGGGAGGAAATTTCGGTCCATGAGAGAGTGAGAGAGAGAGAGAGAGAGAAAGAAGAAGAGATCATTAGCATGCTTATTCATATAGGTTTTCATTAGAGATTAAGTTTGAAGAGGATTAAGTTGTTAGAATAAGTTTACCTTGAAGATGTTCTTGTTCTTCACAGAAATTTCTGTTTTTTTATCCAAAGTAGCAAGATGATTTGTGGAGTTTGATGTTAATAAGGGTGTTGATGAATGTACAGCAAGGAGTAGATCAAATCTGGAGATTTTCGTGAGGGTTTGAAGTGGTTTGGAGGGGTATTAGGTGTGGAGAAGGAGTAGGTGTTCTTGTGTAGTGTGTGTGTGTGTGTGTGTGTGTGTGTGTTCTTGTTGCTTGAAGAAAATTGAGAGAGAGAGAATCGAAGCTGCCGATTTTTCTAAGGAGTTGTGGCTGCCGAAATTCTGTAGGGTTTAGGGAGTGACTTCTCTGATTTGGAAGGGAAAGGAAAGACTAGTTGTTACAATCCTTGAAGAATATTTTTAGGAAGGAAATTTGGAAACTAGATATTCCAAGAATATCTTGATTTTTCTGGACAGCTTTGAAGTCTCCTATGGCCGACTGGATTGTGCAGTTTTCTGGGGAATTAAAGCTGGTTAAAGGAGGCTTGTGATGGCCGAAACTAGGGTGCACAATGGTGAAGAAGATGTCTGATCAATTGAGCAAAATTTTATGGAAAGTTGTTAAACAAGATGGCTGAAATTTTGGAAAGTAATCAAGCTAAATTGCAGGGATTTGGTTGAAAGATTTTCGGTCAGCCATGGAGGGAATTTCGTGCAAAAGCTTCAGGGAACAATGGAGCTCTATTAATGGAGGTTTAAGGGAGGTTTTGACAGAAGTAGGTTGGGGTTTTCGGTTGAAACAAAATAGGAAACAAGCTGGACAAAAATTTTGCTCAGGAATTTCGCTTAACAGAAATTTTCTGGCAGAATTTTCGTCTGCCATTTCCAGCAGATTTGCAGTGAGTTTTGAAGGGGATTTCAGGGATATTCAAGGCTAGTTTCCAGCCTTCTTTATGGAGGAAAAACATGGCTAAGGTGCTGCACAAAATCTAGGAGAAAACAGCTTGGTTTGGAGCTCACAAAGCTGATTTTCGTACAGGAATTTTTCCTGTTTTACTCCAGCTTGTGCAGTCCGAATTTAGGCAAAAACTTTCAGGTTTCAACTGATCCTAAAGACCATTTTTCTGGTAGCATTTGGGAGGGAATGTGAGCTAGAATTTTTTACCTTTTGAAAGTACAACAAGCTGGAAAATTTCAGCTCATTTCATGAAGATAGATGAACTAAGTTAGAGGAAAAATTTCAGCAAGCTTTCAAGAGGGATTTTCCTCTTGAATTTTCCCACAAATCATTTACATTTTCCAAACCATGAGAAGCATTTTACTAGGACATTTTGATCCTAAAAGACCTTAGTCCTCTACTGAATTTTCTGGAAAGGAAAAGGATAGAACACCTTGATCAAACTAAGGAGTTGGAAATTAAGAAAAGCTAAAGATCAAGGGAGAATGAATTCCCTTTAGGCATTTCGCGAAGAACAAAAGAGTGAAGTGAGAATTATCCTAACATGTCTCTCCTAGGACATCATCACCACATTGATCTAGGCCTTCATGGCCGAAACCATCCTTTTCCAAGCAAAATAAAATTTACTCAAGCTAAAGCTTCTATGATGGACTTTGAACCTTAGACCTCAAGAATTAATTCCAAGGCTCTAACCACTAAAACACAACAACTCTTGTTGCTATTTCTACTAGAAAAATTATTTCCTATTCAATCCACAAGCTATCTCTTTATTTTCACCTCGGGCAAAAATTACCATTTTGCCCCTCTCACACATCACTCACCAACAAGACTTCAAGATAATAAAAATCAAATTCAAAGCACATAGAAATCATATGAAAACATATTTAATCATGAAATAAAGTATGATATTCATAGGCTTTATTTAGAATATAAAAATTCTAGTTGGTGAAATAAATTTACCAAAGAGTGTAATTTTTGTATTCTTTGAAGATTATGATAGCATATTAAACATGAATTTATTGTTGAAGTTAGGAGCTTAGGTTACTTATAGAGATAAGATAATACATTTTAGTAAATCAGTTGAGTGTGATTAATTATACATGAAGTGAGGTAAGGGAAATATGGTGCTTTATATTCGGTATGAGGGATTGCAAGTTATTAGTGAAGGAATGATTAGGAATATCTAGCTTCATTAATTGAGGTACACATGAAGTATGAGTTTAGATCGATGCTCAAGTAGTTAAAGGTTTCTTTAATATATTTCTAACTAAATTGACCACTTCACTTCTGCTTAGGGAAGGAATTTGTGGTAAACATAGTGTTAGGCTCACAATAGTTGAAATTGGCTTTAGCAACAAAGAGGGCATAAACTCTTGACTAGTCTGGTAAGTGTGGATTTTGATCTAACGCAATTTCAATTTCAAGACGTGTAGAAATTAGGGATAAGAATAAAATAAATTCATTTTGGTGTAGGTATTGCTTTTGAAGCAACCCGAGAATGCTATAGAAGGTGGAATTTATAGGTATTAGCAAAATGTTAGGGTTACTTCTTTAAGTGATTCACAATCCTTGCATTGCCTCTAGCTCGACTACAACAAAAAAATTCACCGAGTTTGTGAAATGAGAATGGTGAAACATTGAGTACTCAATAAGAGTAAGTTAATTAGAACTAACTTTAGAAAGTTAAGGCAAGTCTCCTAGTAGAGGCCTCTATCAAGAGATAAACTCTTTATGAATAAGGTACTAGTTCTAGTTAGTTAAACCGGTCCAAACTAGCAACTTTGTCGAAGTGGACTATTTTCTGAAAATAGACAACCGGTAAGTTAAGATATAGAGATGGAAGAGAATCTAACCCAATAGGCCGATCACCCACTTGTATTGTGATATAGAGTTTCACAGTACACAATCATAATATAGGGTTTCATGGCTTTGACTATGATGCAGGTTCCATAGTCGCCTTTATTCAAGAGTGGTTTATTTCTTTGCTAAATGTACACTTTAATTTGAGAAATTATAGTAAAACACCACTTTATGTTCAAAACAAATTGGTATTACTTGCAATATTTTCTTGTGACTTGTTCAAAGTTGCATACATGAAATGTTTTTTTAATTGTCATGAGCACACATAGGACTTATTAGGAAGTATTTCTCACCATGTTTTATGTCAAGTTTTCAAGAAGATCCTACTTTGAAGGTTAAGTTTGCCTAGAAGTCTGAAGATTTTATTTATCTTTGAATGTATTATTTTAGGGATGTTATTGGATTTCGTTGAAGACTTGTATAAGTGTTGATTGAGTTGTAATAATTTTTTAACTTAATTCATTTCCTTTAATTTTTCCTCTTACCTAGTTATAAAAACCCCTTGTCCTAAAGACGGAGTGACATCTCCACCCCTTTTGGAGTACATAGGTTGTGGGGTGTTACACATATTACTAACCTGATATAGATGTCCTACATCTGACCTCTATTTTGACACGTTTGAAAATGTATTACTAGTTAAGGATGATTAAATATCAAATACTGACTCCTCACGAAGAAAAAGACTATAGTCTGAAGATGGCCACCTATTGGATAGCATTCTTAAGCCCTCGCAAATTAGTATAGATGTAAAGTCACTTTGAGTACTTAAGAAAACACAGCAAAAGGCCACACGGGTTACAGCCTCATAAATAGACCAGCGCAATGTCTTTTCAAAAAAAGTTTAATACTTTTTCAAAAGATTTCTCCAACATTTCTAGAAATATTTATTACACAAAAATACTCCCAAGTCTAATAATATACTCAATAGATTTCAAAAATCAATTCAAAAGCCTTTATTCGTTCTATGATTTCAAAATCACTTTAAAAGAGTTTATCCAACACAACATTCCATAAACATACCCAAGATTTCATATTTGTTTTGAAATTCCATAAATAAATAGCTCCCAAATACCATAGTATAGTTCAGGTTATATGAAACTAGTTGTGCCAAAATATACAATGTATTTCGTAATTCATTTATACTTGATCATTCGCAATTCTATATGCTTAATAAATTTTAATGCAAGCTTTATATCCAACATACCATAAATATACAATTTCCCAAAATAAAGCATATCTAAATATTACATAAACATAAACTTACCATTTACTTCACAATAGAGCAACATGCTCACAATATATAATTTCTCAAAATAATGATCATATCCCAATATTTAACAAAATATCACTTACATAAATAAATTATTTCATAAAGTAATATCCCTTGAGTAAATAAATATTTTATTTCCCAAATCATACATTTATAAATAAATATTTATGCAAGTAAAACATTTAACAAGATAGAAATATTTCATATGCATTTCTATATTTTGAAAATCACGAAATGTGGTGACTTACCTTAGATGCAAGCAAAAGAAATACAATTTCAACTTAAACTTGATGATCAACTCCTTGATCTCCAATAAATTCTAGTACATAAATAATAATGTATATCAATTTTCAATCATAATTGATATACTGAATAAAATTCCTCTACATTGTCCACAATCTTAGACAAACCTAACTCATATCTAACTCTCACCAATCCTAACATCAAACATACATTAACCTCAATTTCAACTTGAAATCATATGAAATCAAGACACCACGCAGCAAATTCTCATTATCACATAATATATGCTCAGTTCTCAAAGTACCAATACAATAGCTACATAGAAAATATGGTCTAGTTAATAAGTAAAAATTAATATATTCACTCAATCAAATAACATATAATTTTCAAAAGTTAAGTTCAAATAGTAAGTAATTAGGTTTCAAACATATTCAACAAATGCCCTTGTATATACATATCATTCAATCACACAAGGTATAATCACATTATGTAAAGACATTACATAGAATAGCTAATATATAGTAGCTTAATACACGGATAATTGAATAACTAAAACATGATTTTATCTTTAAAATAGCAATTCAATGTTTTGATCATGAATAGGGCAGAACAGGGGGCATCTTTGTGCAATCAGTTCACTAAGCAATGCAACTCAAAATGCCATGAAAATTCACAACATACAACTTCAATATGTAGATGAGTACTGTTAAAAATTCATAGAAATCCAAGGTGTTTAACTAGGTTAATTAATTGCTCAAATTTTAAATAACTGCACAGTAACTTCAAAACTCTGTTCTGATAGCAATTTTGTAAAAATTATTGAGAGTAAAATAGTTAGTCAAATCGAGCGATTCTAGGGGGAAAATGCTCCTTAAACATTTTAGTTTTATGTTTTAAAATCCCAATTTCAAATTCAAAAGGAAAAAGATTCAATCAGAAGTTGAAAATCACTAAAAAATTTATAAAAAAAAAACAGCCTTAGTGAAAGTTGAATAGAGTACCTTTGAAAAATCACATAAAATCAACCAACCAAGCAATTAACATGATTCTAATTGAAAAATACTCCTGATATATAGTAGAATCAAATAGAAATAGAAAATGACATCTTCCTTAACAAAAATTTTCAGTATTGTAAGTGAAACTTTACAGATCATGTAATTTCAACAAGCAAATTCAACTTCTAACCAACAATTCATCACCAATCCTCCATCAATTCAATCCCAATCACTTCAAATCCACAAACACAACATCAATCCAGTACAATAATATCAAATTATTCCATCTTCTTCACATCAAAATCATCATAAAACCAATTCTTCTCAAGAATAACAAATCCACCCATTCATAGCTACTCATATAAAATATATATTAATCAAAGAAATAAGTTTAAATTACTTACCTAAGTGAAGAACTCTTGAAAACACTTCAAAAAGCCGTATTATTTATGCAGTTCCTTAATCTAATTAGAACTTTACCCCCACAAGGGAATAAGAGGTCCTCAACTTTAAAACTCTTTGTTCTTTAGCAATTTAGTAAGAAATCATAGAGTTTAAGTGAAGAAATCAAAAAGAGAAGAGCGAGGAGAGAGAGACGGTTGTGTGTGTGTGTGTGTGTGTATGTGTGTGTGGGGGTATGGGTGTGGGTGTGTGTGTGTGTGTGTGTGTGTGTGTGTGTGTGTGTGTGTGTGTGTGAGAGAGAGAGAGAGAAAGAGCAAGAACACTTTCAATATATGTGTTTGTGTATGTGACTACCGAAATTTTGAGGAGAAAATCTGAAAATTTTAGGTTTTAATTGATGAAATAAGGTTTTATTTGTTAAAAGAATGATTTAGATTAATTAACTTGTGTTTAGAAGTTATTTTAACGCTTAAGCTTTATTAAAAATCAATTATTATGATTAAAATACATAAATGGCTAGGATTAGGCTACTATAATGAAGGATATGATAGTTATTTAATATATTTAGGGTTCTCTAAGATTTATTGGAGTAAAATAAATTAAAAAATTAATTTGGTGCAAAAATAATAAAAATAGAAAATTACTCTTGCTTAATAAAAAAATTCTAAAATAAAATTAGTCTTGGTCAATTAATACTTAAGATCAAATAAAGTCAAAAATCAAAATAATTAAAATAACAAAAAAGGGCTTTTATTTAAATAAAATCAACATTGGGTCCTTTATGAAATTAATTTCTCATATTTGCCCCAAAAATAATATTTTCACTAAATGAATATATAAAATACTTATAAATAATTAATTCCCCACCAAAGACAAGAAATTAAACCAAAAAAAGCATCATATTGCATTCACACAAGTGTATACAAATTTCCTACACAAATAAAGTCTCTTAAAATATTCAAATATTTTCTCATAATATATTCAAATAAGATTCCACATAATAATATGCCCATGAAATCATATTATATATATATATATATATATATATATATATATATATATCCATGAAATCATATTTTATATATATATATATATTTATTTATTTATTTATTTATTTATTTATTTATTTATTTATTTATTTATGAATGCATGATAATGAGGGGTGTTTTGCATGGTACACTATTGTTTTTGTGAAAACTTTTCTACTTACTTTCAATGGAAAAATACTAGCACACACGAGACTCACTAAATATCAACTCACACGTTGTATTCTATGTTTATATTTTAGATTTTGATTACGCATCTTATCTTTCAAGGGAAATTGCTCCTTTACTTGACAATTTGAAGGTTGTGTAAAGACAAGCACTATTATATGTATTATGTTTCCAGTTTAAGGCTGGGATATTTTGTAAAGACTTGAAGACTTATAATGTACTAATGTAAATTATCTATACATTAACTTTGATTTTTGGATGAATGTGTTGTGTTTGTGTATCTTAGTGTGATGCTTTATGCATGTATTTGAAAATAAAGCCTCATCATGTCATGTATAAGATCACATCATATGAGAATAAAATAACATTTCGTTGAGATGAAGTAGCAAGCGGCATTGTTGGCTTCATTAGAAGGGGCGTTGTTTGCTTTCAAGTGTAGAATGGCTTTTCTTTTCTATAGGTAAGCGGTGTCATTCTTGCCATATGAGGCAGCACGGCTTCTATTTATATAGCATGATAGAAGCTTTTCAAGTCATAGGACTAATTCTCGAAACCTTACTTGAAATTGGTTTTCACATGTAATCATTAAGCTTGAAATCCATAGAGGTCATAACTTTAATTATTTATTTGTCAAAGCAATTTCAAATTGGAAACACTATGACAATAAAACAATTGTTTAATAAAAAGGGACTTGCAAGCTTACCCTACATTTTGCATCTCAAACAAACATATTAGAAGTAGATAACATATATTAGTATTGGAGTATTTTATAAAGTTAGAAAACCATGGCTTTTAGTGGAACCTTAAATGATAGCAAGTTTAAAATAATACCAGATCAATCTAACATATGAGTAACTCTTTATCCTTTGTAAATTTCAGTCCTTAATATGAACACAATGGAAAACAATGCTTTAAAATTTGTCTACCTCAAATACAAGTTTAAAAAAAAAATTTGTTTAAAAAGTGACCAAACACTAAGTTCTTCTTAACTTCTGGAACATAAAATACGGC
Organism: Voacanga thouarsii; assembly: GCA_026120185.1. Taxonomy (NCBI): domain Eukaryota; kingdom Viridiplantae; phylum Streptophyta; class Magnoliopsida; order Gentianales; family Apocynaceae; genus Voacanga; species Voacanga thouarsii. Next base: position 537,160 of record JANUWF010002328.1, read on the forward strand.
ATTTCGTATAAAATAGTTCCTTTAACTGAATTCTAATTCCATCGTTCCTTTGTCTTAAACCAAAAGAGTTGAAGAGTTTCCCATATATAGTACATTTCCATCTTCCAAAGATTGGAAAGTTCTAAACAAACTCTTATCTTTATACACGTCTTGTGATACAAGAATAGCATCTTTCTTATCATTCTTTTTCAAAAGACAACACTCTTTTTTGAAGTGTCCAAAGTTTCTACAATTGTAACATACACCTTTCTTCTTCTTCTTGGCTATGGAAGTATTGGAAGATTCATTAGGGTGTTTCTTTGAAGTCTTGCTTACACAACTTTTCTGCACCACATGAACTTTTGGCTATTATATATATCCTACTCTTTTACAGTAGATACAAGCTTTTCTTCTTGTTTGCGCACTTCCTCCTATATTCAAAGATGATTAGCCAAGTCCTTTAGAGATATTTCTTCCTTTTTATTTTTTTAAACTTCTCTTTTCATCTTTCCATGAAAGAGAAATTTCTTAATCACACAAGATACAATAACAGCATCATCCATTTTTCAAATTATGTTATTTAAAATTATTTAAGATACATTTAATCTCACTCAATTATTTCGTAACAACATCAACTATTTTATAATTGAAAAACTAACTAACCAAAATTTCTTACTTGTTACATATTCTTTCATGTACCTTGCCTCCAGGTTATCCTATAAATTTTTAACACTTGATATATTCTTATATGTATTGAATAAAGTTTCAAGCATTCTATTTAGTATGTGACCTATGTGCACATAATCATCATAATGCCACTTTTAATTTGCAAGCATCTCTGCTAGAGTTTCATTCTCATTTTCTACAAGCATTACTATATTAAGAACATAGGTTGCAATATACATACATATATATATATATATATATATATATATATATATATATATATATCTTCTTTTGCTATAGTCGAAAATTGCCTCTATCAAACTATTCCAACTTAATAAAGGTGGTAGTTATCTCCCTCAATGAAGTAGGTGTCATCTAAATAAACCTTTATAAGCTTTTCAAGAGAAGTTGAACCACGATGGCTTCAAGGCATGTTACAATTAACTATTTTAATATTTATTTTGTCCTACCGATAGATTAGTATCCAATAAGGTTTAGCAAAATATCCTCTAGAATATAACGAAGTCCAATTTTTGGCATCATCTTGCACTAATAAAATCAAACCATAGAGTACTCATCGATATCTATAGAAATATGACAACCTAGTATGAAACTTTATAAAAGATTGTTTGTATAGTTGTAAGAGGTTTTTTAAGAGGTTTTCCAGAGCTTTTCATTTATCCATCTCAACTCTTATATCTTATTCTTTTATAGAACAATTTGCATCTCTTACTTAAAATTACAACTCTTATTGCACATTTAGCATAGAGTCACAGTAGTTGTTCGTAAATAGACTTTAACAATAATTTTTGCAAATAGTCATAACTCTTTTATATATTCACTATGAACTACAAATATCATATAGTGACCTCTTTTAATAAGATTTTATAAACTTTTAAATAGTTATAAACTAATTTCACATTATTTTGTAAAACCTACAATATAACCATCATAATATTCACAATAACTAGGGGTGGCAATTTGGATGATAACCTTAATGGATATCCAACTCCAGCCATGAACAAATGAATTTGAATTATTAAAATTAAGTAAAAGAATTTAATTGGATATCCATTTAAATCCAACAGATTTAATAGATTTAGATGGATATTCATGGAATTCATTTGGATCTATTTAAATATAGAAGGCTTATATAAATTTCACTATTTGATAGATAAGTACTACTAATATATGGGTTTGTTATGAATATATTAAATTAGTGGAAGAAATTAGTGGAAGCTCCACTAATTAATGGAGGCTCCACTAATTATGGATTTATGTGAATTATTAGAAAAGATTTTTATGGATGTCCACCGTTTAGTGGAGACACCACTAATTAAGATTAGTGGAAGATGATGTATGCCATGATGTATTCCACTAATTAGAACTCTATAAATAGAGCTATTCTCTAAGCTTGTAATACACCATCATTTTTGTGAAAGAAAGATTATAGAAAATTGTGAGAGAAAAGAAAAAGAGAAATTCTTGTGCAAATAATAGTTAGAGTTTTATTAGTGTGTAGTGTGAAGATTTTATTCTAACACTATCCAAATTTTATAACACGTTATCAGCACGAGTCTCTACCGTTACAAAAGCCAGAAGACTAAGCACGAGTCTTTACCGTTACACAAGCCAGAAAATAGGTACGCATTTATTAATCTCTATGGTTAACCTAGCTAAACTCGAATTTGTAGCCCTTGATATTTCTGGAAAAAATTATATGTCATGGGTTCTCGATACAGAAATACATCTAAATGATGAAGGCCTTAGTTAAACTATTCAAGCAAATAATAATGCATCTGCACAACACAAGGCTAAAGCTTTGAAAAATTCATCGTCATCTCAATGAAAATTTGAAAATGGAATATCTTACCGAAAAAGATCCATAAATCTTGTGGGTAAATTTAAAAGAAAGATTTGACCACCTGAAGATGGTCGTACTACCCACTGCACGGTATGAATTGTTGCACCTGAGGTTGCAAGATTTTAAAACCGTGAATGAATATAGCTCCGCAATGTATAAAATTACTTCTCAGTTAAAATTATGCGGAGAAAAAGTGACTGATGAAGATATATTGGAGAAGACATTCTCCACCTTTCATGCCTCGAATATTGTTCTGCAGCAACAATATCGAGAAAAATGGTATACCAAATTTATAGATTTAATTACTGCCCTCCTTATTGCAGAAAAAAATAATGAGTTATTATTGAGAAATCATGAAGCCAGACCAACTGGCTCAACAGCACTCCCAGAAATGAATGTTGTTGGCTCCAGCAGAAGCCATCGTTATAGTCGTGGTCGTGGCTGTGGCCGTGGTCGTGGTTATGGTCGTGGACACACTCGATATTTTCCTTATCACAATCATAATCAAACTGTGAGAAATACTGACCACTTGAAGTGGAACAGCAAAGATCATAAGGGAAAAGAAAAAGAAATGAAAGAAAATTATGAGGATACATGTTATAGATGTGGCATGAAAGGTTATTGGTCACGTACCTGTCGTACGGCTAAGCATTTAGTTGAATTGTATCAAACTTCATTGAAAAATAAAAATGTGGAAGCAAATTTTTCTCAACATCTAGTAAATGATTCTGCAGATGATGATATTGATCCTGAAGATCTTAATATCAATATTACACATATGGATGTATAAAATTTTTTTGAACACCCAGATGGTAGGATAGACCATTTAATTGGTGATGGCAATGTCCAAAAGAACTAAAAACCTCACCCTGATATTTTTGTATTTTCATTATATTCTAATAAGATTTACGTTTGCATATATATATTTGTGTTCAGATGGCTGTTGTTAATGATGATATATACATTATTGATAGTGGAACTACACACCATATTAAAAAATGAGAAAGATTTTTCTGATCTCAAAATGGAGGAAATAAATATTTATACAATAAACGGTAGTACAAATGTGATTGAAGGCTCCGGAAGAGCTAGTATATTGTTCCCTGAAGGAACAATACTTATTATTGATAAGGCACTATTTTTCTCAAAATCCAGAAGAAATTTATTGAGTTTTAAAGATATTCGCAGAAATAGGTATCATGTTGAAACAAATGAGGAAAATGGGATTGAGCATCTTTATATTACTCAAATTCATTTGGGTAAGAAATCTGTATTAGAAAAACTACCGTCTTTTTCTATTGGCCTATATTTTGCAAAAAGACATACAATTAAAATTTATCATCTCGTAAACTAGAAGTTTACTGATCCTATTACTTTTAGCATTTGGCATGACCGGTTGGGTCATCCGGATCTACCATGATGAGAAGAATCATTGAGAATACACATGATCATCCATTAAAAAATAAAATGATATTAACATCAAAAAAATTCACATGTACTGCATGTTCCCTAGGAAAATTAATTATTAAACCATCACCAGTAAAAATAGGAGTTGAAAGTCCTATATTTCTCGAACGGATTCATAGAGATATTTGTGAACCTATTGATCCACTATGTGGACCGTTCAAATATTTTATGGTCTTGATTGATGTATCATCTCAATGGTTACATGTATGTTTATTATCTACTCGCAATCTAGCGTTTGCGAAATTACTTACTCAAATAATTAAATTACGAGCACAATTTCCTGATCATCACATTAAAAATATCCGTTTGGATAATACTGGTGAATTTTCATCACATGCTTTTGATGCATATTGCATGTCAATTGGGATTAATGTTGAACATCATGTAACTCATGTTCATACACAAAATGGTCTTGCTGAATCTTTTATTAAATTATTACAATTAATTGCTAGACCATTATTAATGAAAACAAATCTCCCAACATCTGCTTGGGAACATGCTATTTTACATGTTGCAGCACTTGTACCCATAAGGCCACCAAGTTATTATAAATTCTTTCCTTTGCAATTGGCTTTTGGGTCAGAACCAAATATTGCTCATTTAAGAATTTTTGGGTGTGCTGTATATGTTCCAATTGCACCAAACAAACGTACAAAGATGAGTCCTTAAAGAAGAAATGGGATATACGTTAGATATGATTCTCCCTCTATTATCAGGTATATTGAACCCCTGACAGGAGATGTATTCACAGCAAGATTTGCTGATTGTCATTTTGATTAATCATTATTCCCTAAATTAGGGGGATAACAAAAATAGCATAAAAAGAATCTTATTGGACAATATCATTAAATTATCTTGATCCGCGCACAAGTGCATGTGAACTTGAAATTCAAAAGATAATTCATTTGCAAAGCATTGCAAATCAAATGCCAGACGCTTTTGTTGACTCCAGAAGAGTTACAAAATCGCATATTCCAGCTATAAATGCTCCTATTCGAATTGAAGTTCCAGCAGAACAAAATATTATACCGATAGCTGCTGAGTCAAAAGCACACCAGAAGCATGGCCGACCTCTTGGTTCCAAAGATAAAAATCCTTGAAAGAAAATAAGAATTAACTGATCCAGAAGATCATATTGAAGAAAAGAATGATAAAAACCAAGAGAAAACTGATGACAAAAAACCAGAAATTGATGAAAGTAACACTGAAATTTTTATCAATTATACCACTTCCGGTAGAAGTTGGAATCGGATAAAAACTGTTATTGATAATATATTTGCATATAATATATCTCTTGATATTACACAGGATAGTGATGATCCTGAACCAATATCAGTTGATGAATGTCGGCATAGAAAAGATTGGCTACAATAGAAAGATGCGATTCAGTCAGAGTTAAATGCACTGACAAAATGTGAAGTCTTCAAACCTGTAGTCCGAACACCAAAAGGTGTAAAACCTGTTGGCTACAAATGGATATTTGTGCGAAAGCGCAATGAAAAGAGTGAAATCGTATGATATAAAGCGCGATTAGTAGCCCAAGGTTTTTCACAAAGACCAGGTATTGATTATGATGAAACTTATTCTCCTATTGTTGATGCTATTACACTCCGATATCTTATCGGTTTGGCAGTACATGAAAAGATAGATATGTGCCTATTAGATGTTGTCACTACTTACTTGTATGGAAATTTAGAAAATGATGTTTACATGAAAATCCCCGAAGGATTTCATACGCCTGAAGCATATAAACATTATCCTCGTGAAAATTACTCCATCAAGTTGCAGAAATCATTATATGGCCTGAAGCAATCTGGGTGCATGTGGTTCACTCGTCTTAGTGAATATTTATTGAAAGCGGAATTTAAAAATGACCAGGTATATCCATGTATTTTTATTAAGAAATCTAGTTCTAAATTTGTTATATTAGCTATATATGTAATACCCTGCCCAAAACTACCTTTGACTATGGGGAAAAGTCATGCATTGCATAGTATTTTGCATTTTATGTGGTAGCTTAGAATTATTTTATTTGTATGGATGCATGTGAATTTTTCCGTTGCTCTTGCATTTGAATTAATTGAGGTGAAATAGTGTGTTGTTAAAGATTTGGTTAAGGGAGGTTTGGTCGAAGATTTGGAAGGATGAGTATTGGGGTGGTAAGAACTTCTTGTAGGAAGAATTAGTATTGGAATCGATTTGGAATAGCGGGGAGGATGGTGATTTTTCCGTGGTGGCCCAAATTCGAATCCTATCTCTTGTGAATCCTAGTTTCTCTTCTTGAAGATTCTTTTCCTTAGAGTTTCCATATCTTGGCCGAAAAAGATATAGCAAACCTAGAGAAATTTTAGTGCCATTACTCCAAGGAAATAAGTCTCTATATTTATTTCCTAAATTCAAGGACTTTGATGTGAATAAAATTCACTTTTAATTTTCAGCTTTTATTCCTTAGGATTTTCGAAAAAACCCTAGCTAATAATTAAAATTTCAGCTTGATTTTAGCTTAATAGATGTTGCCATGGATAGTTGGAATTAATGAGTCATTTTCCTAGTAGGAAACCTTGTTGATTTTAACCCTAGAATGTTAGCTAAAAATATGAAAAAATTTCCAGCAAGTGCCGCCACTTCTTGGAGGAATTTTAGCTCAATCCAAACTCTTCTAGGACTAGATGAAATCTTATCCAAATCCTTGATAAAACTAGATTTTATTCAATCCTAAATCAACTAGGATTAGAATCCCTTTTCCTAGCTGAATATCGGCGGCTTTGTGCAAGCACAAGCTCCACGAAATTCTTGCACTCCTAATTGCAATCAAACTCTTCAAACCCTAGGTCAAATTACCTAGAACAACCTCCACCAAATCAGATTACTCTAGTAACACAAAATCAAATTTTTCTTCACCAAAAATTCCAGAATTTTCGTCCAGCTTATGCCCAGAATTTTCGACAGCTTTGCACTCCAAAACCTACCAAAACTCTTTGTTGATTAAGCCAAATTCCAGCACCTAAAAACCACACTCTTCTCCTCTGGAATTTCGTCAAAAACAGCAGCCAAAACAGTCCAAAAATCGTCACTCTTGCACAGAATTTTCGCACAGCACTTGCACAGAATTTTCAGTCACCAAAACTCACACAAACTCTCTCTTATTTTGGCCAAAAAACCTGAACACACTCAACCCTTCTCTTGAGCATTATTTCGGCCAGCCTAGGGAGCAATTTCAGAACACTTTTCTCCTCTTAATCCCTCTTGAATTCGGCCAACATCAAAGGTACAGCAAGCTGCAAATTTTCGCCCTTGTTGTTCAAGAAACCTAAGGCCATTAGAAGTCCTTCTTAGCACCACCATCTAACCCTAAATCAAACTTCTCTAAACCTAAATCATAGTAGCCGACACTCCCTCCTTACCACACGAAAATTCCAGCAAATTCTCTCTGCAAATTCTCGAAAAACTCAAGAACTATTCTAAGCCAAAATCGAACACGCCTTAAGGTAAGCAAAAATCCTCTCAACCTCTTGATGCCGTTTTCTCTAATTATTCTTTTTTCCTTCTTCTTCCCTTAAATCACGCCACATAGAGGCTGATTTCATCTTCTTCTTTAATTTTCGGTCAAGAGGAGCAAAGGAGATAGCTTTTCTCTTCTTTTCAAGCGAACTCAGGACGATCACCATAGGAGCATCGAGACCTCATTACCCGATTGTTGCAAGGGAAGGGAATACCCACCCTTGATGCCGAAAGTAAGGTTTAATGATGTCTATTAGTTGGATGAGCATATGGTCATGGTATATGATCTTTGGGGATTGGATAGTTTACTTGGATTTAAATAGGGGATTGCGAATTGTGGTGAAAATATATTGAGATTAGAGCATGTTTGAATTAATTGAGACCCTGATCATGATATTATATGGTGTAGATCAGGATGATAATTGAGGAAAGCAAGCTGTGATTTTATCTCATTTATCTGAGGCATATCAAGTAAGTCCTTGCATAAACTCTTTTGTTAAATGTTGTGATAGTAAATCCTTGTATAAACTCTTTTGTTAAGTGTTGCGATGGCAAGTCTATGTTGTGAAGCTTTGTAAAGCTATTGTTGAACTATGATTATTTGGGTTGTAAATGTGGATGATTATTCTTTAAACGGTTTTGTCAAACTAATGATTTTATCAAGAAAACTATTCTTTCCTAAATTTTTAGAAAACTCTTTTAGAGAAAAACCACGTTGTACAAAGCCAAGGTGTGGAGATATTTTGAATCAGGAATTGACAGATATGTTCGTTGAGTACTCAATAAGGGTAGGCTAACAATACTAGTCTTGGAGGGCTAGGATAAGTCTTCTAGCAGGAGGCCACCTCCAGAAGATGAACTCTGCTTGAAAAGGCGACAGTGTTGGTTGGTCAGGCCAGTCCGAGCTAACATTTGTACCTAATATGGTATTATTTATATTCCCGGCATGGACACCCGGATGGTTTTGTTGCGTGTAGAGATGGAGGAGTATCTCACCCAGTGAGCTGTACACTCACCTTAATCAGAACGCCCAACGTGTGGTAATCTGGTCCGGACAAGGTGCACAAAGTGTGGTGCCTTGGCCATTTTGTTCTCATGGAGCCCAACATGTGGTGACATGACTGTTTATTCGAGTGGAGGATTTATTTTGTATAAAGTGTGACAATGAGAAAACCCCACTCCTTGCGAAAAGATATTGTTTATGACTTGCCAAATTATTTCTACAAATGTTTTACACTTTGCATACACATACTATTCAAAACACCATGTGCACACACAGGACTTACTGAGATTTATTCTCACACGGTTTTACATCATGTTTTCAGGAGATAGATTGTGCTGAGTCAGCGGGGCTTTGACAGTAAAGGCTTTTGCTATTTTTCCTATGCTGTTCTAGGAGACTTTTATCGTTTATACTTCTGAACAATATTTGTTTTATTTCGTATTGCTCCAATTTGAGCCTGGTGTAATAAGAGTATTTCTTCATTTATCAAAGTGGATTCTTTTGGAGATTGCCTTTATATTTTATACCTCGTTTTAAAGACCCCTTGTCCTACGGGACGGGGCGACATCCCCGCCCTTTTAGGGTACGTAGTCGTGGGGTGTTACAATAAATGTTGATGATATTAATCTTATTGAAACTCCTGAAGAACTCCAAGAAATAATTGATTATTTAAAAAGAGAATTCGAAATCAAGGATTTTGGTAAAACTAAATTTTGCCTTGGTTTACAAATTGAACATCTGGAAAGTGGAACATTTATTCATCAATCAACATATACAACAAAAGTGTTAAAAAGATTTTACATGGACAAAGCACATCCATTGAGTATTCCAATGATCGTCCGGTCATTAAATGTGAATAAAGATCCTTTCTGACCTCAAAAAGATGATGATGAACTCCTTGGTCCTAAAGTACCAAATCTCAGCGCAATTGATGCATTGATGTATCTTGCTAATAATACACGACCTGATATTGCTTTTGCTGTCAATTTATTAGCAAGATTTAGTTCTTCACCAACACGACGACATTGGAATGGAATTAAACAAGTCCTTCGATATCTCCAAGGTACAATTGATCTCGAATTATTTTATTCAAATAAAATCAGCCCAACATTGATAGGTTATGCAGATGCTGGTTATTTATCTGATCCACATAAAGCACATTCTCAAACGGGCTATCTATTTACGTGTGGAAATACTAATATATCATGGCGTTTTACAAAACAATCTATAGTAGCTATTTCTTCAAATCATGCTGAAATTATAGCCATTAATGAAGCAAGTCGAGAATGTGTATGGCTAAGATCTATGATTCATTATATCCGAGAAAGTTGTAGATTATCATCAATCAAAGATATTCCAACTCCTCTTTATAAAGACAATGCAGCTTGCATAACTCAATTACGAGGAGGATATATTAAAGGAGATCGGACAAAACATATTTCACCAAAATTCTTCTTTACTCATGAACTCCAGAAGAAATGTGAAATTGATGTGTTACAAATTCAGTCATGTGACAACCTCGCAGATTTTTTCACAAAGACTTTACCGACTGTAACATTTGAGAAGTTGATATGTAAAATCGATATGCGTCGGTTTAAAGATTTAAAGGAATCATCTCATCAGAGGAAGTAATAAACAGACATATAAAATAGTGTACTCTTTTTCCTTCACTAGATTTTTTTTCCCACTGGGTTTTTATCTAGTAAGGTTTTAACGAGGCATATTCTTTATGTAATGGATGGACATCCAAGGGAGAGTGTTATGAATATATTAAATTAGTGGAAGCTCCACTAATTAATGGAGGCTCCACTAATTATGGATTTATGTGAATTATTAGAGAAGATTTTTATAGATGTCCACCATTTAGTGGAGACACCACTAATTAAGATTAGTGAAAGATTATGTATGTCATGATGTATTCCACTAATTAGAGCTCTATAAATAGAACTATTTTCTAAACTTGTAATACACCATCATTTTTGTGAAAGAAAGATTAGAGAAAATTGTGAGAGAAAAGAAAGAGAGAAATTCTTATGTAAAGAATAGTTAGAGTTTTATTAGTGTGTAGTGTGAAGATTTTATTCTAAAATTACCCAAATTTAATAACAGGATTGTGTTACTAATCTCTTTAATTAATAAATGATAAGATAGTACAATAAAAATATTTATTTATTTGATTTAAGTAACATCTTCCATTATCGCATAAGTCTTACCCCTAATATATTTAATTAATAAAAAAGTAATAAAATAAAATATTTTCTTATTAGACAAAAACATATAAACGGATGATTATAGATAAATGAACATCCATCATCTATTTAAATCCATCCATTTAAATCTACTTAATAAATAGATTTAAATATATTGAATTTCATTTAATTTTCTTCAAATCTATCCTGCCACCCATAACAATAAATAATGGGTTAATCTAGAACTCTGAATCATGCATGCTTTGGGCCTGATTAAGCCCACTTGATGGCGCAGGAAAACGGGAACAAACTCACGTTGTGGTGAGTTTTTTTCTGGTTCAAATTGGCATTTCTTAATTCAGAAAAGCACAGTGGTCTTGGGCATAAAATGTCATTTTGCTCTGCTTATCACATGTTTTGACTTTTCAATTTGTTGACTTCGGCCTCTTATCTAAACTGAGCTGCTTGCCATATTATCAATATCAATAACATCCTACTCTTTCTAATGTTATGGCACTTAATTGGCCAACCAATCCTTTATTAATTAAAAAAAAAAAAAGACCAACCAATCTCTATGAGATATGGAAACAATTAATCTGACTATAGCATAGGGAAAATTTGGGGTTGGGGAGGCCTTGTGTTGCTTGCCCCGGTATCCTCTTACAATAAAAATATATGGTGGTCCATATATTTTAGAGTGAGATACAAAATTAAAACTGTTATAATTATTTCAATACTAAATAATTCCTAATTTAGAGTTTCAATATTATTCTTTTTATAGCAAAACTATTACAAATCTGAGTTTAAATATATCTACTATTATAATTAATGAAACATGCAAGTATTTAAATGATTATATGAACCTTCTATGTTTCTAGGGGCGATATAGGTATTGCCAACCATTGTGTGGTAATTGTTCAGATTAGAGACTCTACAATGGCATAAGAATGTTGTCTGGCACTCTGGCTCAAAAAAGTTACAAAACATGCAAGTATTTAAATGCGCGCTTGATGGACCAAGGGGTAAGGAGGTGCATTCAATGCCGAATTTGGCCTTCTACATCTAGAGGAAACTATAATTGATCCCACGTTCATCCAACATATAAAGCGAAGTTCTAAAAAATAGACTAGTCATTGAACCTAATCTTTAAAAAAAATAATTGATACTCAGATTTATTGGTCAACTAATTAAGATACATTGACAAAAAATTTAGATTTATTTCATATTTATTAATTCAGTTATTTGATATGTTCACTTCTTATAATAGTGAGTAAGTTTATACTATAGGCCTTTTATTATAAATTAAATAAATAAAATAATAATTGACAATTTAACCAGACCAACAAACCATTTTTTGTCCTATTTTTGGGATCATTAATTTTAGAGATAATTCCAACTATCTTATATGCTCAACTCTTATAATAGTAGTAAGTTTGCATCTTCTGTTTTTCTAATCTAAATCAAACAAATAAACTTAATTTAGTTTATTCCGTTTAAATTATTTAAATGAAATTTAAAGAGAACGGATCAAATGTTAATATTAAAAATTCATAAGACAATGTGAATAGTTTAAATAATTAACCTTTTTAACTAAAGCCTGCCAGTAACCTTTTTTTTTTTTTTTTTCTTCTTCTCTTTTCAGCGAGCCTACGCGTACCCCAACAACGTTGTGAAGTAGAACCATCGGAATGACCAAGTATCAAAGAAGAAACAAGTTCAGTCGACCACGAAAGCTGTCAAAAGAAGACAATCAAACGACTTTTCCCACTAGTCCATCTTCAAAACCTTTTCTCAACCTTTCTCTGCCAATTACTTTTGCCAAGAAAATGAACCTTGTATACTTCTTATACGGGCCATTGGATTAAAACGAGTACATGATCGTAATTCAGAAATTTGATATTTAATTTTTAAAATATATTTTTTAACAATTATATGTGTAATTTCATAATAATTATATGCTATATAATTTCTATCAACGTGATCTTAAATTGTCCATATAAATATATTATATTATATTATTATTTATTTATTTATTCATTTATTTGAGTTATATTATATTCTATACATATATATATACACATGCAAATCTGGCCTAACTCAAACATTTAATTAAAAAAATGATTGTATCAAAGTGATAGTGTTTAAGCTCAAGCTTGGCTAGATTTTATTTCAAGCTCAATATTTAAGCACGAGCTCAGCTTGACTTGAAATCACTTTATATTCAGTCCAAAATTGACTAATTCCGAAATAATATGACTCATATATAAGAGCTTATATGACTCAAATATAGAGTTGTAATGGAATATGATGAAACTAAATATTAGGTGTGGCAATTGGGTCAGAGATTATAAATTCTGTTCTCATCGTATTTTATAATATTTCAATTCATTCTGACCTAATCTCGTAGCGAGGAAAGTTGGGGATCTTTAGTCTCGACCCGTTAGGGATAAAACCGTTCCCACTTCCAAACCATCTCCAAGTGAAAAAGTAGAAAATCAGATGGTCAAAAAAAAAAAAAAACTCTAATGGAATCTAAAAATTAAAATAAGGAAGAAAAAAAACATAATACTAGAAAAAACAATTAAAATTATGATTTCAAAATCCAAAAAAATAGCAATAAAACAATAAAGTTTTAAAATATAACTCCAAATAACAAATAAAATATATCAAAATTTAACATTAATAATAATAAAACATAGCACGTTATAGAAATATGGTACAATTTCAAAAAACTAAATCTTCCAATATGATTTCATTCATTGAATATTCAAAAAGACTTGCAAAATAAAAACCAAATATAGAGATCGGTTAATTTTACCCAATCAAACATTCCTTACGTCTTATATTGAAAATAAAATATAAAATATTCTCATAACAATTCAAATTAATTCTAAAAAAAATTACCTTTCTCTCAAATTAGATATTATAATATATCTTTTAGAAAAATTAAAAAGTATTTGACATCTATTATATTTTAAATTATGAAAATATATTAATAATAAATTATTTTAAAAATGTAAATATATTTTAAAAAAATTTATATATGTATGTGTATATATATATTATAAGATAAATATGTATAAATATAAAATTAAAAAATTAGAGAACACTCATGCTTAGCGAGCCGAGGGAGAATACCTTATCCCATTCCCAATATTCTCGTCAAAATTGGGAAATCTCTAACCTAATAAGACCGAATCAAGTTGGCTTCTCAATTTAAGTAAAGAAATTACTATTCTTATTAAATATCGTATTTTCATATTAGAATTTAAGTCATAATTGAATACTATTCAAATTTGTTTAATAATTAATCAAATTCGAATTCATGTTCCCCTCAAAGGATTACTGGTCGGAGAAGGTTATTGTTTATTTAAATTCGAGTTTAAAAAACTCTATAATTATTTAAATTCGAATTTGTTTATTTCATATTTGTTATCCTAAATTTTTATTAAAAATTAAATTTTTTTAAAAAATCTATATCTAAATAATTCAAATAGATTTTGTATTATGAATTGAACAATCTCCATTTCAATCGATTAGTAATTAAATCAAATTTTATATTCAAATTCAAACCGATTACTATCCAAATTCGAACAAACTTTTGTTCATACGCATTGTATGTAACTAACAGTTTTATTCAGGTATCTGTTTCTTGAGTTGATCAAGATATTTAATGTTAGAAATTTCACATTAACATTCTGAGTTAGAATCTCTATTCGAACACCAGCTCTATGTGCACCTCACCAACTCTATGCGCATCTTTAGAAAGTAACTACGGGTTAATAATTATTTAAGTTCTGAATTTTATTTTGAAATTTGAAATTTGAATTTAAAATTTGAATTATAATTTATGTTATACTATATTTTAAATTAAATATAAAAAATATTAATAATTAGATTAGTATTTAACATATTCAGACTTTAAATTTAAGTAATTTATATTTCACTTAAAATTTATAATAAAACTTCAATACGTCTTAATCAATTAAGTGATAACAAAAATATATTATTAAACATATTTATTCAATTAATCAGTTAATATTATTCGTTATCAAATACACTTAATGAAATAATTTTAAGTGATTAATTTAGATCTGTTTGATAACTTAATTCAACACTAAAATTGAATGATTAAGTACTTATTTTATTAAATATGTTTAATAACAGTTAATATTAAGTGCATAATTACTTAAGTGCATTTAATAACATATTTTTGTTATCACTTAATTGATTAAGATGTATTGAAATTTTGTTATAAATTTTAAGTGAATTGAAAGTTACTTAAATTTGAAGTTGAATATGTTAAATACTCATCTAATTATTAATATTTCTTTATATTTAATATGTTGTGAATTTGATTCAAAATAGAATTAGTAAATATAAAATTATAAAGTAAAGATATTAGAAGATGAGAAAAAAGAGAGAATCGCTTAGATACGATTTCATTGATTGTTCGTTTGTTTACATATGATCCCTATTTATAGATGTTTCGATACATCATCTGAAAGGATAAAAAATGAATTTAATAAATGTTATCTTATCTCATCCATTAATAACCTTAGAAAAACGAACAGTCACATTATCTTCAAGATAAATAGATAGAATGAAGAAAATGAACAGCCACTTAATATTTTCATAACACTCCCCCTTGGATGTTCATTTTCAACCACTTCGAAAAATGCCTCGTTAAAAACCTTCATAGAAAAAATCCTGTGGGACAAAAACTTAGTGAAGGAAAAGAGTACACTTTCCGTTCTAAAGGGAATACTGCCTCATTAAAAAACTAACTAAGAAAAAACTCAATAGGAAAAAAATCTTAGTTAGGGAAAAAGAGTACAGTATACATACTCTCCCTCTTAATAACATCTTCAAGATAGCTTTATATCTTTCAACCGACGCATTTCAATTTTATGCACTAATTTTTCAAATGAAGCAGTCGGTAATGCCTTAGTGAATAAATCTGTCAGATTATCACATGATCGAATCTGTTGCACATCTCTTTCACCTCTCTTCTAGAGTTCGTGAGTAAAGAAAAATTTCGGTGAAATATGTTTTGTCCTATCTCCTTCAATATATCCACCTCTTAATTGAGCTATACAAGCTGTATTATCTTCATAAAGAGGTATTGGAATTTCCTTTTCAGAAGGTAATTCACAATTTTCTTGGATATAATGGATCATTAATCTTAATCACATACATTCTCGGCTTGTCTCGTGAATAGCTATAATTTCAACATGATTAGAAGAAGTAGCTGCTATAAATTGTTTTGTAGAGTGCCATGATATAGCAATAAATTCACAGAAAATATTATATCAAGTCTAGTATTATTAGCAAGGTACATCAATGCGCCAATTGTACTGAGATATGATACTGCAGGACCAATTAGTTCTTTATTATCTTCTCGAGGTCGAAAAGGATATTTATTTATATCTAACAACCTCACGACCATTAGAGAACTTAATAGATGTACTTTGTCCATGTAAAACCTTTTAAAAACTTTTGTTGTATATGTCGATTGAT
Organism: Voacanga thouarsii; assembly: GCA_026120185.1. Classification (NCBI taxonomy): domain Eukaryota; kingdom Viridiplantae; phylum Streptophyta; class Magnoliopsida; order Gentianales; family Apocynaceae; genus Voacanga; species Voacanga thouarsii. Next base: position 553,349 of record JANUWF010002328.1, read on the forward strand.
GAATAAAAATACCATCTTCCAAATGCTCAATTTGTAAATCAAGACAAAACTTGGTTTTGCCAAAATCTTTGATTTAAATTCTTCCTTCAGGCAATTTCTTGCCTTTTGGAGTTCTTCTGGAGTTCCAATAAGATTAATATCATCAACATATATCGCAAGTATCACAAAACCAGATCCAGATTTCTTAATAAAAATTCATGGACATAGTGGATCATTTTTATATCCTGATTTCAATAAATATTCACTAAGACAATTATACCACATGCGTCCAGACTACTTTAAGCCATATAATAACTTTTGTAATTTAATGGAATAATTTCCACGAGGGTTAGAATTATATGCTTCAAACATACTAAATCTTTCTGGGATTTTCATATAAATATCATTATCAATGTTTCCATATAAATAAGCAATCACAACATCCATTAGACGTATGTCAATCTTTTCACGTACTACTAGACTCACAAGGTATCAGAGTGTAATTACATCCACCACAGGTGAATATGTTTCATCGTAATCAATACCCGATTTTTGCAAAAAATCTTGTACTACAAGTCGTGCTTTATATCTTACGACTTCATTATTTTCATTTCGCTTTCGCACAAATACCCATTTATAACCAGTTGGTTTTACACCTTCTGATGTTCGGACTACAGATCCAAAAACCTCATGCTTTACAAGTGAGTTTAATTTCAATTGAATCGCATCTTTCCATTTTGGCTAATCATTTCTATAACGACATTTTTTAACTGATATTAGTTCAAGGTCCTCATTATCTTTTAATACTTCAAGTGCTATATTGTATGTAAAAATATCATCAACAGTTATTTCCATCTGATTCCAACTTCTGTCAGAAGTTATATAATTAATGGACATCTCATTATTCTGTTCACTATTTTCAAATGTTTGAATCTTTTCATCAGTTTCCACTTGATCCATTTTTGCTAATTCTTCAATTGGATCATTCTGATCATTTAATCCTATTTTCTTTCAAGAATTTTTATCTTTTGAACTAATGGGTCGTCCGCATTTCTGACGTATTTTTGATTCAGTAGCTATAGGAATTGTATTTTGTCCTGCTGGGACTTCTATCCGAATAGGAGCATTTATAGCTGGAATATGCAATTTAGTTACCCTTGTAGAGTCAGCAAAAGAATCTGACAGTTGATTTGCAAGTCTTTGCAAATGAATGATCTGTTGAATTTCTAGTTCACTTGCGCTTGTGCGCGGATCTAAATAATTCAATGATGTTGTCCAAGTAAGCTCTTTTTTATGTGATTTATGTTCTCCCCCCTCATTTAGGAAATAAAGTTTCATCAAAATGACAATCAGCAAATTTTGCTGTGAATACATCACCTGTCAATGGTTCAACGTACCTGGTTATAGAGGGAGAAACATATCCAACATATATCCCTAACCTTCTTTGAGGACTCATTTTGGTACGTTGATTTGGCGCTATCAGTACATACATAGCACACCTAAAAATTCTCAAATGAGCAATATTTGGCTCGGAACTAAAAGGGAGAAATTTTGTGATAACTTGTTGACCTTATGCGCACAAGTGTTACAGCATGCAAAATAGCATGTCCCCAAGCAGTTATAAGGAGATTTGTTCTCATTAATAATGGTCTAGCAATTAATTGTAACCGTTTAATGAATGATTCAACTAGACCATTCTGAGTATGAACATGAGCTATTGGATGTTCAATAGTAATACCAATTGACATACAATATGTATCAAAGGTTTGGGAGGAACATTCTCTAGCATTATCTAGACGGATCCTTTTGATAGGATAATCTGAAAATTGTGCTCTTAAGTAAATTATTTGGGCAAGTAATCTCGCAAACGCCAAATTGCGAGTTGATAATAAACTGACATGCGACCATTGGGTCGATGCATCAATTAAAATCATAAAGTATCTGAATTGCCCACATGGTGGATTAATTAGTCCACATATATCACCATGAATTCTTTCTAGAAATACTGGAGACTCAAACTCCACTTTTATTGAAGATGATTTAATAACCAATTTTCCTTGAGAACATGCAGCACATGAAAATTTATCAGATGTCAAAATCTTTTGACTTTTCAAAGGATGACCATGCATATTTGTTGGGATGTATACCCTCTTAGACTAGGTTTTTGATGTAAAAATTAAATATTTTAATAAAAGAATTTATTTTCAGCAATTGTTTGTGAATTTACAATTTTATTTGTGCACAATTACGTTTGGAAAAGACCTATTGTATTTAAGTAAGTGGTCCATGTGAATGGAGGTCTTTCACAGTAAGGCATAGATCACAGGTTACTTAGCACATAAACTTTTGTTATTAACCGATTGATGAGAATGGGAATCTCATCATGTTTAGATTATTATGTTGTGAATTCTAAATGGAGAATGGCTTACTTTTAGCCAATGAGTAGTCCACTCACTTCATAACATAATCGTATTTCGAATACGTAAAATAGGACCTGTAGTAGTGGTTTCTAAAATTACTATATGGTAGAAACTAGACTACTACCGCTACAGCGTGAACTAGTACTCTATAACTTAAGTATGAGTTGGTGGTCTGACAAAGCTGGAAGCATATACTTTGATATGTTATAGTTGAGGTTCTATCGTAGAGCTATGTTGGGTATGTGTGACTAGTTAGTTAAGACAGACTTGTACAAGATAATTTCTATACTATATCGCCCCTTGTGATTATCTGAAAGATCTAATATCCAAGGCCCTGGAAAACATGACTTAGATGTTTGCTTTAGGGTAACTCCCTTGAAAAGCGGAAACAATCCAGGAAGTCATGGATCATTGAACTAGAGGCTTAAGGATGGTAGATGTCATTTAGAGAGGTGTTAGTATACTTCTTCATCTCTGAATGTACGGCAATATATAGAGGGGTATTTTAGTCATTACACTTGTAGGTCGGAGACTTTGGTAACGCAGCACTATTCTTGGGATCAATATTTCCTTATGGTGATATTATGAAATATTTAAAATACAAAATATAGCTATTTATATGATAAGGGTATTTTGGTCATTTTAGTAGCCAAGGCAGTGTGTCTTTTGGTCCCCAATATAGACCATAAATCCTAATTAAATACGGGTTAAGGAATTAAATTAAATTAAATAGAATTTATTTTATTTAAATAGCGTTATTTAATTGTTGAGTTAGAATAAAATAAAGGTCCATAGAAACAGAATTAATTAAATTAGTTTAGTGGGTTAATTAATTATTCAGGATTTTGGCCCAATTTGAATAATTAAAGATTGACATGTGACTAAACTAATATAAGCTTATTTATTGGACTAGTTTATTTGGGCTAAAAAATTAATTATTAATTGGGTCATTTATGTGGTTTTAATTAGAATAATTAATTAAGCCAAAAAGGTTAAACTAAGAGTCCAATGGCCCAGTCCAATTTAACCTAAGATTTTTTTTAGGTTAAACAAGAGGATTGAAAATATCGTTGTTGACATAACACACATACTCTGAGACGCTTCTTCTCTGTAGAGCCAGACATCTCTCTCTCTTTCTCTCTTCAGAAAAATTCACTAGCCTGTTAGTTATTCACCAAACGGTAGTTAGGCAGGCCATATACTGGAAGACTGAAAGTTCGGCGTTCACATACATGCAAAAGTAGAGTAGGAGGCTTACAGGAATCGCACCAGAGGCTTCCACCAGCACACATACCCCGATTGCGCACGTTCCGGTCCAGCCACTTTTGAAAATCAGAAAGAGAGGTAAAAATTTTAAAACCTCGGGATTGGAACAGGGCGCAATCAGTGCCGGCCCTGCCTTGGAATCCTTGTTCTTGTGTTTTTCCAGTTTTTTTTTTTTATATTCTCTTCCACTGCATGCTCCGTGTTTTACGCTTTCTACGCCTTCAATTGGTATCAGAGCATGAAGGTTTTGTGAAAATATAGGAAGCATGCATTTAGATGAATAAAACTGGACACATATGCGTGATTAAAATTGTGATCCTTCGCTATTTATGATATAGATAGATTCTTTGTTAAACCTCGCGGGTAGAGGTATAAGAGATTGTAATTTACTATTTTTCTTAACAAATCGTGTAAGCCCAATGTTTATGGGTATAGGCGGTTGTTGGTTTTGGTTGATTTCATTGTATTTGGATTGAAATCAGAGAGCCATGGATACCAGAAGCTATGCAGAAAAATAGGAAAAATTCGCAGAAAAAAAGCTGCAAGATCCGGCATCCAGAATGGAACCGGCGCCAGCTTGGCTCTGGAAGGCCGGTCTGCGCGCTGGTTTCTGGTGGGTCCTGATTCTGTGTGGCGGGTGCAGTGGATCACAGTGTAAATGGGTGCATGATCCAGTGCGGCCGGTGCAATGGTCCAAGGAAATTTTTTTTAATCTTTCCTTGTAATTTTTCTTGCAATTTCTTTTGGTTTTAGGGTCCATACCAGGCGAAGTTAATATTTTGCAATAGTTAATATTCAATGAATATTTTTGCATGAAAAATATTAATAAGGGATTTTAGGATTAAATAAGACCATTAATTAATTAATTAATGTGTTTATTTCTATTATTTGGGCACTTAGGTTTAAAAATAGAAGAGTATGAAAACGTCTACTGTTTTCTAGCATGCTATTCATTTTATGTACCTATGTGCACGTTTTCTCAAAGATCAAAGTCTTTGGGAATGTTTTTGACAAGGAAAATATTTTTTACAAATTAAATGGTTATTTTAGCTTGAACAAAAATTAATCCTAAGATATTTTCTCAAATGATTTAATCCTTGACATAGAAAATATATTGGATTTAGATATTTTTCTAAGGTTAAAATAGAAAGCCATTTTGTTTTAGTTTGGTGCAAGAAAAATTGTTTTATCAAATAAATTTGAGACCAAAGTCTCTAGAAAATTTTAATTAGAAAATTTTTGAAATTATTAAGTTTTTAACTTAAATAAAATTAGTCCATGGGAAAAACTCTCAAAGGATATAAATCTTGACATAGAGATTTTTATGGACTTAGACATTTTATTTTTGAGTTAAGGGAAAATTTAATGGAAATTTTCAAAAGGATATTTTTCAGAAAACCCTTGTTTTAAAAGACTAAGTGAGAGAGGGGTTCCAACGGCCCTACAGCTTCCATCACGATCCTCATTAGAGATCATGTGTCCCCTCGCATTACTCTAAGAGTGAACCCATATAGAATGGGGATACCACAAGGATCTAGATCTAATGGAGAGATGTAATTGATAATCCAGACATGTACTATGATCGGCCAACCCCTCGTTGAAGGTCATAGTGTAAGGTATATCCATAGGAAATGAGAGGAAACGGCCATCCCCTTGATGGAGTTATCTTCTAGATCATTACCTAGAAGGGAAATTAATTTGTGGTGGTTAATACACTTAGCTTAGGAAACTGTTAATCTTCCTAAGAAGTTATGTCAGTTTTCCTAAGAGTCAAATTGATTATTATCAGTTTTGATAAAAAGGATAAAGTGCACATATTTATTTTGTTTTCACAAACTGAATATTTTTTCTTTTATTTTTCGATTTTTCAGAAATGGTGGGATGTTCTTTTAGTCCATTGACCGTTCTTCTCCGAAAGAATAAGCTAACGGGACCAAATTATGTGGACTAAAAAAGAAACTTAGACATAATACTCACAGCCGAAGAGTATAAGTATGTCTTGTATGAAACTTGCCTTGTCATCGGGGAGGGTTCTACTGCCGAGGAGCGTGAGGCTGAGAAGGCATGGAAGAAGGCCGACGAGATGGCTCGTTGTTACATGTTGGCCTCCTTGTCTAATGTGTTCCAATCCAAACATGAGCACATGATCACTGCGTATGGCATAATCTAATTATTAGCCACGATGTTTGTGGATAAGAGCCGACCCGCAAGGTAAGAGGCTCTTCGAACCATTATTAACACTAAGATGGCTAAGGGAGCATCAGTTAGAGAGCATATGCTCAAGATGATTGCTACTTTCGAGGAGGCAGAAATCTTAAGGGCTGTCATTGACCCCGAGAGCCAAGTGGACATAGTTCTCAAATCTCTACCGAATTCCTTCACTCAGTCAAGTTAAACTATAACATGAACAAGTTGAACATGGGTTTGACTGAGTTTGTGAAGGTGCTCTAAATGGCGGAGAAGGTCGTGAAGCCACAATCAAAAGTAATGATTGCTAAGGCTTCATTTTCTAAAATTGGGCCCAAGTCCAGAAAGTTCAAGAAGAAGAAGGGTAACACAGCGGTCCAGCCCAAGAGCTAGCCCAAAAACAAACCCAAGGGCAAGTGCTTCAAATGTGGACTGAAGGGACACTGGAAAAAGAAGTGTCCAGATCTTTAAGCCAAGAAAAACTCCACAAGTAATGTTTTCTATCTGGAGTTTATATCAATGGTTGGATCAACTTCCACTTGGATTATTGATTCAAGAGCTACTGATCATATCTATAACTCTTTGCAGGGGTTTAGAAAGATTAGAAGACTCCAGAAGGGCGAACATGAACTACGTGTGGGAAATAGAGCACAAGATTGGGCCCTTGCAGTGAGAGAACTGGATCTTGTATTTAATTATAATAGAATAGTGGTTTTGAAAGATATTTTACATGTACCTAGATTTAGACAGAATTTGATTTCGACTGCGAAACTAATAAATCAAGGATATTCTGTATCTTTTCATTTTAGTATTTCTATCAGTAGAGATAGAGAAATTTTATGTACTGGGCACATGTATGTGAATTTATTTTTTTCTTAAACCCTATTAACAATCAATTAAATAACGCTCAATCTGAACATTTAACAAGGAAGAGAAAGACCAATGTCAATGACTCGTATCTTTGACATCTAAGGTTGGGTCATATCAACTCAACTAGGATTCAGATATTGATCCATAATGGGCTCTTGGGCTCATTGAGATTGAAAAATTAGCCTCAATGTGAGTCCTGCCTGTTGGGAAAGATGACTAAAAGGTCATTTGCCCCTAAGGCGGATAGAGCCAATGAGGTATTGAGTCTGGTTCACACTGATGTGTGTAGTCCCCTGTCTACACCAACTAGAGGAGGTTTTAAGTACTTCATCACTTTCACGGATGATTGTACAAAGTTTGGTTACGTTTACCTGATGAGACGTAAGTCTGACTCTTTTGACAAGTTCAAAGAGTTTAAGGCTGAAGTAAAGCATCGGACAGGTAAATTGATCAAGACCTTATGATCGGATCGTGGTGGAGAGTACCTCTTTGGTGAATTCAAGGATTACATGGTACATCATGAGATAGTATCCCAACTTTCTGCGCCGGGGACACCCCAGTAGAACAGAGTAGCTGAGAGAAGGAACAGCACATTACTGGAAATAGTCCGAAGCATGATGTCTCATGCGACTCTTCCAATATCTTTTTGACAATATGTCCTGGAAATAGCGGCATATATTCTGAACTTAGCGCCTTCCAAATTAATACCTAGGACTCCCTATGAGATGTGGACTGGACGTAAGCCAAGTCTGAATCATCTCGGGATATAGGGTTATCCAGCTTATGTACTGGTCAAGGGAGACAAGTTGGAACCAAGATCAGAATTATGTTATTTTGTTGGGTATCCAAAAAGGACAAAGGGTGGTTACTTTTATCATCCTAAGGAGCAGAAGGTACTGGTTACTACTAATGCTAGATACTTAAAGGATGATCAAAGTACTTCTACGAAAGGTTCAACTAAGTTGGATCTGAAGGAGAAGTTATCTTCGGAAGCACATTCTTCTGACCTGATTGTGGAATAAGAAGAGGCATAGCCTGTACAAATGGAGCCTCGTCGTAGTGGGAGAGTGTCTAGGGTTCCAGAAAGGTGGACTGGAGAAGCTTTTGAGCTGATCTTTGACCATCAGGAACAAGACCCCACTAGATACCAGGAGGCTATTGCTGATACCGATGCAAATCTGTGGCATGAAGTAATGAAAGTCGAGATTGAGTCTATATATCTCAATCAGGTTTGGGATTTTATAGCTTCACCTGAAGGGATAAAACCCATAGGGTGTAAGTGGGTATACAAGAGAAAGAGAGGAGTAGATGGGAAGGTAGAAACCTTTAAAGTTAAACTTGTGGCAAAGGGGTATACTCAGAAAGAGGGAATCGACTATGAAAAAACATTTTCCCTCATTATAACTACAAGATATGGCAAATGGATGTCAAGACAGCATTTCTAAATGGCCATCTTTGTTGGATTGTATGCCCTCTTAGATTAGGTTTTTGATGTAAAATCGAATATTTTAATAAAAGAATTTATTTTCAGAAATTGTTTGTGAATTTACTTTTTGTTTGTGCACAATTTTCGTTTGGAACAGACCCATTGTGTTTAAATAAGTGGTACATGTGAATGGTGGTCTTTCACAGTAAGGTATGGATCACGGGTTATTTAACACATAAACTTTTGTTCTTAACCTATTGATGAGACTGGGAATCTCATCATATTTTGGTTATTATGTTATGAATTCCAAATGGGGAATGGCTTACCTTTAGCCAGTAAGTAGTCCACTCACTTCATGACATAAGCGTATTTCGAATACATAGGACAGGACCTGTAGTAGTGGTTTCTAAAAGTACTATATGATAGAAACCTAGACTACTACCGCTACAGCGTGGACTAGTACTCTACGACTTGAGTATGAGTTGCTGGTCTGGCGAAGCTGGTAGCATATACTTTGATTTGCTATAGTTGAGGTTCTATCGTAGGGCCAATATACTTACATGTTGGGTATGTGTGACTAGTTAGTTAAGACAGACTTATACAAGATAGTTTCTGCACTATATCGCCCCTTGTGGTTGTCCGAATGGTCTAAAATGTCCAGAACCCTAGGAAACATGACTTGGATGTTTGCTTTAGGGTAGCTCCCTTGGAAAGTGGAAACACTCCAAGAAGCCGTGGATCATTGGACTAGAAGCCTAAGGATGGTAGATGTCATTTAGAGGGGTGTTAGTACACTTCTTCCTTTCTAAATGTATGACGATGTGTAGAGGGGTATTTTAGTTATTTTACCTGTAGGTCGGAGACTTTGCTAATGCAGCATTGTCCTTGGGGTCAATATTTCCTTATGGTGATATTAGGAAATATTTAAAATGCAAAATACAACTATTTATATAGGGGGTATTTTGGTCATTTTAGCAGCCAAGGCGATGTGTCTTTTTTGTCCTCGGAATAGCCCGTAAGTCCTAACTAATTTTGGGTTGAGGAATTGGTCTCAGTTCAAGAGGATTTTATTTTATTTGATTTTATTCAGGATGTCTAATTTATTATTAGACTAGAATAAAATAAATAAATAAAATAAAATAGGAGTTGAGAGAAATTAATTATCTAGTTTAATTGTTTAACTAATTATTCAGGACCTAGGTCCAGTATGAGTAATTAGAAAATTAACATGGGCTTAAATTAGGGGAAATAATTAATATTTAATTATTTATTGGGTTATTTATATAGGCCCAAGAAATAAATAATTAAAGATTAATTATTTTTGGTTCATTTGGGCTTATTAATTATTTATTGGGTTATTTATATAAGCCCAGGAAATAAATAATTAATATTTATTATTTTGGGCCTTTTGGGTTCAAGAAAAATAATAAAATTTATTTTGACCCAATAGCTTAGACCTTAGGGTTTTTTCTAGATACAGTTAAGAAGAGTTTAGAGTTAAGCCAAACTTATTCTCAGGATAACATCCGGGTGTTTGAAATTTGATATCCTGGGGATATGTTTATCAAATAATGAGAGACCTTTTTTTTTTTTTTGCTAACCAATTAAACAAGTCTCTGGTAGAGGAAAATCCTAATTTTCCCTAGCCTAACTGAGCCTCTCGTGTAGCTCTCTCTGGTCTCTCACGCCTCCCTCTTCTGTGTCTTCTTCTTGTTTCTTTGTTAACTAATAGCAAGAGAACCAAGGATATTTGAGACCGTTTCTCTTCACCATCGTGTTCACCGGCTAGAGGTTGGGCAGAGGAATATTCCGAGAGCTGGAAAGCTTGGCGTTCATGCAAACAAGGCAAAGTAGAAGGCTAGTGGGTTTTCAACCGGAAGCTTCTTCAAGTGGGCAAAGCGAAGCGATTCCAGTTGTTCAAGCCACTTCTACTCAACCTAGAAGGCTTAAGGAGCGTAAAGGTATGATCTTCACGCTTCCGTGTGACCTCTAAGGCTTGCGAGTTTTTTTTCTCTATTTTTTTACCGTTATTGCATGCTCTCTCTGTTTTTCGTCCCCTCAATCTTAGTGAAGACATCTATATATCCCAATCGAAAGGCTTTATTGCTTTATTGCTAAAGGCCAAGAGTATATGGTTTGCAAGTTTAAGAAGTCCATTTATAGACTTAAGCAGGCATCAAGGGCATGGAACATTCGTTTTGGTGAGACTATAAAGTCTTATGGTTTTGTTCAAAACGAGGATGAACCATGCGTGTACAGGAAACTTGAAAGCATTAATGTAGTTTTTCTTGTCTTGTATGTGGATGACATTCTACTCATTAGAAATGATGTAGGGTCATTGTCATCTACAAAGGTTTGGCTATCTAGTCAATTCAGTATGAAGGACTTGGGAGAAGCCAGCTACATTCTCGGGATTAGACTTCTTAGAAATAGGAAGCAGAGAATGTTAGGATTATCCCAAGTAGCATACATTAACAAGATGCTGGCCAAGTATAGCATGGACTAATGCAAGAGAACTCTAATTCCTTGCAGACATGGGTTGTCATTTTCTTCAATGGACTGTCCTAAGTCTCAAAAAGAAAATGACAAAATGAGTAGGATTCCCTATACTTCGACTGTGGGAAGTCTCATGTACGCCATGTTATGTATTAGGCCAGATATCTGCTTTACCGTAGGCTTGGTTAGCAGATATCAGTCAAACCCTGGGGACGTTCATTGGCAAGCTGTAAAGTATATACTCAAGTACCTCAATGGGACAAGAGATTATATGCTGGTTTACAGGGCTGATGACTTGATTCCTACAGGATACACAAACTCAGACTTCTAGGTAGATAAGGATGAGAGAAAATCCACTAGTGGATATGTCTTCACCTTGTTTGAATGAGCTATTTTATGGAGGAATATCAAGCAATCTTGCATTGCTGACTCAACCATGGAAGTTGAGTATGTGGCAGCTTCGGAAGCATCCAAGGAAGCAGTCTGGCTCCGGAAGTTCCTTTCAGAACTTGGAGTCATGCCACACATGGACAGGTCAATTGTGATGTATTGCGACAATACTAGAGCAATATTACAATCAAAAGAACCTCAGAACCACAAGAAGGGGAAGCACATCGAGAGATAATACCACCTGATCCGGGATTTCATCCAGAGACGGGAAGTCGTGGTGGAACAGATTGCCTCCGAGAACAATCTAACTGATCCATTCACCAAGTCTTTGACTGAGAGAGTCTTCAAGAGACACTTAGATGCCATAGGGGTGGGCACCTATGGATTTACTTAGTCTTAGAGTGCAAGTGGGAGATTGTTAGGATGTATGCCGTCTTAGACTAGGTTTTTGATGTAAAAATTGAATGTTTTAATAAAAGAATTTATTTTCAGAAATTGTTTGTGAATTTACAATTTTATTTGTGCACAATTACGTTTGGAAAAGACCTATTGTATTTAAGTAAGTGGTCCATGTGAATGGAGGTCTTTCACAGTAAGGTATAGATCACGAGTTACTTAGCATATAAACTTTTGTTCTTAACCGATTGATGAGAATAAGAATCTCATCATATGTAGGTTATTATATTGTGAATTCTAAATAGGGAATGGCTTACCTTTAGCCAGTGAGTAGTCCACTCACTTCATAACATAAGCGTATTTCGAATACGTAGAACATGACCTGTAGTAATGGTTTCTAAAAGTACTATATGATAGAAACCTAGACTACTACCGCTACAGCGTGGACTAGTACTCTACAACTTGAGTATGAGTTGGTGGTCTGACGAAGCTGGAAGCATATACTTTGATATACTATAGTTGAGGTTCTATCGTAGGGCCAATATACTTGCATGTTGGGTATGTGTGACTAGTTAGTTAAGACAGACTTGTACAAGATAGTTTTTATACTATATCGCCCCTTGTGGTTATCTGAAAGATCTAATATTCAAGGTCCTGGAAAACATGACTTGGATGTTTGCTTTAAGATAGCTCCCTTGGAAAGCGGAAACAATCCAGGAAGTCGTGGATCATTAGACTAGAGGCCTAAGGATGGTAGATGTTATTTAGAGAGGTGTTAGTACACTTTTTCCTCTCTGAATATACGGCGATGTATAGAGGGGTATTTTAGTCATTACACTTATAGGTTAGAGACTTTGCTAACTCAGCACTATCCTTGGGGTCAATATTTCCTTATGGTGATATTAGGAAATATTTAAAATGCAAAATACAGCTATTTATATGGCAAGAGTATTTTGGTCATTTTAGTAGCTAAGGTGGTATGTCTTTTGGTCCCCAATATAGACCGTGAGTCCTAATTAAATACGTGTTAAGGAATTAAATTAAATTAAATTAAATTTATTTTATTTAAATAGCCTGATTTAATTATTGGGTTAGAATAAAATAAAGATCCATGGAGACAGGATTGATTAAATTAGTTTAGTTGGTTAATTAATTATTCAGGGTTTTGGCCCAATTTAAATAATTAAAGATTGACCTGGGACTAAACTAATATAGGCTTATTTATTGAACTAGTTTATTTGGGCTGAAAAATTAATTATTAATTGGGCCATTTATGTGGTTTTAATTAGAATAATTAATTAAGTCCAAAAGGTTAAATTAAGAGTCCAATGGCCCAGTCTAGTTTAACCTAGGGTTTTATTTAAGTTAAATAGGAGGATTGGAAATATCGTTGTTGACATAACACACATACTCTGAGACGGCTTCTTCTCTCTCTCTCTCTCTCTATCTCTCTCTCTCTTCAGAAAAATTCCCTAACCTATTACTTGTTCACCAAACGATAGTTAGGCAGGTCATATACTAGAAAATCGAGAGTTCGACATTCACATACATGCAAAGGCAGAGTAGGAGGTTTGCAGGAATCGCACCAGAGGCTTCCACCAGCACACCTACCCCGATTGCGCACGTTTTGTTCCAGCCACTTTTAAAAACCAGAAGGAGAGGTAAAAATTTTAAAACCTCGGGATTAGGATAGGGCGCAATCAGCGCCGGCCCTATCCTAGAATCCCTATTCTTGTATTTTTCCAATTTTTTTATATTCGCTTCCGCTGCGTGCTCCGTGTTTTACGCTTTCTACGCCTTCAGTATTTTCAATTATCCTTCACATCATAATAGCTCCTAGATGACCTAAACAGTCATGCCAAATGATAAATGTAGCAGAGTCAATAAACTTTTGATTTACTAAATGATGCACTTCAATTGATTGGATTTTTGTGTTATATAGGCCAGATGAAAGAGATGGTAGCTTTTCTAATAAAGACTTCTTACCCAATATTATTTGAGTAATACAGAGATACTCAAAACTATTTTCTTCCATTGTTTCAATATGATATCCATTTCGGCGAATATCTTTAAAACTTAATAAATTTCTTCGAGATTTTGAAGAAAATAACGCTTTAGGAATAACAACATTTATTCCTCCGGGTAATACAATATTAGTTTTTTCAGAGCCTTTAATCAACTTTACACTACCACCTATAATATTAACATTTGTTTCTCCCATCTGCAGGTAAGAGAAATATTTTCTATCTTTCAATATGATGTGTGTTGTACCACTATCAATTAGGCATATATCTTCAATACCACTGTGTATCCAGTAAGCGGAATAATAGTCATTTGGGCATAATAAAATATTTATAAATTTAAATACTCAAATAATAAAAACTTTAAACTCTAATTACTATTACAATGCCAAAAATATAAAACATAAAATAAACATATTAAAAGTAAACTTCTAATTCTTCTAGACATTTCTATCACCAATCAAATACTCAATTCTTCCTTCAGGATGCTCAAAGAAATCAACCACGTCCAAACGAGTTATATCAACATCAACATCATCAAGGTTGGTATCATCATCATCATGAAGAGAATGTTGTAGAGTAAAATTTGCTTCAGCATTTTTGCCTTTCTTCTCAATAGATGCTTGATACAAATCAAGAAAGTGTTTTGCAGTACGACAGGTACGAGACCAATGACCTTTCATGCCACAGCGATAACATTTATCTTCATAACTTTTAGGAACAACATCATTTCATTTTCCTTTCTCGTTATTTTTTGGCCACTTCTGGTGGTTATCATTATTTCTCGTAACTTTGTTTTGACTATTGCGATCATAATGAATATTTTTATCACGACCATATATACGTCTACGGCCACGGCCATATCCACGACCACGACCTCTTCCAGGGCCAAAATTACGGATTCTAACATTATTCACTTCTGGGAATGGAGTAGAACTTGTTGGTCGAGCTTCATGATTTTTCATTAATAATTCATTATTTTGCTCAGTTACGAGAAGACAAGATATCAATTCTGCATACTTCTTAAATTCCTTTCCTCATTAATAATATTTTCTCCATACAGTTTTAGCTGCGAGCTAATTTTAAAAATAGTAGAATTATACTCACTAACGGATTTAAAATCTTGTAATCGCAAGTACATCCAATCATACCGTGCCTTTGGAAAGACGACTATCTTCTGGTGATCAAGCCTTTCTTTCAACTTAGTCCACAAAATAAGTGATTTTTCACGGTAAGGTATTCAACCTTTAAGTCATCATGAAGATGATGGCGGAGAAAAATCATAACTTTAGCATCATTTTGTGATGATTATGGATTTCCTTCTACAATGGTATCTCTTAGACCCATTGCAGCTAAATGCATTTCAGTATCTAGTGCCCAAGATAAATAGTTTTTCCCAATAATATCAAGAGCTGCAAACTCAAGTTTGGTGAGATTTGCCATGTGAATACAAAATCAAATAGAAAAAGTACATATCTTTCTGTTTTGTTCTAGAAAACTTAAAAAAAAATCAGACTTCTTGATTGCATGGATCGAGAGAGAATTTCGATGGTGTTGACTTGGTTGTCACCTTCAATAGAATAATTTTAATAGTATCACCGTGATTATAACCTTTAGTAAAACAACTTCGGTAGAGCTCATGCTGATAACGTGTTGTGAATTTGATTCAAAATAGAATCAGTAAATATAAAACTGTAAAGTAAATATACTAGAAGAGGAGAGAAAAGATAGAATCACTTAGATACGATTTCATTAATTGTTCGTTTGTTTACATATGACCCATATTTATAGAGGTTTCGATACATCATCTGAAAGGATAAGAAATGAATTTAATAAATGTTATCTTATCTCATCCATTAATAACCTTAGAAAAACGAATAGTCACATTATCTTCAAGATAAATGGATAGAATGAAGAAAATGAACAACCACTTAATATTTTCATAATATAATCTAAATTGTAATAAAATATAGTGTAAAAATAAATTATAGTTAATTCAAACTTCAGATTTCAAATTTTAGATTCAGTCTTTATACTTCAGTTTTTAAAATTCAATACTTAAATATTTAAACTTTAATATTCAAATTTTAGTTTTTATCAAACGAGTCATTAGTGATTAAACATGCCCTTATTCTCACTAATTGGAGATGTTAGCTTGTGGCCCATTATTAATGGAGCTTGTATCCCAAAAACAGAAGAAGTTAGTTATGAAACCTTAGAGAAAAATATTTTATTTTACGAAAATTCCCAACATCCAAAAATTAAGATGTGATATATTCAATTTCAAACAGAAGGAGTAATATTTTTCAACATAAAAGACACACCCACGCCACGGTGGTGGGGAAAAAACTATAGAGAGGGAGGATTTACATTTTTACCGTCCAATCTTAATTATTTATCACATTCTTTGACCATTAATTATACTTTCTCTATTTTAAAATATGTATTCATAAAACTTTTTTATTTTGTTTTAAAATATTTATTTATGTACATATTTTTAGAATTAATTATTAGTTTCTTCTTATTTTATCCTTATTTATTCTAAATCAACTACGCACCCAACTTTCTAAAATTCTTTTTTCTTATTACTTCTTGGGAATTTTCACTAACCAATAGCTATCATATTTTTAATATAGGTAGAATAAGAATTTTATCTAAATTGTAGTATTATTTTCAACACTCTTAATTTGTGTATAAATGATTTTATGAATAAATATTTTAAAATAGAATGAGTAATTATTTATAGATCCTTACCATGGCATTTTTGCACTTTAAATAATTAAAATCTTAAAGAATTAGGCATTTTGCAGGATGGATGATTCATTAACTGAAACATAGTATATTGGTGAAGGTACCTTCGGACCTTTTCGGAGTTGTCCACACACAATGATTATCGTCAATGTCATTAATATTGTTGACGAATGTAGCTAGATGGGGTTGTCTCGCATTAAATACCCGTGAAAAGTGCTTATTCTTATATAATCTCTTGTTCTAAAAATTATATTAAAAAAATTTTTTTATTGTATTAAAATATTTATTAATATTATAATTTAAAAATAAATTTATAAGTTATATTCTTAATTTACTTTTCTTTCAATTAAGAATAAATTATCAATGAATGTATAGAGGAGAACAAATAAATATTTGTTTTTATTTAAGAATATAATAATTATTTTCTATTATAATTATATAAATTTTAATAATTTTTTAATTATCATATTATGTCTTAAATTGACATGTTTTTTAAGACAAAATAAGTATTTTTTTAAAGAAAAGAAGTTACACCTACATTTAAAACTTAGTTTTTATTTTTAATCATTTTCTAAATTCTTGAGGGGGCACGCTTATAGGTTATAACAAGTTTTAGCCTTTGCTTAGATTGAGAAGATCAAATAATTTTTTTTTTTACATTTTTCAAATTTCTTAAATTTTAGAAGACTTACATATTTGTTATAATATTATTTAGATTGCAAAAAATAAAAAATAAAAAATACTTGTGACTCAATTAGCAAATACAGAGTATGAGACTTTATTTTGCATGAGTTTGATGTGGCTGAAATTCAAGAATTCTAACATCTCCGTATGTATATCTAAAATCATATCCTCAATTATCTGATTCATTTGGTGTACCAACCGTGAAGGAAAAGAGTTTCAAGACAGTGAGGAAACGTTATAGCCTTTGGAGACTTGTGATCTAATCAAATCACAAGCATATATGGAAGGGTAAAGCAGAGGCAAAATACAGATATAGAGTGAGAAATATATAAAGCGAGATTTTGTGAAATTCAAAATGAATTTCTCTACAAAATTTTTATGAGTGATTTGAGTGAACGTCCGAAGTTCATGAAGAATTGTTGATAGGAAAGTTATTACAATCTTTCTATGTTGGTGTGATTCTGAGTGATGTTGCAATAGTGATCCAAGCATATTCTAATACTGAAACTCTATCTTATAGAAGTGGGTTTGAATAAAAAATATATCAAGAATTTTTTGTTCTTCATCGATAGACGAAGATATGTCAAATGGAGACATGCTGAGTTGCAGCAATGAAGATTGACAAGAGCTCAATTCATGGAGACATGCTGATTTTTTGTTTTCCGTAAGTTTGATCGAACGAATATTAGGTAGGTGTTCTATTAAAATCCATTAAAGATTACTGGAAGCTTGTGATAAGTTTAATCTTTATACTTTGATTAAAGTTATAGTAAAGCTTTTTACTAGTTAAGGATCTCTGCAGTGTTGGAGTCGAATTGCGTTAATAATTTCCAATGTCTATTAAACTTTTACTTTTTATTTGGTAAACTAATGCATTACAATAGGAAAGATTTAATAACATCACAAGAGAATGACAATTCTAACTTAATAGTAAGTATCATTTATTTTTACTAATAAAAATAATAGTGTCACTTCTCCTTCTCTCACCCCTCATATTTTCTCGTTATGAATCAAATTATTACTAACTGATATGTCTTAATATAATTAAAATATTAAAAAAAATTCAATTTGTATAAAAGTAGAAAGAGGTCATTCCCAACAAGTAATAGCTAGGGTGTGCTTCTTTGGATAACAACAGAGATAAACAAA
Source organism: Voacanga thouarsii (assembly GCA_026120185.1). Taxonomy (NCBI): domain Eukaryota; kingdom Viridiplantae; phylum Streptophyta; class Magnoliopsida; order Gentianales; family Apocynaceae; genus Voacanga; species Voacanga thouarsii. Next base: position 571,384 of record JANUWF010002328.1, read on the forward strand.
GGCAGAAACCCCTCAATTGCCTTCTCCGCCAATGTGGGCTTTGTTGCTTCTCGATATCTTTGGAAATGAAAAAGGAATGTAGATCCATTTCTTATGGTTTAAGATTGCACAGCTCTTTGCTGCGTTGCCATGCCTTACCAGAGAGGATTCCAAAAGCTAGGAAACCCGCGCCACCCCCCCCCGGCCACCCCCCAAAAAAAAAAAGAAAAGAAAAAGAAAGTCTTTAAGGGAAATTTTCATGTCCTATGTGGAGCTACTACTTTTCTAAAGTAGTAGCAAATAGCTTAGCCAATTAAGTGTTACCTAATGTCAATCGAAATAATATTATTTTTCTTTACTTTCCCCCGCAACAAAAAGGATTTTTAACAAGTGCTGACATATTTAGTCAAAATGCAATTTTTATTAGACAAAGATTTTAGATCAATTCACATATTCCCTCCACGAACCTCTAAGAGTTAGATATTTAACCACTTATTTATTAGTTCAACAATATCAAATGAACGTTTAAATTTGGAAAGTAATTCTAAATTCCAAAGGAAGAGAGGAGAAGAAATAAATTGCATTCATATTTTTATAATGCGTATTTCATAATATATATATATATATATATATATATATATATATATATATATTGTTTGTTTGTTTGTTTTAGTGGGTTTTTTTAAAAAATATTTTTTAAAGCAACAGGATCTAACTATTATTTAGATATTTCGGGTTTGTTACATAACTTTTTGGTGTTCCTCAAGCAAAAATAAGCTTAACCACCTAATATTCCCTATGTTAAATGTTCCAGCACTAAAAGAGCGAATAACCTCCAATTTTTCTTGTCATAAAACTACTCTTTAATTAGCTTTAAATTATTCACTTGATCATATGTTTTTCAGACTTTTCTTTATCTCATTTTATTTAAAATTATGTTCCCTGATCAACAAATATTTATATCTATCATGCAGTGAATTTTTAATTTGGAAAAGAATTTAAGTTAATTTATTTTTAATACTAAACGAGTATACCTACGCACCAACTCCACCCCCCCTCCCCGGGTGCCTTTTTCTGTTCAAGAACTAAAAGCACAAATTCATCCCTTCCAGGATTAGATAAATTAATTTTGAATCCAATTACAATGCATTATCCAAAATTAATATGTAGAGAGACTTCGTAAAGAAAGATAAGAGGCTCATCACTAGTGAGGTCTTAAGGAATTATATTTGTCTATAAATTTTATAGGGTTCAACTACTAAAAAGATCTATTATGGACTGAGTCTTTATTTATTATAAATTCAAAAATATTATATATTTTAAAAAATGTAATTTATTACGTGTATAATACAATTATTTAAAAACATAAGTTTTATAAAAACTCAGTCACTAATAAAATTTTGCTAAGCTATTTGCTTGATTAACATTAAAACAAACTATTTTCTTAATTAACCCTTAGGTACTACAAATAAATATTTATTATTTACTAAACATTTAAGTAAATAATAGAAAATTCAACATTGGAATAATGAGGTGATTATTTCCACTTCTTCAAACATTACATATGACAAATGCCTTCTTTCTTGTTAGGTTTTATCTTACATTCATAATTATATTATAACAAAGCAATTTAATTGAAAAATATTCCTAAGATATTTAGAATTAAAAAAGTTACTATTGTTCTATGTATAATAAAATTAGGAAGTTACTCCTACTACATTCCATATTGATTAGAAGTCTTATAACTGAATACCTACATTTAGGGAGAATCATAATCTTTTCAAGAGGTCTTGGTTTATTTTGGTATATCAATGTTACAGGTCGTATGGATAAGGATTAGGTGAGTATATGAGTGACGCAAGATAGAATTTGGAAAAATGCCAAAAATACTTTGTGTTGGAGGTTGTTAATAAAATGTTTCGTGATTTTCGCCATAAACGTAGGCTTGGTTGGATAAGCCAAACCACGTAAATCTTTTATACTTTATTTTATTCTTCATATTTGTTTTTCTATTCTTGTCAACTATCTCAATTTAGAACTTCTCAACAAATGTTATTAGAGTTTGGTTTCTAGGATTTTGGGATGGTGAAAATTGATTAGAATAATAGTTTAGGTGGTAAAAGATATAGAAATATGAATGTCTCTTGGGAAAAACTTGTTAGTCAATAGGTGTTTTATTGACAGAGTTATATCTAGAGATAGGTTGTTAGATACCGATAAAATTGCTCATGTAGTTGTACACCATACGTAAACTAGATAGGTTATAAATCAAAAGTATCTGATAATGAATTTGAGGTAGGTAGATCTAGGTTACACAATCAAATGAAAAAATAAACAGTTGCAAGTGTCATGAATGGCCATGTACTTATTAGAAACGGAAAGACGAAGGGTTAGCCATGGTGGTATGAATATACTAGCATATGTAAAGATATCCTCACAATCTTCGAACATATGGAAACTTCTTCTCGGATAAATTTTAGATTTCGGATGTTATCTCCAAAAGGAGTCATTCGAGGGGAACATACTTTGGATGGTATGACAAATATCTTAAAAATGCAATGAATCTAATTTCTTTGAGCCATTAGAATTCCAATGGTTGCAGTTTTTAATTGAGGTGGAGCTTTAAAATCACATATGGCTATAATATCCCAGTGTAAGGAGTGAAGTATGGGCAATAGTATTCATTTGTAAGTAAGGAAGTACCTCAACGACTTAGAGGGGGAGTGCACACATGACTTTCGGGGAGGTAGATGATATTGTAAGGAGAAATCATGTAAAGGCGAGAAAAGATCGAAACTTCTTCGAATGAATCAATAAATCATGTTGGACGTGGGGACAACTACATGTTTATTGACCAAGTAAAATCAAGAATAATTGGAATTATTAGGATCATGCTGATTTGAGTATGTAGTTGGACACTAATAAAATTTTGATAGCTATGAAGATTAATAGAGTTAAGAGGATTATAACTTTGATATTGGAACATGTCTTGAAGGTTGGCGAAGACGGAATACAAGTCAAGGTAGAGATTGTTGAGTTTTGTCTTGCATTTTTAATAACAAAGTGGTTTGATTGAAAATATATTCTTAATACATTTAAACTTAGGAAGTTACAATTGTTATATATATATATATATATATATATATATATATATATATATTAGAATTAGAAAATTACTCTTACTACATTTCATTAATACATCTCGTATTGATTAGGAGTTCTAGCTCTAGTTTCGGATGAGCTTCTCCTAATTATGTCTGGTAATAGAATAGGATGGTTTGCTCTGACCAAGACTCCACTTTTTGCTCCGTCCGTAGAGCGTATGAATTTCCTTGAATGTAGATAGACCAAAAGAGGGAATGAAGGGATAGGAATAGGAATTATAGTACCACTGGAAGAAGGGGCACCTGTGGGAACAACTCTACTGACGAACCATTTCAATAGGACGGGTGCTGCCGTGCCACAAGGCATAATCATAACTTGGTACCTATATATAAATGAAGTCATAAACTTTTCAGAGTCTTAATTTGTTCTGATGTACCTAATATTATGGGGCATATGGATGTAGGTTAGGTGAGTATATGAATGGTACGATACAATGTTTGAAAAAATATAAAAAATATATTGTGTAAATCTCTTGGTGATTGTTAATAAAATATTTCATGATCTTTACTGTAAATATAAGTTTGATTAAATAAGTCGAACAGTGTAAATCTTTAATATTTTATTTTATTCTTTATATTCATTTTTTATTATTATTATTATCAACTATTTCGGTTTAGATTTTCCCAATATTTTTTAACCTAAATCTCTAAAATCCAAAAGGTAGTAATTTTAAATTTTGTTTGGATTCTCTTTAAGGTTACATTAAAAAAAATTATATTATACACGTAGGCGGAATAAATCAAATTTGTCAAACCAAGAATTTTTGTTTCACTCAAGCTTAACTTAACAGTCGAGCTAAAGGCAAGCCTCCCTTCAAAGTTCACCGAAACTTCCCTTTTTTGCAATATATGTGCGTATGGGTCAACTGCTCATATACCATGTGAGCAGATGCCATGTGTATGCGGCCTGCCTGGATTATTAAAGGAAAAGAAAAAAATACCTAATTGTGGGCATAATCCCCTAAATATTAAATAAGTAAACAATTGAGGCAAGACAATTAGACCATGTCAGTGGCTGATTAAAAAAAGAGAAAAAATATGTATAATAGGACAAAATATGCAATTTTATGCAGTCTGAAAAAATAAATAAATATTTAATGAGACGTTTGAAAGTGTGAAAATGTGATTTTACTAGGGGTCTAACAAATAACAAATTAAGCCTTAATCCCAAATAACTTGAAGTCGATTACATGAATTAACATTAGGGCAACATGTGGTCATTTGAAATTCCGTATAATGACACAATTTGTAAAATGTGTTTTGCAAATCAAAATCAATTTTGTTGAGAAAAAAAATAAAAAAATAAAAAATGATTGATTATTGTGTTAAGATAAGAATTTTGAATAAAAATAGAATTCAAAGATATATGGAATTCGCCTTCGGGAGAGAGATCTACGCTAGTTTGAGTATGGTAGACATTCCACACTCGTCAACCTACCTCTCTTTGTTCAAAATCAATTTTATTTAGCCACATGGATAATGTTGACTCATTCAACCAATGTCGTTTCGTTGCTGGTTCACCATTCTTCTTTCCTCTTTTTCTTTTTACGTTATGTTTGATTCGCAAAAGAAAAAAAAAAAGGGACAGGAAGGAAAAATTTACTTCCATTAAAGGAAGAATTATAGTTTACTTTTATTTTTATTTGATTAGAGTAGAAAAAAATAATAAAATAAATATTATCTTAATTTTCATATTAATTTATTTATATTTGAATAAATTATTTTTTAATAAAAAAGATTTTTTTATTTTCTTAATTTATTTCTCCATCCTTTCTTTCTAATTAAATTAAATAGATAATCTTTCTTTTTATTCTAATCAAATATACTGAAAAAGTTATTTTACTTTTTTAAAATTTATTATTTAAATAACTATTATTATTTTACGTATATTGATTCACCTCATTATAAAATATATCAACACAAAGGAAAAAGGAGCAAACATTCTTGAAAGGCACATTAAATTCAAGATTCTTCATATTTAAAACTCAACAACTTTAGGCTTTTAAATTGGAGACTATTTAAATCTATCTTGAGCACCTAATTCTTTATCAAAATTTAATAATTTTACATTTAGAAAAATATCAATCAAGAAAATCAAGCTATAATATAAGTTGTGCATATGACGAATAATTCAATGACTTAATCATGAACTTTAGTTTGTTTTTGATGAATTTGAAAAATGTAGTTAATTAACTATTTTTTTAGCCAATAGTAGTTTCAAAATATTTTTAAACTTTTGTGTTCTATAATTATTTTATTTTGATATACTTAATTCCATTTACCACTCATGTGGCAAAGCTTACCATGCTTACATAGGTAGTACGTGATTAAAAAAAAAATATTTATTTTGCTATTTGATTGGTGAGTGAAATTAAAAATAATAAAATAAAATAATTAAAAAAGTTTTAAAAAAATATTTGAGACTATTCTAGACAAAACAAATAGTCAAGGACAATTTACAAATTATTCCTTTTTTTCTCCTTTCCGGGTCTGAGCAATTTTGCCAGGGTCAAACGTCAATAGCACGAAGGATAAAAGAGTCATTTCAGTCGAGTGGGGCTTCGCATGCAATACATTCCATGTGAGCGTGATTGCGTGAACTTTCTAAAAGGGCACGCGAGTATTGGGCTTTCCAATTTCCCAGGCGTCAACAGCCAATGGCATTAGGCCGCGAATTTTCTATTCTTCTCTCTGCCTCTCTCTCTCTCTCTCCCTGGTTCTATCCATCTTTTGAATTTCCATAACAGAATTTCTCTTTTGGGATTTGCCTTTTCTATTTCAAATTCATTTTTATCTTCTTCTTTTGACCTTTAATGTTTAAATTTTTGCCATTTGGTTTCTTCTCATTTATAGTAAAAGAATGTAATGTTCAATTCAGCTTGTCTATGGGGAGGGAGAAAGCCAATAAAGCAACAATAGAATGTTGGAATATTTCAAAAGTAAAATTAAATTTTCTATGATCTTATTCTTCAAAATTTTTTTTTGATATTTTGTTATTAAAATATCTCAGAGTCAATATCGTGATCCCTTACTTCTGACATTTTTGTTCAAATTGTTGGCTATATAAGAGTGCAGGTGAGTCTTCTTGAGGAGGTACATATGTAGAATACTAATCATTTCAATTATTCTATGAAGTTAATTTTAGTTATATTTCCTTGCACAACACATTACTATAAGTGGGGAAAATTCACTTTAAGGAAAAAGTTCTAAGAACTCGATTGAGGTATATTTTCAAACTCTGTATGTAAATCTTAAACATATCAATATAGTCGAGAGTTATAGTCAATTATTCCAATAAAGTCGACTTTGCATCAACAAATCTCGAATATTGAATGTTTTATTTTTGGTAAATGAAAACTTTGTCAAGATAAAATAATGCTCTACAATTATTTTATTCCATTTATGTGATAAAAGATATAGAAAGAAAGTTTAAAATATGTTATTTTTTTTAAAAAAGTAAAAATTATACAAGATATATAAAGTTATTTTATAAGTTAATTTAAAATAAAAAATATATGTGTTGACAGTTGGTTCAAAAATGAAAATAATGAATTTAAAAATGTATTTAAATATTTAAAAAGAATTAAAGGACAGGGATATGAATTGAATTAACCTAATTTAAGATTGAAATGCTTGGGCTAACAACTTGTTTTGATATATAAAATAGCTTATTTGAAATCAGATTTCAACATTTTAAATGTAAATAGAATCGAAAACTTATCATTTAATACATAGCACTTCTAATTCATTGAACTACCATTTTCTCATGATTAGAATTCTTTCATAGAATTTGATAAAAGTAAAATTTGTCTTCAACACAAACTAAACCCAGTAGGTATGGTGTGAATTTACTTTGGTAATACATTTATTTATAGAAATAAATATATTAATCTCCTAGTGTAAGAAATGTATGTTGTCAAAGAATTTGTATCATCTAAAGTGCAAAAGATGCTAAACGAAAATATTTTATCCACTAGAATTTTGTATATTTTATATTTACTTCTGCTTTCAAAAGACTTTTATTAAAATAATAAAAAATAGATTTATTTATTATAAAAGTCTAATATTAGATGAATGATATCGTCAAAATAACTAATTCAAATAACCTAAATTTTAAGTATTAATGACTATACTCTTAATAGTTAATACAAAAATATATAAAAATTAAACACTCACTGAATTATATATTTTACAAATAAAAATATCACATTTAATATTATAACTACTCATTGTCTTGAAAATTCTAAGTGCATGAACTTATCCAACTACCTTGAATGAATAAATTTATATATATATATATATATATATATATATATATATATAATAAGAGTTACGGAAATCTCATGTTAACGTTCTTGTTAATATTAATAATGCATCATAGAAAATTATGCTTCCCATCTAATTGTTATAGAATGAAATAAGAGGTCTAACCAAAAAAAAAAAAAAACCCTGTAAACAAAAATCAACAATGGCACTATATATGTATAATATTCTAGAATTTCAAATCTTCCAATATGGATGAATGATCCTTTCCACCCAAGGGCCAAGGCCACACCACGCCACCTGCCTAATCCAAATTGGACAACCCCGCCTGACAACATTGTTACGCCCTCCAACTTCCCATCTCACGCGCTTGAAAACTGTGTTTCACACACTTCTTCCTTTCCATGCATTAATTACTCCTCTTTAATCATGTAATGGTTGTAGGGTTGCATAGGCCCAAACCCAACAACTCTTTTAGCTAAGAACCCTAAAAGATCATTGTCTTTGATCACTTGATACCGTTTTGTTGCATTGGTGATTTCATTCGGCTTAATAGTGCATGTGAAAAGTATTAAATATAAAATGGTTGACCGATAAATCTCTAAATAATTATTTTCTTAATATATTAAAATTTTAATATCTATAACCAAGAAATGTTATTATTCACGTAAATATTTTTATTATATTTTATTAGTTATATAATTTGATATATATCAAGAATCCATGTTTAATCATTTTCTTTTTGCGACAGCTATAGATGAGTTTACTTGTGATATACGAAAGGTTGTACCATGATGTATGTTATTTATTGATGATATTATACTGATGGATAATATTAGAATCGATGTAAACGATAAATTAGAGTTGTAGTCATAGATGTTAGAATCTAAGAGTTTTAGAATCGATAGGAATAATACAGAGTATATAGAATGCAAGGTCAGCACTAGTGTAAATATAACTCAGAATGTAATTTTGGATGACAGAAATATACCAGTAGACGATTACTTTCGATATCTAAGATTTATTATTTAGAAAGATAGAGATCTCGATGACAACGTTACACACCGAGTTAAGATATGTTGATTGAAATAGGGGAATACGACTAGTATTTGGTGTGATTGTAATATATTTTTGAATCTAAAGGAAAAATTCTATAGAATAACCGTAAAATCTACTTTGCTCTATGGTACAGAATATAGAGCAATTAGAAGATGTCATATTTACAAAATGAAGATAGTTGAGATGCGTATGTTGCGATGGATGTATAGACATACTAAAAATGATAGAGTAAGAAACAAGATCATTCGATAAAAAATAAGAGTGACATCTATTAAGGATAAGATGAGAGAAAATAACTTGTGTTGTTTAGACATATACAAAGAAGATCGAAAGATAGTCTTGTTAGGAGGATTGAAGGATGGAAGTGAAATAGGGTGGTCTAAGGTAGATGTATATCTAAAACGATATGGATGGAGGTGATTAAAAGATATATATATTTGTTAGATTTAGATGAAAGTATGACGATAAATAGAGAGACGTAGGGGAAAAAATTTATATGAATGATCACATGTAAACTGATATTAGTTTATGTAATTGACGCTAAATTTCTTGGGATTGCAACTTAATTTTTGTTATTTGTTATTTGTTATTGTTGTTGATATATGCATGAAACACAAAACCCAAGTGATTTTCTGGTAGCAATTTGCATTTAATCATTCTATTATTTTTTCAAAAAAATATTATAGTATAAAGGTCTAACATTAATGCAATTAGTCATTTGCTCCAAAAAAAAAAAAAGATAAAAGAAGAATAATACGTAGTATTAATTAAAGAGAAAGAGCATGTTGAAATAATGTAAAAATCGCCGGCTGACTGTTGTTTGTCTTTGGACCTGAACGACGCCACCAGCCAGATAATTTTCTACTCTTCCTCCAAAAATTTCACAATCCCCCCAATTGCCCTCTCCCTCTTTCTCTCTCTGTGCCTCTCCATTAGAGGAAAGAAAAAACACGCACAACACACACCGGCGACCAGTCATCTCTCAGCAAACAAACCAAATTATACATACGCACTCTATATCTATCTATCCTCAATCTCTATCTCTCTCTCTCCCCTTTCTCTTTCTATGTCTATATATAAATTCCATTGGTATTGCTATTGCTTCTACTTCTTCGTTACGCCCTAGATCTCATACTCGTATGTAGAGATCTATCGTCCAACTTCAGCTCTCTCTCGATCAGGTACTGTTTTTGAATTATTCTGCAGTAATTAATTTGTTTCTTTGTGTGTGTGCGCGCGCGCACGTAAACGAGGTTTCATTAATGTGAATTTAACGAGGAAGAGAATGAAATTCTACCTTTTCGTTGAATTTGGATTTATTGTGGGATCATTACTCTTTGTGTGTGTTGCCTCTTCGTAACCTATGGTTGCATATTACTAATTCAAAGTGTGGTTTTCTGAATGCGTCTTTGGAATTTTGGATTTGGTAGATTTGATTCTGAACGCCGGGTTTGACTTTCTATTTGAACTGGCGTTTTAATTGTAATTAGAGCTGTTCTTGAGATTATTGGGGGTTTTGTTCGTCGAGGCAGCTTTAGAATTTTGAATCTCAGAATGTTTGGTAGTGTACTTAGTTTGGGCTTGTTATGATCCCGCTTTTAACCATTTTCTACTTCCAAAATAGAAAGTTGTTCGCGTGGGATAGTGTTTTTCCTATTGTTCTTATCAGTTTTTCTTGGAATTCTTCTGCTTTTGGTTTTGATTGTACATGATTTGGAAATATAGGTTAACTGTTAGTGGAACTAGAATAGTCACAATGGAATGCTATGCAGTAGATGAAATAGTTGGAAGAAAAAATTAGTGTTTTTTGACATTTTTCAGTAATCGATGCCCACTTTTTAAAGGTTTAAGTGTCTCTATGTAGTTTGTTTTAATAGTAGATCTTTGAGTTTTACTTGTAAGTTAGTTGATCTTTGAGTTTCACATTTATATGGTGCCAGATTTGAGCTTAGTAACGGCCAGCCTGGCTTAGGCAACTTTTGAATGGAATGGCTAGAGTGGAACAATTTGAACCTTTAAAATTCAGGCAGAGCAGTATAACTAATTAAACCATTTTGATTACTCCTTATCCAGTTTAGCTCTGGAGTTTCAATCTCACAAATCTGAAGACACTTAATGTGTAATTACTAATAAATTATTACTCCATGCTGAGGCAATTATCTGGAGTCACTAAAGATGAACTGAATCCATTCACCATAAAAACTACATAAAATTTCTTGAAATGTGCATGCTTCTCATACTGTTGTTACTTTGCAGGTTCAGATTCCTCCTGAATCAATTATTGAAGGAGTTTTATAGGTTCTTACCTTGAGTACCTTGACAAATTCTTGGACTGAATTCTGAGTTAGGAAGAAGGATTAGTTTTTGAAGTAGACCTGTGATGCATTATTTCTAGAGTAGATGAAGTCAAATCAGGCGTGGCGTTTAGGCTTGAAGGACATGCAGATATTGCCTACGCCTCGCCACCGCAGCCATTTGAAGAAGCCAACATGGATTATAGTATTGGTTTCTTTGGTTAGCATGTTTTTGATATGTGCTTATGTGTATCCACCACACAATTCTGCAGCATGCTATGTATTTTCATCTCACGGTTGCAAAGGGATTTCAAACTGGCTTCCACCCACGCCTGCCAGAGAATTGACAGATGAAGAGGTTGCTTCCCATGTTGTAATTAAAGATATTCTTAGAACACCTCCAGTTATACCAGAGAATCCTAAAATTGCATTCTTATTCCTAACCCCTGGTGCATTACCTTTTGAAAGGCTATGGGATAGATTTTTTCAGGTATATGTCCCATCCCTATTTTATAATTTTTTTGGTTTGTTGAAGTTCATTTTCACTTTTTTTTGTTCATAATGATTTCTTGACGTCTTGAATTTTATGAACAGATGTCGGGCTTTTAGAAGCTGTGCCAAAAACTTATAATCTGTATTTTTTGTCTATATGTTTTGCTGATTGAGTTAAACTAGTTTCCTTTTCAATAGAAACTATGCATTTTGCATTTTTCTTGTCTATCTTTATCACTACTGTGGAAAAGTTTGAAGTACTGGAGTTGGAGTTATATTTTATTGATATATGCTTCCACTTTAAGGAGTATAGCTTAAGTGCAGAACATTGAAAGAAGTAGTTGAAATGGTTGAAATTAACAGGATATCTGTCAGCACCAGCCAAAGAAAAAGATTCGCACCTACTGTAATATGTCTGTTTCTAGTGATCCTCTTTCACACTTGTTCTTTTTGTGCTTTCATGTTTAGAAACAAATAAGTGTTATGCTAAAAATATGTTGTTTAGATTCTTGAACATTTTCATTCCTTCCCCAGTGGAAATACTCTCCAATGAGGAACGCTAGTGGGGCAGCTCAAATATCCTGATGTTTCTTTGTCATGAAGGATATGGAATGTATTGTTCGTCTCAAATGTCTTTAGATGGATTTTAAACATGATTATAGTTAACAAAATTGGTTGATCCTCCATTATGATAGCTCATTGATCACATTCCCAGTGCTGTGAGCTTTACTGTGAGGAGTTGAAAGATGCAAGGATGTTGAAGAATGAGGCATCTTTTGGTGCTCAAATGCAAAAACTATGATGACACGTTCAACAATAGAAAAGAAACCCCAAAAAATATTTTGAGTCTTTACAAGTCTAGAATAAAAAGGAATTTAGCAGAACTTATTTCTTAATTATGCAAGCTACAGACCTTTGAACCTAGAATTTTGCTTGTCATTTCCTCTTAATAGACAAATTGAACTTTCTTTGAGATCTGAAGTTGTTTTTCATAATTAGACTTCTGTACTTTTTTACTTTCTCTGCTTTAATTTTGATTTAATATCTTCCCTCGTTTTACCAGGGCCATGAAGGTAGATTCTCTGTTTATGTGCATGCGTCAAAAGACAAGCCAGTGCATTTTAGCCGTTACTTCCTTTATCGTGAAATCCGTAGTGAGAAGGTTTGGTATCCCATTACATTAGTGTTTGATTTCTTGGGATAAAATACTATGCTAATATATGTTTTGTAACACCAATTTATCAGTGATGCGATTTCCGTGTAATGTGCCTCTTCTTTTGAGCTAGTAGTTTAAATTTGATGTTTCATCGCAATCTTTTGTGCCAGATTCATCAATTATTTAATGACTATTGTTGCCTACTTCCCCTGTCGCATTTATAAAATTATTGGGAAGAGGGTGAGTAGCAGTCATGTGTCAGTCCATTAGTCTGGCTGCAAGCAAACAAGAGAGCAGGGATGGCTCGATATGTGATGACAAGAATAGTCAAGGAGATTATTCTTCTTATATTAATGCTTTAACTATGAGGGACTACTTCTAGAGTTTAGGTTGTTTAAAGGGAATTTTTTTTGTTTTTTTAATTGATTAGTACAAATTCCTAAGTCTCTGTGGGCTGTTGTTTTCATTTTGAATGGCAAGAGCAAGGGGGAACCAGGTAAACAGAGGAAGGCTTAAGAAGATGAAAAGATTATTTTATACTCATGGATGTAAGTAAAATTGCATTTTGAATTGCTTCAATAGTAAAATGATTGGCTGAGGAAGAATATTGCAGATTGATGGAGGATTCCAAGTCTGAGTGGGTTGTTCTTTTTATTTGAATGGCAAGGGGAAGGGGAAAAATGTAAACAACAGAAGGTTTAAGAAGATGAAAGATCAGGAAAACTTGAACTCATGCATTCTTAATAAGTGTATACAACAACAACAAAAAACTAAGCCTTAGTTCCAAGAAACTTGAGGTCGGTTACATGAACCAATACAAGACTACGTATGGTCATCTACATGAAACCTCTCCCTCCATGCGTTTCTATCCACTATCATATTCTCATCCACATCTAACACAGAAATATCTCTTCTAATCACATCCGTCTATATCTTCTTAATAAGTGTATATTTTAATTGCTTCGATAGTAAAATGTTCTGCTGGGGAAGTTTGTTATATAGTGATGAGGACATGTCAGGAAAAGGTTCCCAACATGGTGTGGCTCAATATTTAGAGTGAATTGCAAACTTGTGCATGTACAGTGTACTAGGGTGAAACCTGCCATCGTGGATCCCTGGATTACCAGGTGTTGGATCTGGTGGTTTGGTGTCTTGGTTCAGTAGCCTTGCTCAGCTATTTTGAGGATTCCACTCATCAAAAGAAAAAGGAAATTTTGATGAAATCTAATGAGTAACTGGAACAATAAAAAATGCAGCCTATGTAACAATGCCGATTTAAAAAGAATGTGTAATTTTGGTGCAGGCATAAGATGCCTAATATTCTCCGTCACAGTTACCAGTGAAGTTGTGCTGTCTATAAGATAGTGAATTTAAAATGGAAAAAATTGATATGTCAATGGCATAAAAATTACTGATGTTGGTTCATTAGAGAAAGGATAGTTTCCAAGAGAGAGATTGATTCTTTTGCTGTGCACTTTTCTGAAATGTAGAGTAAACATCTTATGGTAATTTGTTGCTGTAGTGGAATAATAAGGATTGCCACTTTATTCTTTTGTCATCAATGAATGAAGACTTATATTGGAGTTGGATTCCATACCAATCATTGCTGTTTTGACATCAGTTGTAGTAGCTAGCTAATTCTTTTGGTGGGTGGTTTATTTGCAGGTAGTGTGGGGGAAAATTTCAATGGTGGATGCAGAGAGACGTCTTCTGGCAAATGCACTTAAAGATCCTGACAACCAGCACTTTGTGCTACTATCAGACAGGTGGCTAGATGTTGAAGCAATCTTTTCCCTTTGCTTGCTGAATTTTGAGAAACAGCTGCTGATATTTGTTTTCTGCTAAAATTCCTACTGAATTGCAGTTGCATACCATTGCGTGATTTTGACTATGTGTACAACTATCTGATGTATACGAATGTCAGTTTTGTTGACTGGTAAGCCCTGTATTCATGTTTTCATTGTTAGGATGTTACTTTTGATCTCTGTAAGAAGTTCTCTGTATGTGATCTTCTTTACTTTGAGGTTATGAACTAGTTGGAAATTTAGGCTTATCCAATCTAGAGTGAATAATTTTTGGCATGTCTTTTTTTCTGTTTCAAAGATATGCACCTTTCTGATTTAATTTGTAAATCTCAGCTTTGAGGATCCTGGGCCGCATGGAAGTGGCAGGTATTCAGATCGTATGTTGCCTGAAGTTGAGAAGAAAGACTTCCGAAAGGGTGCACAGGTATACTTGAAATGAATACTGAAGAGGTTTTGAATTCAGTAAATAGAAATTGGTCTCTCTGTGGTGCATATAGGACTTCTAATCTAGAGCCATTGTCTCACACTTATTAACTAGTGCCCCCAAATCCCACATGTAAGGGATGCTCTTTTGGGAAATGAAGATTCTTCATCTCTTAAGCTATTCTGGGGTTGTGGTGGCATCATTTAGCTGATCAACTAAGCAGAAGACAATGAAAGAAAAGCCAAAAGAATATTGGTTTGGGATGTTCTGCGTTGTATGTATACATGTGCATTGGTTGGCAACTCCTTGTTACTGATCCTTGTTAGCCCTTAGTGTTGAATCTGATTGAGGAGTTCTCTTTTAATTCATATAAAGTTGGTTTGATCTGAGGGTTGGTGGTTTATGGTATTTTAAGGCCTTGGTTAGAAATACCAAACCGCAGCATGCTCATTTTGAAGCTGTTCAATTTTCTTCTTCTAATGAGCCTTTTTTTCCCCCTATATTTGCAGTGGTTCACAATGAAGAGACAGCATGCTATTATTACCATGGCAGACAATCTATACTATTCCAAGTTCCGGGATTATTGCAAGGTGCCTCTATTATAAAACATGAGTTGGACTATGAATTGTTTCCTGACTGATAATGTGGAATCCCTTAGTTTCTTCTTGATGCTTTCAGTCTTGAGTTTGTTTCAGAGTCTGTTGTTGGGCCCCCGGTCTTCCTTTGACTCTCTGATATGATTTTTTAGTTTTTTATAGCTTGCTTTTTTTCTCCTTGTGGTCACCTTTCTTGTTTTTTTATCTGTGTGCTTGGCTGCTTGTTTTCTCTTATATGCAAGCCATAATATTGTGCGAATCCCTTATTTATGTATTTATTGGGAAAACTAAACTACCTGTGCAATGTAGACTTGCTACTGGGAATTGGATATATTAAACGTGGTTCATATTGGCAAAACACTAGTTATTATTGACCTTCACCTGGATCTGTACCGTAGTTTGACATTACTACATTGGTCTCTTTACTCATGCAAGGGCAAAGCTTAGTTGTTGTTGTAGTAGTTGTATTATTATTATTATTTTTTTAATAAATACAGTTGTTGTAGTTATGGCAGATTTATGCAGTTGGTTTTTCCTTCACAAGTGATGTGACCTAAAGAATAATGTCTTATTAATACCCTATTTTCAGTCTAGAGGGAAATGATAATATAATTCTTTCATCACATGAATTGCAGTCTGGTATGGTGGATGTTGTCTTTGAACCTATTCTCATAGGCAATTACTCTTCTTTTGAAACTATACTGTTTATACGAAAAATGTTTGCTTTAATCTTTCTTCACAGTTTTTTTTAGTGATAGTTGGAATTGTTTATTTCTTTTCATTGTTTATATTATTTGGTACAAAATTTGAGAGACTGCAATCCCTACATGTAGTACCTTTGGTAAGATCTGCTAAGTCCTACAATGACTGCTTTCCTGGAAAAGATTGTCTAAGTGATAAACTATTTACATTATGACTTTGGTATTATCAACTGTAATTAAAATGAAGTTGGAAATTTTGAACTGCTCTTCCTGCTTTTTATAATGTTAACAAGCGTTGGAAAATTCCATTGACATATTTGAATTTTCTTAATTATCCTGCTTGAGATAACTTATGTTGATGCGGGTGATGACCAAAACTCCGCCAGTGTTCCAATAACACTGCCGGTCCCAAGCCCGGAGAAAGGAGGAGGGTTAGAGATTTTTACAGGGTCTATGCTTTTTGTTTGTTTCTTGATTGTCTATTATCTATCGGTGTTAGTTTCATAATTTCTTTCCTTCTTTAAGATTAGGGAAGAGAAGAAACTTCATGTTCCTTTCTATTTTGGGATAACTTTTGGTTGTCCTAATCTTGAATATAACTTGCCAGTGTGTTTTCAGTTTGCTGTTGTACTCAGCATTGCCTGAAGAGTTTGTGCTATTGAAGCTGTATTGAACAGGCTAGGGTGGTTTTTGAATTTATGGAATTGGTTGTCATTTTTCCTATCTTCCTGATACTCTGTTTTGAACTTTGTAATATGATCCAATTCTCTAGTTTGTCTTGGATGTGCCTTCAATGTTGCTTTTTGTTTGTTTTTATGTAGGAAATGCATATGCACGTAAAGTATACTTGCACTTGTTCATAAATGCATGATTGACGTGTAGGGTACATTGTTTCCTCCCATGTTGCTCACTTAAGACACCAATATAAATTTCACAGAACTGCTCCAAGTCAATTCATATCAGTGTAAAGTTAAAGTGAAATAGGTTAAATTTTCTCTGAATAGTTATTATTATTATTTTATTTTTTTTGTTGCTGGGGCCTGGGGGTGAAAGACCAGCAGAAAGTGCAAACTAATTCAAAATTTGTATGTTTAGTGACTTCGGTCATCTATTTCTTTTGGGATTTAGAGGAATATGATGGATAAGTTTATCAAAATCTTAATAATACAGAGGTCAAACACTTATTTATCTTCATACAGTGTTTTTACATTATTATTTTGCAGTGTTAACCATGTCAATGAATGCTTAAATGGTTAAGCATGGAATTTATATTTTTTATTTTTACTTAACCAATTTTCATGATTTAACAGCCAGGCATGGATGGAAAGAATTGTTATTCAGATGAACACTATTTACCTACATTTTTCCATGTAAGCATGTCTGCTATTTCCAGCCTATCCTGTTGTATTCATTATCTCTGTCAGAGTAAAAGGTTTATATTTTGCTTTCCTGTTTTGTAAAATCAGATGCTTGATCCAGTTGGCATTGCAAATTGGTCCGTGACACATGTCGATTGGTCTGAAGGGAAGTGGCATCCAAAATCATACAAGGCTCAGGATGTTACATACTGGCTCATGAAAAATATAACAGTATGGACCAAATAAACCTTTTCCCTTTTATCATTTGGATACTTGAACTTATTTAACTTAGTTCCCACTTCTTGTTTTATTGATGAATCTAGTTAGTGTGGTCTCTTCTGGAATATTCGTGCTAACAGTATTCAGTTAGCTGTTTGCCTAGGATAGATGTTACTTGTTTTTACAGAAAAATAAAAGAATGCTGAATTTTAGTACAAGTTAATATATTTGAAAATAATGACTACAAGGTATACATTTGCATCTATTTGACACGTTCTTTTGTTTCCTTGCAGTCTATTTCAGAAAGTGTGCATGTTACTAGTGACGTAAGGGTATGGATTTACTCCGCGAACTTGTATTCTATTATTTCTGGATTGCTAAGCTAAACTAGGATTTTTTGACTTCAATCCGTTTTCATCTCTGCAGAAGGAAATTCAGATCAGGCCATGCTTGTGGAATGGAAATGAAAGACCTTGCTACTTGTTTGCAAGGAAATTTTTACCAGAAACTCTAGATAACTTGCTGCGTCTGTTTCCAAACTATACATCAATTTGAGACAGTCGTTAACTCGATATTAATTCTTTGGTCGACTCAACTGTTGCACTCGACCCCTTTGTGTCCTCTCTCCTATAGCGTTCGGTGTTGTAAAGTGCGTCTCTTATATAAGGACCGAGTGCTCCTTGCGGCCGGGCTTCTTTTTGTGAGCAAGGGCAAGTTGCAGAGCAGTTAAATGTGAGATACTTGGATCAAGGAGTAGAAGGTTTAAATTGCTGCTGCTGGTGTTACACTTTCTTGGGGATGGGTAATGTCAAGCTTATTCTTTCGTCCATTTTTGGGCCTATTTGATATCACATTGTAGTATTGGGACAAAAAATTTTGTTGGGACTTTGTTGCAACAATGTATGTTTTTTGACCTTTTGTAGGAGTAGCAAAATGTGAAGTTGCAATTATGTCCCAGTGGCAACTCTTTCGTAAAATTTCCCTTGCTTTCTGTTTTCTTCGTTTTCATTTTTCCTTTTCGACAGAATTCTCACCTGTCTGGAATATGACGTGGCAAAGTTGGGTGGTGTAAGAGCATGTCGAAATTGTTAATTTTTTTTTCCTCCTAGAAGTTGTCAAATCAGGTTTCGGTTTCAAATGCAGTTTCTTTTCTTTTTTACTTTGTTCATCCTCGCTTGGTTGGCTTTCTTTGGGTAAACCATAGGTCAAAATCATCGGACAAACCTGCTTGCCACAAAAACCAAAAAAAAAAAAAAAAAAAAAAAAGGAAAAACGAAAGAAGGGACCGACTATATACATCAGTGTCGATTTTTGTCCTTGACGTCGGGGACGATGATATTTTCCTTCTTCCTAGACTCATTAACTAACATTTGAAAAAAATGCATGAATCTAACCGAAACTAGATTTAATCTAACTATAGATTAGCGAGGGAAAGTGCATGAACATAGCCTAAATTAGATTTAACCGAATATAGATTAGTTTGTCAAAAATAAAGAATTCGTTCTTAGTTAATTCATATTTAGATCTATCCACAATTCTCGATTAATTTACATATTGATTTGTCAATTCTTAACTCCTAATTGATATGGCTAGTCTCGACATTGACTCTAAACGCCAATCAGGATTGGTGGTTAAGATATCAAATATTAATTTTTAATTTTTTAAAAAAATGTTAAAAAGGATAAAAAATTTAATACATAAAATATATAATAATAAAGAATTTAATTTTAATTTTAATTTCATAAAATTAAACTATCTATATATCCGTTTAGTATACAAAGGAATCAAGCAAGTTGTCTTTTTTTTTTCTTACCTAACCCCTTAGTTACCGAAAGAGTAAAAGTCAATGTCGCTACTGGCTATATAAGTGGGTTCTTTTAGAGTCCAATTAGAGCATGGATTTTTTTTTTGCTTACGGCTAATACAGTTATCTATACATAATTGAACTTCTAAGGTTTCTGACACTATTATTGAGTGAGTTTTACTCAAATGTTACTTCAATTCTAAAAGTACAAGTTGTTTTACTACAACGGTTGAAATGGGAACACTGAAACTCCTTAGCCATCAACGCTAATGGGAACAATAAAACTCTTTAGCCATCAATGCTAGAATTGCAAATTTGTTCCCATTTTCTACCCACCAAGTCATGACATCAAATGATTCATCTCTATCATTCCACCCCAAAGATATAATTTAAGTTCCATTGTAGAACTTGGGGCCTTTCGGTTGTTTTGGTCGTTCTAATATAATAAGTATTTATTAATTCTAGAGGTATTGAACATCAGAATTTCAACATGCTCAAAAGTTTGAATAACTTGTAAAATATTCATAATATAATTTACAAATAATATTTTTTATATTAATAATTATATAAGAAATATAAAAAAGAAATGTACGATCTTGATTATATTAGGATCATCGTTGTCATTATTTTTTGGAGATAATCTTGCAAATCATCATTTTCATACATGGGTCAAGAACAATAATAAATACTTTAAATAATATTTTATCTATTTAAATCTCGTAACTTTAATATAAAGAGAAAAAGTATCAACATAATATTCATTAAAAGTATTATGAACATCAACACATTTTTAAAAAACCAAATGTGAAATTGGACGAAAGTAAAATTATTAAAGGTTTTTAAAATATTTAAAATACATTCACAAGTATTCTATTGTTGAGGAAATAAATGTATTCTAAAATTTTAATTTAAAAAAAGCACATATAAATTATTTATATGAAAAAGATTCATTTAACAAACATATATACTGAATTTCACCTATTTAGATCATCTCTTGAAAATTATTTGGACTTTATACCATTAGCTTGACAAAATTGTGTCTATTCTTTTTCTGCTTGACTTTCTACCTCATAAATAAGGAAAACCAAATTATATTGATTTAATAAAAAATCAAGACTTTTAAACCATCTTGCACATAAACTCAATATATATATATATATGACATATAAAAAAAATCTTTCTTCAAAGGGTGCTTCAATTAAATTTTAAAACTAATAATTAAAGTTATATTTTACTAGCATTATAAAAAAAATCAAAAATAATTTTATTCAACAAATTATATTCTTCTAAAATAACAATTAACAATTAACAACTATTTTCAATTGAATGTGGATCATTAAAATACCTATAAGCAAGTAATTTTTTTGAATATACTAATAATTATCTATCTAATGACATGTAACATCGATATAAGAATGAATTTATCAATGATCACTTTAAATATCATTACATAAAGAAATATTACTAGGCAATTTCATAAAAGTTTGAATTAATTATTTCTTTCAATCTTAATACAAATTTTAAGTGTACATGTGAGAGCAGTTTAAAATACACATTGGAAATTGAAGGCATAGGAAACAAGGCAGGCAGCTGAAGCGAAGAAAAAAAACTGGAAAAACAAAGAATAGGGGAACTCTAGGGTAGAGCCGGCGCCCGCTCCGGCAGCCCTAGTTGGCACCGGTTGTGCTCTGTACAGGTTCCGAGGTTTTAAAAAATTTTACCTCTTTTTCTCATTCTAATAATTGACTGGACCGGAATGTGTGCCGTTGGGGTAGGTACGCTGGTGGAAGCCTCTGGTGCGATTCCTGCAAGCCTCCTACTCCGTCTTTGCATGTAGGTGAACGCCAATCTCTCGATCTTCTAATATATGGCTTGCCTAAATCTGTTTGGTGAACAACTACAAACTAAGGAACCTTTTTCTTGAGAGAGAGAGACGTCTGGCTTTTCACAGAGAAGAAGCCGTCTCAGTGAATGTGTGTTCTGACAACCACGTTGTTTTCAATCCTCCTGTTTAACCTAAATAAAACCTTAGGTTAAATTGGATTGGGCCATTGGACTATTAGTTTAACCCTTTGGGTTTAATTAATTATTCTAATTAGAACCACATAAACGGCCCAATTAGTAATTAATTTCCCAACCCAAATAAACTAGTCCAATAAATAAGTCTATATTAGTTTAGGATCAGGTCAATCTTTAATTATTCAAATTGGGTCAAAGCCATGAATAATTAATTAACCCACTAAACTAATTTAATCAATTTTCTCTCCATGGACCTTTATTTTATTCTAGCCTAACAATTAAATCAGGTTACTTAAATAAAATAAATTCCATTTAATTTAAGATCAATTTCTTAGCCCGTATTTAATTAGGACTCACGGTCTATATTGGGGACCAAAAGACACACCGCCTTGGCTATTAAAATGACCAAAATACCCTTTCCATAAAAGAGTTGTATTTTGCATTTTAAATATTTCATAATATCACTATAAGAAAATATTGACTCCAAGAACGGTGTTACGTTAGCAAAGTCTCCGACTTATAGGTGTAATGACTAAAATACCCCTCTATACATCGCCGTACATTTAGAGAGAAAGAAGTGTACTAATAACTCTCTAAATGACATCTACTATCCTTAGGCCTCTAGTCCAATGATCTACGACTTCCTAAATTGTTTCCTCTTTCTAAGGGAGCTACCCTAAAGCAAACATCCAAGTCATGTTTCTCAGGGCCCTGGATATTTAGATTATTCAGACAACTATAAGGGGCGATGTAGTATAGAAATTATCTTGTACAAGTCTTTCTTAACTAACTAGTCACACATACCCAACATGCAAGTATATTGGCCCTACGATAGAACCTCAACTATAGCATATCAAAGTATATGCTTCCAACTTCGTCAAATCACCAACTCATACTCAAGTCGTAGAGTACTAGTCCACGCCATAGCGGCAGTAGTCTAGGTTTCTACCATATATTACTTTTAGAAACCACTACTACATGTCCTATTCTATGTATTCGAAATACGCTTATGTCATGAAGTGAGTGGATTACTCATTGGTTAAAGGTAAGACATTCCTCATTTAGAATTTACAACATAATAACCTAGACATGATGAGATTCCCATTCTTATTAATCGGTTAAGAACGAATGTTTATGTGTTAAGTAACCTATGATCCATACTTTACTATGAAAGACCTCCATTCACATGGACCACTTACTTGAATACAATGGGTCTTTTCCAAACATAATTGTGCACAAATAAAATTGTAAATTCACAAATAATTTCTGAAAATAAAATTTTTTATTAAAACATTCGATTTTTACATCAGAAACCTAGTTTAAGAGGGTATACATCCCAACAGAAATAAGATTTAAAATATTTTGATAATATTTATTAAAACATACCTTTCTATTCAAAACTAAAGGACTAAAGGAGAAATGGTCAACAGCTAATATTTTAATTATTCTTCTCTATTTATTTTTCAAAATATTTAAATAAATCAATAAAATGAAGAGTAAAAATGATATAGTATACCGGGTAAATTGCTTTTGAATGCAATCCAAATAGGCCTAGTGAGGATCACACACACACAAAAACACACTGGCCAAGTATGTTGTAACCCAATTCTAATTTGAATACATATAATTTGAAAGGTGTAATACAATAATTACCCTAAACTTTTTCCTCACTAGACATTATCGTAATACTCAAATGTTTGGTAAATATGTCAACTTCCTTTTTTCTTAGTTTCACTCTAAATGTGGATACTTTCGTAAATATTAACATAAGATGGTTGTTGAGCTTCTATCTCGTCATTGTTTAGTATTTAGATGAAACATCTTTTTTTAAGAAATTAGGAATATAAAAAAAAAAAAAAAACTAACCTATTTGGTTCCTAAAGTTTATAGTTTATAATATTTTTGTCTTTAATATTTTTTTCTATCATTATGGTACTTAATGATTTTTTATGCCGTTATGGTCCCTAAAAAATTAGCTATTATGGTCAAAAAAATAAAAAATTAGGGACCATAATGGCATAAAAAGTATTAGGGACCATAATGATAGAAAAAAAAAAAAAACATTAAAGGTGAAAACATTACAAACCTCAAATTTTAGGGATTAGGTAGACTAATTTCCTGAGTATAAATATAACGAGAATGATATTTGAAACTAAAAATAAGAAGATCTAGAATAAATAATTACTAATTGGAATTTTGTGAGAATATTGAGATAATTGAAAGAATTTAGGTTAAAGATAATTGTCTGCACCTAGCATTGGCATATGAGCCTGCGAACTGGCTACACTGTAGCAGGTCGGTTTGGGCCAGGGATTCCCACCATGGGCTGGCCCGCCTTAGAGAGTCGTTGCATAACTGCTCTCCAAGTTTTTTTTTTTAATTTTATGTTTTGGCCCCTCAACGGTCAAAAGACTTTTTTTTTGGGTTTACTTTTGGACCCCCAACGGTTATATTCTCTCTCATAACCCCTAAAACTCTATAAATACCCTCAATTCACCCCAAAACTCACCAAATACTCTCTAACTCTCTCTAACTTTCTTATTTTCATTTATCTTTCTCTTATAATTCTCAAATCTTTTCATTTCCTATACAAAAAGTGTTAGAATAGAATTTATTTCTTATATATTTTTTCAATTCTTCAAGTAAAGTCTTCATATTTTAGAAGATTATTGAGTGGCGGAATAGAAGATAATTCAAGTCTTAAAGAAGATAAGAAGTAAAGCTCTACAAAGTGTTATTGTTCTTTGCTATAAACTAGTTAGTGTTTCTTAATCTTACATTCTTATTTTTTAACTTTATTAATTACTTATTTGTTTAATTTTTAAGTTAATTTACAAGTTATTTATATTTTTTAATTCTCTTATTTCATTATTTGTTAATACTTTATTTCATTTTTTTGAATTTTAATTGATTGTTTTTGTTTAGAAATAATGGATCCAAATCAATAACATCATTTTTCTTCATCACAATCATTTGCACATTTTGATTTCAATATAGGTCAAATCTTGAATTTAATAAATAATAAAATAGATAATGAATGCCCTAGTAGGCCTAGTGTTAGTGTTTTACAATTATAACCAACTCTAACTATTAATCTTGATGAATTTAATATGGGCCAGGATGATGGTGAAACTTCAGAAATTATAATTAAAGCAAAAACATTTATGGTTTGAAATCTTTTTGAAAAGGATAATGATAATGATAGGGTAATATGTAAAATTTGTAGGATAGTATATACACATAAGAAGGGAGGAGGGATATGAACATTAGTTAGATATATGAAAAGGTCACATAATGATTAGTTAGAAAATTTACTTAAATAACAACAAATCTATACTATAGGAGGTCAAATTATATGTAATTTTAAATACGATCATAAAAAAAATAGAAGTGGATTTGTTAAAATGATTGTTTAAACTAAATTATCTTTTAATTTTGTAAAAAAATCACATTATGACAATACATGCAAAACAATTACCAACTTGCATGGAAAAGTATTCCTAGAACATTGAAAAAAATGATATAATAAAGATATATAAAGAAATAAAAGAGTGTCTTATTGCTATGTTTGATTCTTGTAATTGAAAATTTTCTCTTACTTGTAATGGTTGAACTGCAATTATTAATGAGTCCTATTTATGCATTACATGTTATTGCATAGATCATGATTGGTTAGTACAAAAAAAAACTATTTTTTTAAAATTATTTGAATATCCTCATGTAGGTACTAGTATTGCTAGAATGATTACTCAAATATGTGTGAATATAAGATTTTAAATAAAATTATTTCTATTTCTTTAGATAACAATTCAAATAATGATTATGCCATAGCAATTTTGAAAAATATTACGAATCCTATGTTAGATGGTATTTTATTTCATACTAGGTGTGGTTGTCATATACTTAATTTGAATATTAAGGAAGGATATAAATATGTTGATGATATTGTCAATATAATTAGAAATATTATTTTATTTATTAAAACTTCTCCAACTAAGTAACAAAATTTTAAGGCTTTATGCTGAGAACAAGGTGTATCTTTTAAAAAATTTAGATTAGATTATAAAATTAGATGGAATTCAACTTTGGACATGTTTGAAAGTGTTATACATTTTCAAAATTAATTTATTGAATTTTGTAATAGTAATAATTTTCAATCTCAACTAACTAAAATCTATTTTGAAAATTATATTGCGCTTTCAACATTTTTATTTACTTTTAAAGAAACAACTGAACTTTTATCGGGATCTTATTATCCCACTACTCATCATATTCTTCCAACATTTTTTGTGAGTATATGGAGCATCCCCAATATGGTTATTTTATGCAAAGTATGTTTGAAAAATATAAAAAATATTATGAAGATATTCCTATTTTATATTAGATGGCATTGTGTTTGGATTCTCAAGTAAAAACGGCTGGATTCCATAATATTATTGAATATCTCTACGAAACATTATATTTTGATAAATCTCAAATACTTAGGCAATGCATGATAAAAGATATAAAAGATAAAATGGCTAAAATTCTATCTGACGTGTATAATTTGTATGAATTTAAATCTTCTTGTTCTACTTCTGCTACTTTAACTAGACAATGTTCATCATCATCATCATCATCATCATCATCTAGCAGTCAATTTCAATCACCACGAAGATTTACCTTTAATTTTCGATTTCACCAGTATTTAATCCATGGGGTATCATGAAGCGTAAAAAAAGATCACCTATTACCTATAATAAGATGGCAATTTACGAGATGTAGCCTTTAGTAGAAAATGAGGATCAACTTTTGACATTTGTGGTTTGTGGAAGAATCATGTAAATCAATAACCAATTTTATCTAAAATGACACATGATCTTTTGACACCGCCTGTCTTTACAGTGCCATCGAAAAACGTCTTTAGTGAGATCGTTCGAACAATTGATGAAAGAAGATCTCGATTGGCTCCTCATACTTTAGAGATGTTAATATGTTGGAGTAGTTGATTTGTAGCCGAAGATAAGACGGCCAATTTGTGGATTGTTAATGATAGCTTAGATGATGAATGAGGTGAGTCAAATAGTTAATTTAGTATTTGAATAATTAGAAATTTAGGATAAGTAATATAATGTAATTGTTTAATTTTATTTTTAGGATATTTATTCTATTTTTAAAATTTGATCATTGTAATATTTTAAAGAGTTTAAACATCAAGTCCCCCTCTTATATAATTTTTATTTTATTAATTAATAACTGATAAGGGTCCAAGCCAAACTCCCACCACTTCAAGGTGACTTTTTTATGATTTTAAACAATCGTGTTATTTAAGTAATAATAAAAAATTACAAAATAAGTGAATATTAAAATTTTTAATCAAATTAAGCGAAAACAAAAAATAAAGAAGAGAGAGTATAGGCCCGGGTCCAGGGTTTCTGGCCTTGGGCCCTAGGACAAACTGGCCCGCGGCCCGCATGGCCCACGAGGATCGGCCCAGCATGACCCAAAATCGTGCGGGTCGACCCACATGATAATGCTATCTACACCTAAGTGGTATGTGTACACACACACACACACTAAAGTATTTAAACAAAATCATCATTTAAAACTATTAGTTGATAGTTGAAGAAAACTCTCAATTCTAATTGGATCATAGATCAATCGTAATCATAGCCAACAATTATATGAATTATTGATCACAATTTGGTTAAATTGTTCAACCATAAACATTCGAATCTTGATCCAATCAATTCACATCCTATTTCTTTTGTGTATTTAAAAGGGAAGAGGGGGGGGGAGGTTAAATCCATACTCCTACCTAACCCTTGTTTCCCCCTAGTTTCATCCCATCTCTTTTACCTCTTAACACTCATTTTCTAAATGTTTTGCATTAGAACTATAGAATGCACATTCGAGAAAAATATTGATGGAGCTTTTCTTGGGGGAAAAAAAAAGAAGGAAAATTAGCCTATTTAGTCCATAAAGTTTGGGACTTGTATTTTTTTTGTCTTTAATGATTTGGGGGGGAGGTTAAATCCATACTCCTACCTAACCCTTGTTTCCCCCTAGTTTCATCCCATCTCTTTTACCTCTTAACACTCATTTTCTAAATGTTTTGCATTAGAACTATAGAATGCACATTCGAGAAAAATATTGATGGAGCTTTTCTTGGGGGAAAAAAAAAGAAGGAAAATTAGCCTATTTAGTCCATAAAGTTTGGGACTTGTATTTTTTTTGTCTTTAATGATTTGTTTTCTATCATTATGGTCATCAATGAAATTATAATATTCCAAATAGTCCTTAATTCTCTTTTCTGGTGTAAATTTTAGTAAGAAAAAGTCACTCCAATTGCACACGATCAACTGATATACCTATTTTTTCTTTAAAAGAAAAATCACATTTAATGAGAGTGATTTCTTTTGGTCAAAGTTTATACCGAAAAAGAGAGTTGAGAACTACTTAGTAGGTTATAGTTTCATTAGAGACCATAATACAAAAAAAAAAAAAAAAAATAAAAATAAAAAAATCATTAAGGATAAAAATATTATAAGTTTTAAAATTTAGGGACCAAATAGATTAATTCTTCCACACACATCCCCCCCTCCCCCACGAAGCTTTTTTTTTTTTGGTTTCTTTTTAACCAAAGCTTTAAAGTTGTTATATGCATCCTTAGATTAGGGGGCCATGAAATTTGGGTATAGAAATTGCCTGGCCATTTTATAATTCAAATTAAAAAATTATACGAATCTGACATTGATAAATGTAGTCATGTGTTAAAAAAAAAAAAATTCTTTTAGTGGAACGATATCATTTTTATTTTATTTTATTGTTTTAATTCAAACCCCAAGGTCTTTTTATTTTTATTGAGAATAAATGAAAAGGAGAAGGACATCAACCTAGCCTCTGTACAATACACATTTTCCTCTAGAAGGACATCAACCTGACCTCTGTACAACAGGCATTTTCTCCGTACAATAGGGAAAGGAGTGCGAACAGTAGGCACTTGCCTTTCATCCAGTAAGAACAATTCTCTGATGTATTTAGGTAACATAGAAAGATGAGAAAAATGAAAGTCTTTGTCCTGATCCAGTGCAAAATTAGCCAATTGATCTGCAATTGTATTTTCTTCCCGAAAGACGTATTGAAAGCTACATAGTGGAACTTAGCTAAAAACATCTCAACCCTCCATCTAGTATGTAGCTCTTTCCACCGAAGAATATGGCCTTCAAAGATCTGCTAAATCAACACATTGATATTTCTTTGAATTTGTATGTTTGTTAGACCGAGCTTCCAGCACAAAGGGAG